>JAMAJV010000042.1:106464-296276 GCA_023628835.1 Sordariomycetes sp. S4602
GAATTTACCTAGCGTTCTTGACCAGGGGCTGCTCCTTCCCGGTCTCCTTGTACAGGCGTTTGTAGGTCTCGATGATCTGCACGATACGAGCCGACATGGTGTGCAGGAGGGCTGGGTCGGGAACGTTGGGCCAGAGCTTGTCCGGCTCATCGTGCGCGCGGGTCTCTGCCCCCGGGCGTCAGCACGGTCCCACCCTCGGCACAAGGGGGCATTCTAGGGAGGCAAACCGTTGTAGTAGGGGCTGATGTACAGCATGCCAGCCTGGCTGCAGGCGATGGCCTGCGGCAGGCCGAACAGCGCCGTGCCAAGCGTGGGGATACCCTCGGCGGAGAGGATCTTGGCGGCGTTCAGCGCGGGCCCGGTGGAGGGGATCTTGATGCAGTAGCGCTCTCGCGAAATACCCGCGCGGGCGAACTCGCGGTCGTAGAGGCGGGCATGGTCGAGAGTCTCCTGCGTGCGGTAGGCGTTGGAGGGGAGGGTCTGTAGGAGGACGCGGCCGCGGATGGAGTCGATGTTCTTCTTGCACATGAGGACAGCCTGGGGCGGCGGAGTCAGTGTTCCGCTCGGAGCTGGGTTTGGGGGGGCAGGGGGTTCTGTACCATGCGGGTGTAGATGGCGAGCCAGCCCTCGTTCTTCAGCTCGGTGGCGACCTGGCGGAAGAGCTCCTGGTTGGACGAGTGGCCGAGCTGGATGTCGACCCAGAGCTGGTTGCTGGTCTGGTCATGGGGAACTATGGGCATGCTCTTGATGTACTCCGGGTCCATCCAGTCCACGTCGACGTTGACTATTGATGTTAGACACTCTACTCAGGAACGAGCTCCGCCGTCTGCTGGTCGGGGGGCCACTTACGCTCCTCCTCGAGCTTGTCTAGCCATGTTACAGTGTTGCTTCCCATCTTGGCGGTAGTTTCTGCTGGAGTTCGAGTCTATGACGCTGGTTGTTCTGTGTCTGCTAACTGGTGGTCAAATCCGTGCGCGAACAAGGGTCCCTTATTATACCCCCCTTATTGTTTACTCTTCGGCCCTGCTCCTGGGGCCCCCACCCTGTGATGCTCGCCCTGTACAGGTTGTGTGCGGAGACGAGTGGGCGTGGTCCAGAGCCAAGCCAATCGGGCCTCTGCACCTGCACAGGTCCCTCAGTGGAACACACAGGGCAGCATGTCTGCGACCCGGGTGCCGAGAAAGCGTGGCAGTTCACGCCCAATGTGGGGAAAAGGCGGGGATAATCGGCTTCCTCCACCACAAGATTGCATGAGAATGCGGGGATCGGGGAAGGGCAGGGGCGGCGCTAACCAGAAGGAGCGAGGGCGCTAGCCAGAAGGAGCGAGGGCGCTAGCCAGAAGGAGCGAACGCCGGCCAATCTGGGGTTCCCAGAACATTCGCTCGGCCACTGAACCGACCACCCGAAGCCATGCCCTGTACAGGTCGACGCAGATCACTGCCCGGCATCTGCACAGGACCTTCGCCACGCGGTGCGGACCTGTACAGGTCAACCGAGCTATCGGACCATTTCCCGTCGCATGGGCCGCAGGACACACACAGGTCAGTCGCGCTAGACCGCAACGAGCAAGACTCCGACTCAAAAGCCACGATGCTGGGGCGCCGGGCGAGGGGCTTCGGTGAATCCTGGCCTCGCGATGCAGGACCCCCGCCGTCGAGAATATAAGCGGGCGTTATCTGCTCCACCGAGTCCTGTAGATGCACTCCGCTCCATGTGGACCCAGGAGAGCTCCCTCTGCACCGCGACGACCTCTGCATCTCACACGTGCTTCAGCCCGCAATGTCTCGAAAGTCGGACATGGAGGACGCCAAGTCCAAGCTCGGCGTGGAACACGTTGAAGGCGACCCCCAGGTCCTCACTAACAATGTGAATGCAAAGTACGTCCAATGCCCTCTCCCTCCAACACGCCAGCCTCTGCTCCATATTGCGTCCGACGAGCAAAAGAGGGACTAACACGGTCCACAATCAGAATCTGCAATCCCCTTCTGGGCTACAACCGCGCCGAGCTCCGCGCGCAGGTGGAGCAGTTCTGCTCGCAGTACGACTTCCCGGACAAAGTCGACGTCTTCTACCGCGGCGCGCTTGCGGCGCAGAACCCGCAGACCTACGACGACGTCGAGGAGCTGACTGACGACGACAAGTACTACCTCCGCCGTGAGGTGACGCACAAGTGGCACCTCCCCAAGCAGTTCTACTACGCCATCGCCCTCTGCTCGCTGGGCTCGGCGGTGCAGGGATGGGACAACACGGGCGCCAACGGCGCCAATCTCTCGTTCCCACAAGGTATGTTTGCCTGGAGAAGAAAAGAGGCACCGAGCGTTTCATGGACCGGAGCAGAGTGCAGGACTGACAGGGAGGCGTTGCAGAATTTGGGATTGAAGACAACCCAGCACTCGTGGGCATCATCAACTCGGGCCCCGCGCTCTTCGGGCTCCTCACGGCGTGGGCCGCGGACCCGGTGAACGACCTCCTCGGCCGGCGCGGGACCATCTTCTTCACGGGACTCTTCTGCGTCTTCCCCGTGCTCGCGCAGGCCTTCACGCAGAACTGGTGGGGCCTGATGCTCTGCCGGCTCTTCATGGGCCTCGGCATGGGCATCAAGATCTCCACCATCCCCGTGTACACGGCCGAGGTGGCGCCCGCCATCATCCGCGGCGGCATCGTGACCAGCTTCCAGCTGTGGGTGGCCTTTGGCATCTTCGTGGGCTTCTGCAGCAACCTGATCTGGTACCGCATCGGCGACCTGGCCTGGCGCTTCCAGCTCGGCGCCGCCTTCGCGCCCGCCGTGCCCATCCTTATCTTCGTCTGGTTCTGCCCGGAGTCCCCCCGCTGGCTGATGAAGAAGGGCCGCTACGCCGCCTCGTTCGCGTCCTTCCGCCGCATCCGCACCGCCGAGGTCATCGCCGCGCGCGACCTCTACTACGCGCACCGCCAGGTCCTCGAGGAGAAGGACGCCTTCGGCGGCACGACGCTGGCGCGCCGCGTCTACGAGCTCTTCGCCGTGCCGCGCCTCCGCCGCGCCACTCTCGCATCGTGTTGGATTGTCGTAGCGCAACAGTTCAGTGGAATAAATGCGATGGCCTTCTACTCGTCCACGCTCTTCCAGGAGGCGGGCTACTCGGTGCGCGACTCGCTGCTCGTGTCCATGGGCTTCGGGCTCGTGATGTTCGTCTTCGCCTTCCCCGCCGTGTACATGATGGACACGTTCGGCCGCCGCAACCTGCTCCTGGTCACCTTCCCCAACATGGCCTGGTGCCTCCTCGCCTCCGGCTTCTGCTTCCTGATCGACGAGTCCGTCGGCGCGCGCGTGCCCCTTATCGCCCTGTTCACCTTCCTCTTCGCCGTCGTGTACGGGCCGGGCATCGGCCCGCTCCCGTCCATCTACTTCTCCGAGGCGTTCCCGCTATCGCACCGCGAGATCGGCGCCGCCTTTACCATCTGCGTCAACAACGGCGTTGGCAGCATCCTGACGCTGACGCTGCCGTCGCTCCTCGCCAAGGCGGGCCCGACAGGAGTCTTCGGCTTCTACGCTGGCCTCAATATCTTGGCGTTTATCGTCATCTTCTTCATTATCCCAGAGACAAAGTAGGTGTAGCCCGTTATTTACTGGAAACGACTCGTATGTGCTAACCGCGTGGATACGAAGGCAACGGACCCTCGAGGAGCTCGACTACATCTTTAGCGTGCCCACGCGCCGGCATGCTGCGTACCAGGTCCGCACTTGGCTGCCGTGGTTCATCAAGCGCTACGTGCTTTTCCAAAAGAGTGCCACTTTGGAGCCGTTGTACCACGTAGAAGCACGGTAATGGATTCACCAACGGCTGCCCCAACATTTGTATCATATATTCCCTGTTACCTAGAGTATTCCTGAAACTCAGATGCGTTCTGGCTCTGTATCTCCGATGGCAATACAAAATCCCAAGCGCCGATATACCCCTTGAAATAGCGAGTGTGGGTTGAGGATGCTCCCGATAAATACGGGACGCCTCGTAAATGATCCGTTCCCAGTGCCCCCATGAACGACAGGAAAATCGACGTAAATCAAATCATGCTCAATTCGCCCGGTAGTGGCGCGGGTTGGTGCTGGCGAGACGAGTCGGGGAAAACCCCAGAATCCTGTAACAACAGTCCGCCGTCCGCCTCCATAAACGACCACGGAGCGTCGAACGTCATGGTCACGAGGTCATTGTCTCCAAACTGGGAGTTCGGCACGACGTCCTGCGCGTAATTTGCGTTGTTGGGCACAAGTAGCGGTTGGCGATAGTCGGCCTGCGGCTCCGGGGTCGAGCTTCCCGCGTAGGGCATGCGAGAAAGATGCTGGGCGGCGGAATCGATGGTGACAAGTCCTCCAGTGCTAGCATCGGCACTACGCTCGAGCAGCGGAAGCCCCGCGCCCGCTCGCCATGTGTTCACCTCGGCGAGCAGCTCCTCCCGCTCCTTCGCGAGCGCCTGGACCATGCCCAGCGCCTCGATGCAGCTGGCCTCCAGCTGCTCATGGCGGGCGATGCTCTCCTCGATGACCACGTGCTTGGAGAGCTTCTGCGGCTCGACACTCGCCAGCGTCGGCACGTGGGACGCCAGCTCCTGTTCTTCTCTGTCAGCGTGCGGGGAGAATGTACACTGGTGTAGGTCTAACAGGGTGGGGGGAGGGTCCCGTACGGTCAGCCGCTCGCGGAAGGCCTTCCGGCGACCCTTCTCGAACTCGCGATGGTCGGCGCGGTCGTCGGCGGTGAAGTTCCGCACGCGCTTCTTGCCGGTCTTGCCCTGGGGATGGGCGGTGCGCGGCGGGGGAGGGTGTGGTCGGTCGCGCCCCGCTGCGTCCGCGTTCATGTGGGATGTGTTGGCTGGTGGTCCCTGAGAGTAGAGTCAGGCTCGCATAGATTACGTGACAGCACTGAGCAGGGGGTTTCTTTGATTAAGGTTCTTGCGTAGCACTGCAGAGAGGTCAATAAGCGAGAGAGGAATCAGGCCGCTTGATCGGAAGGAGCTTGGGCTGGGAGTGGTGAGGAGGAGGGTTACGTAAGGCCCCCAGGGCGTGTTAGGCGAGGGGAGGAGGAGCTTGCTGCGGCCCACATGCCCACTTCCCCAGCTTCCCCGTGGGGATGATCTGGACTTCTCGTCCTTTAGCGTTGGTAAGAAGCCGATTACTCAGCCTCGAGCTCTGATGGTCGCCATGCTTTGCCACAAGGAATCCATCCCCGTGCTGACGTGGTTCGAATGGTTTCAGATCTGATCACGATAACTACTGGCAGATGCCCCATTCTGCTCTTAGGTATCTCGGCTGCTGTGTTCGTCTAGGGTCCAGGCCGAGCCGTCATCAGACAGGCAAAGGCGCTCCAGCAAACTCAGGTAGAGAAGTTGATGGAGTGTGCTATCTCACACAAAGACATCGGTTTCAAAAGAGAGTCGGGTGATGCCCCTGCCCTTTTCTTCTGAGGACGCAGCGTTGGCTTTACCATGTCGAGAGCGTCAAGGTGGACCCAGCATCCAGACACCGTGATACCGATACAGATTTACTGAGTGGATATTTTAGAGAACAAACTTACGAGGACAACGCCCAGGTCGCAAGTTCCGGCAGCTGGCTCCTAAAGCGAACAGTCCACCCTCGCCTCAATGCCGTTTTATACTATTTGTACCGCACATCTACGCCTACGTGGTATGAAAGAGGGTATCACAAGGGCACGCCCTGACAAAGCGATTCTCGTTCTCAAACAGGTCCCACAACTCCCAATCTTGACCCTCCCTAACCTCCCGGAAACGCAGACAATGGCCAGCCTCCAACTTGTCCCCGTTCCCACCACCAACAGCCTCTTCCCGCCGGCAAAACAGCAGCGAGGCCTCCGCAAAGCGCCCGTCGTAGGAAAAGTCGCCGTAGGCCAGTAGCCGCAGCGAGCGGATCCCGTCGGGGCCGAAGGCCCACTGCGCGAACTCGACGAAGGACGTCCCCAGCGCGGGGAAGTCCGCGCCCGCAAAGTCGGCGGCGGCGATGTCGAAGGCCGGGTCGTCGTCGTCGGCGGATTCCGCCCAGCTTGGGTAGTGGCCTAGGTCCGGGCCCGACTGTCGCACATGCAGCATCCGCAGGGTCGTCTTGGCGGCGAGGCTGGAGACGAAGGTCCGCTTTGTGAAGACGTGTCAGTGAACAGGTTCTTTTCCCCCCGCGAAGTTGCAAGGGGTGGTTTTTGCGTACTATCTGGCGAGGATTGCAACTGAGTCCGAGGCAGGTCAGATCGAGCCTGCCCAGCGAGTCGTCCTCGAGGCCCGCGGGGACAGAGAAGGACTGGTCCCATGTGTCGCACGCCTCTTCAAAATCGCCGGTGAGGTCGGATCGGTCCTGCAGTCGCTGGTGGTGCGCGAACTTCCGCAGGGTAGCGCGGTGATTCAACACGGCGCCCCAGAGCGGTCGTGAGTCGGTGTAAATGGTGGCGTGGACGAAGAGCTCCTCCAGCCCCCGGAAGGCCTGAAGGAAGGGCAGCAGCGCCTCGTACGGCTCGAGCGTGTCGCTGTTGCGTGACCATTGTATCTCGAGCGATTTCAACCTGATGTGCTCTGGGCGCTGCACCAGCTGTTTAGTGAGCTCCTCCCAGCCCCGGCAGTCCCTTAGCGTCAGGGAGCGAAGGGCGCCAAAGTCGATGGCGTCGTGTATGTACTGCACAAACCTCTGGCTGGCGGCTCCCGCCCCCCTCGGCCTAAGCGAGACGGCGGCGAGGGTGAGCTCGCGTAAGACGGGAAACCCCACGCCTCCGCGCCCCGGGAGCTTCAGTATCCTCAGCGCAAAGTCGGCTTGCAATTCAGAGTCCGGGAAGCTGTGATCCGTTTGAACCAGGTCGCGGCGCTGCGAGAGATCGATCTCGATCGCCTCCAGCTGGGCGGACCTCCGCGACAGGATCTCGGAGACGATGTCCAGCTCGGCCCGCGACGTCGCACCCGTCCAGGAGAAGCGCCTGAGGCGCGGGAAGGAGACCAGTGCCAGGTGACGTTTGTATGGCGCCCGGTACGCGCACCCTCCGTCCGTCACGAGGCGGATAGACTCTAGCCCCTGCTGCTCCCGCGCGAAGTAGCCGTCAGGTCCCAGAAGGGACAGGGGCATGCAGGTCCCTATCTCCCAGCTTGTTTGCGCGGAGGGTTAGTTGGCCTTTTGGCGGGGGATGGCCCGGGGGCCTGGGGGGGAGCTCACCAGAGTGACTTGATTGCGCCGGGCTCGCAGTTCCCGAGCACGACCTGCAGCTGCGCCCCCAGGTCCTCTGTTTCCACTTCGAAGGCGCCGTTGTCTCGGCGATGATATTTCTGACTGTTCCGGTGCAGACACGGACTGGATATCGAATCATAGAAAAGCGACCACAGCTTGATATTCTCCGTGTGGCGCAGGAGGCCGCGCTCCCCAGCGGCCCGGAGGGGCGAAGTGAGCTTGGCCTCTATGTCCTTGTCGGGGGTGTACAGGGAGATGGAACGGTAGAGGTAGGGGACCGTTTCGGCGTAGAAACTTTTGGAGACCTGGCACAGGCTGTTGAGGTCTCGCGGACGAGCGAGCTGGCAGGTGTTAGTGAGGATGATCCAACTAGCCAGGGTACGGCTCTTACCGACTCGACGATCATGAGGAAGACCTCCCGAGGAACCATGCCTAGCGTCGGCGACTCCATCTCGTATGCCGCCGTTTCACGTGGACTTCATGGACTCTGAGAGCCTGCCATTCTTTCTTCGCTGTTTAAAAAGGGAGGTTGGAGACGACAAATGCGGCAGTGCTCGCCAATTGCAGCGTGTCAGTGCGGGGCTCGCCGCATGGAACGCCCGCGGACTTGACGGAGCCGCAGAGTCGGGCGTTTCCACACTCCCTCTGCTTGAAGCCAGGAGATAGGCTTCATATTGTCAAGACAAACAAATGACAGAATGCACTGCTCTTTCTCAAATGCCAGGGCTGAAATTTTGTTAAGACAGTACAGAAAAGCAGTATAAGTCACGGAATTCCATAGAATTTATCCTACGTTTCATTTTGTTTTATAACCTCCCACACCGTCTCTATAGCAGGAGCCAGATCCATATATGTCTCCAACTTTAACACCTTGCCTTGTGAACGTTGGGAACGTGTCTTCAGCTCTTATGCCAGGGCTATTGTTAACAGCAAATGTAGTGTCAGGTGAAGAAGGGTTTGGAAGCTCTGTGCTGTGGTCTAAGTCATGGCTGTCAGTAATCTCGAGGAATGACTTTAAGGAGAGGAGTCTAGGGGAGGAGTCTCCTGGGATGGAGAAATAGGTGCCCTTGTATATTGTTATGAAAGACGTGACGGGCTGGCTGCTCTGGTGTTATTTAGCTGTGGCTCGAACAGGACTTGAGACAAAAGGCCAGGAGCTTCTTCGCACTTCGAGGTTCAAGTTGAACGAAAGCGGGGTTGCACTGTTTGAGGCAAGCTCATTGGCCCAGCAGCAGGGGCTTTCAGGTTGAAGTGTTTATTATGTCACCAAGCCACCATGTCACCTCTAATTCCATCACTCTCCCAACAAAACCTAGCGAAGCCTTCGGGCGCGTCCGATGCAGTCTTAGTTTACACTTCTGCGGGGGCTCACGACAGACACATATCTGCTCACCATCCCAGCAGTGGCATGGCATGCCAATCCAACCACCATCGCAGGCACCGCCTTTGAGATTCAGTGACACTCTACATATGTTGCCCACCTGAATAAGACCTTGCAATCGATCGACAACTTCCATTTGGGGGCGTCCCGTGGCGGCACAAGGATGACAGTCGCATGGAAATCCAATTAAACGGTCGGGACAGGCACCGCGAGGGCGCCCAGGCCCTGACTGATGGGATGCAAGCGTCGATCTACGTGTCAGCGACGGTCTTCTCGCAAAGTCGAAGTGCCTCTCGCGGCGAGCAAGCGAACCGTCGCTCGGGAGCCAGACCCGGGGGGGAGAGGCCACCAGAAGTCCCACCCGCCCCAATTGGCGCCGGGGCCACGGCCTCGCGTTACACTCCGGTCCTGTCGCGCAGCATCTGAGGCAGAGGGGGCCATTTAGCCACACCACACCACACCACACGGGGGCCCGATCTGATATCGCATCTCCCGATCGTGACGTGTGATGGATCGCGTTGGCGACGGCTGCAACCCCCGCAGCCCCCACCCTCCCTTCATTGTCCCGTTTGAACCGAGCCTGCCCGCAGAGCACGCGAGCACCGGGAGCCCGGCAATTGCCCCCGCCGCCTTTGGGGCATGTCGACACTGTCGTGATGGCGCGCTCTCGATCGCCGCGGATGTGAGGGTTTCAAACGCTCCGCTCCTGATGAAACGCGATGCGTCCTCCAACCAGGGCCGTTCTCAACGTTTTAGCCCAGAGGACGCTCTGGCCACATCACATGCCATTATTCGAGTGTCCAGTTACTTGATGGGGCCCCTGTCAACAGCACCTCCCAGCCGCCACCCCGCGTGCGCGCCCCACGGCTAATGGGTGTGGATGGGTGGCGGGTGGCACAAGTACCTGTACCCGCGCTCCTCGACCACTAAGACAACAGCCGAACTCGCCCGCGGGCTGCTAAAACTTTGTGCTAATAATGCGCCACCTGGTGACGTCGTGCGGGATGTGGACGGAACCGAGGAGAAACAGAGACTTGTTCGCATCGAGCTGCTGTTTCCAGGGCCTGCATGCCTGCGACCGGTACGGCCCTTCTCCTTTCCCTCCTCTGCATATGCCAGGTCATGGAATGGGAGTTGCATCTTTCGTTCTTTTTTCTTCTCTCCCTCTTTTTATTTTTATTTTATTTTTATTTTTAAAAAATCTTTTACGCGCACCGGGGATATATGTACAGGGGACATGACCCTCCAGCAGCTTTTCCCCTGCCAGGTTCACAGGTGTGTCTGCTGGTGAGGATCCGGAAGAATGGAGACCGAGCACGGGGTTGAACCAGCTCGAGAGACTGGATGTACCGAACCTGAATTATCCCACGTCCCGTTCTCCAATTCTGCGCGTACTGGTACTTGTGCTTGTGCCTGCCGCTCCTGCCACCCCGGCTGCATCCCCCCCACCTTCCATCATACCCTGGTCTCGCACACCAGCGAGCATTCCGACAAGCTTTTGCTATAAGATTTTCCTCTCTTCTCCCCCGCCAGCTCCTCCACTCGACCTCGTAGGGAGCTACGCTCAACCCCCATCCCAAGCAAGACAGCCGTCTCGCTCAGCACCCATCCGGCCATCCATTCCGTCACTCCCTGCCGCAGAGAGCGATTGTGAGCTCTGTTTCCTCCGGGACGCCCTCAACGACCGTTCGGGATGAGCTCGTCACAAGCCGAACCCGACGCCGCCGCTTCCACAAGCGGCGTCCGGCAGCGGCAGGTAAAAAAGAACCTCGAGCAGCTTGACGACGAGCGTCGAGGCGTGGACTCGCCCATTGACAAGCACTCTGGCTCAGACGACGAAGATGCTTTGCCGAAAGCCGCCAAGACGTATGGGCGCACGCCCGAGGGCACGAGTAAGTTGCGCGCCTTCTGGCTGGCCACCGCGCCACGCACACGACGCCTCCTCCGATCCATGGCCAGGAAGCAGCCCGTCTTGGCCCACGGCATTCGCAACTTGCACTAACTTGCTGGCGCTGCAGTCTTCACCGTCCCCACGACCCACGACATGGTCTCGCAACTGCTCGACCCCCGCCAGCCGAAGAACCTGTCCGACGCCGTCGTCCTCGTCATCCTAGCCCTGCACATCCTGCTTGCTTACACGCTACCCGACGGCCTCAAACTCCCCGTGTTCGCCGTCGTGTTCATGTTCTGGAGGGCCGCGTACAACATCGGCATCGGCTATCTTCTCAACGTCCAGTCCCACCACCGGAGGCTCGTGGCCTGGACCAAAAAGCTGAAGCTCTTTGAGCATCCCGAGAATGGTGATCAGCCACGGCCGTGGCTCTATAACCTGCTCAAGCGCGAGTTCGAGGCCAAGATCCCCGCCGACTATTCCTTCGACAAGGCGCCCCTCGAGTACAACACGTGGCTGCTCTTCCGCCGGGTCGTCGACCTCATCCTGATGTGTGACTTTGTCTCGTACTGCCTGTTTGCTATTGTGTGTGCCAACACGCCCGACGGCGAGTCCGTCCCCATGTACCTTGCGAGGTGGGGGCTGGGCGTCGGCCTCTTCGCTTTCAATCTCTGGGTCAAGCTGGATGCGCACCGGGTGGTCAAGGACTATGCGTGGTACTGGGGGGACTTCTTCTTCCTCATCGACCAGGAGCTCACTTTTGATGGCGTCTTCGAGATGGCGCCGCACCCCATGTACTCCATCGGGTACGCCGGCTACTACGGCATCTCCATGATGGCTGCCAGCTACGAGGTTCTCTTCATCTCCATTGCCGCGCACGTCGCCCAGCTCGTCTTCTTGGTGGTTGTAGAGGAGCCCCACATCGAAAAGACGTACAACCCGCCCGCCCCGCGCAAGAGGACCATGTCTGAGCAATCCGACTCGTCCATCTCCGCCGCTGTCTCGGCTGTCGACGAGGTGGTCCAGGCGGGCGCGCCCGCCGGAGGGGAGCTGGCTCGGGACTCCCCGTCCCAGGTCCACAAGACCATCGGTCTTAGCAACCTTGACCTCTTCCGCGTCACCGACTACGCGGTTATCCTCATCTGCAGCTACATGGCCGTGCTCACGCTGGTAACCCCGTCGACGCCGTTCTACCAGTTCCTCTTTGTCCTCCATGCGGCCGTGTGGCGTCTCTGGTTCACCGTTGGTCTCGGAGTCCTCCTCCACCTGCAGTCCACGGACAAGGTCTGGTCGCGCCACTTTGTCAAGTATGGCGAGTCGAGGGCCGAGGCGTGGAGCCAGTGGAAGTCGCTGTACCACATCAGCACCACCATGACCTACGCCTCGCTCTTCGCCGCCTGCTGGAAGATGTACTCTCCTCCCGAGACCTGGAACTACGGGTGGGTGCCGCTCAAGCACGTTCTGGGGGCCAGCATGGTGGCTCTCCAGATGTGGACGGCAAGCAGCATCTACGAGTCCCTCGGCGAGTTTGGCTGGTTCTTTGGCGACTTCTTCTTTGACCAGCGTGGGAAGCTGACCTACACGTCTATCTACCGGTTCCTCAACAACCCCGAACGCATCCTCGGCACCGCGGCGCTCTGGGGCGCCGCGCTGATCACATGGAGCAGGGCGATCTTCATCATGGCGCTCCTGAACCAGATCCTCACGTGGGGCTTCATCGCCTACGTCGAGAAGCCGCACATGCAAAAGGTCTACGGTAGGAACCTCCGACGCGAAGCCGGGCTCACAAAGTTCATCAAGCGCTCTTTGCCACCACCGGTCAAGACCTGGACGGAGAGCATGGACAAGGTATGGGACGAGACGTCGGGTTTCGTCGAGGAGTTCCTCGAGGGAGCGCGGCCCAAGCTCGCGAGCGGTGTCAAGACCATCGTGCGCGACACGTCGGCGCTCTTCAACTCGTATCCCGCGCGGCTCACCATCACCCGGCTGTCGCCTGATCTGGCGGGCTACGACCCCAAGTACTACTCGCTCGACGTGGAGGGCACTCCGTCATCGGAGTCGGCTGCAGGCGAGTGGGCCACGGGCAAGGAGAGCCTGAGGGCGCGGTTCCGCAAGGACGTGAAGACGCTCATGTTCGAGTACGGGTCGCCGATCAAAGTCACATGGACGGCTCCGGCGAACCACAGCAAGAAGGACTGGGTCGGGCTCTACATGGTGGCGGACAACCACTCTCGCGACCATACCGAGGTGTCCTCGCTCGGTCGGTGGGTCCCGACCAACGAGGCCATGTACGAGTCGGAGTCTCTTGACAGCGCCATCTCGGTCTCGGAGCACCGCATCCCGAACGCGGACCGGTCGGGCCCCGAGCTCGTGCGCGGCGAGGTGACGTTCACGGGCGACCGTCTGTGGTGGACGCAGGGCGTGTTCGAGCTGCGGTACCACCACAACGGGCGGCACAACGTCATGACGATCTCGCAGCCGTTCGAGGTGCGGATGGGCAGGTTTGCGGACGATGAGGTCGAGGTGGACGCGTCGGGCAGGTATGAGCGGGCCGTGGAGCAGGCGCTACTACCGGTGGTGAGGAACTGCCTCGACCGTGACCCGGACATCGCGCCCGCCAAGCCGGACGAGCCGTTCGGGAGCCATGTTGAGAGGGATGGGAAGTATGCCAAGCGGGTGGTGTACGCCATCCACCAGATGTTCGGTGTTGAGTTTGCGCCGGCGGTGGTTCCCGCGGATGGGAACGTGAGGAAGCTTGCGTGGAGGATTTGCAACGCGAAGCAGGTTCTGGTGAGTTTCTGTACGGGGCTGGGGTGAGAAAGGGGCGAGAGGCTAACTTTTTTGCAGGCTCCGTATAGCATGTCGGGTTCTAAGGGGACGACGACGCCCACATAATCGACTCGGAGGGATGCAGTGGGGGGTTCGGGCCGGACTGCGTGAAGGCTGCCGGGATTGGATACATAGGTGGTAGCTCTTACTTTCTTGTTTTCTACGTATGTGGTGGGAGCATTGGTGAGCGGGCGATGACTTTCCGTTTGATACCTGCTCTGCATTGTTTTTGTTTGGTCGGCAGGGGTATCGTGGTATATACATAGAAAGGGGTGCATAGGTTGGTGGCTTTCATTGACATCAAATTGAATAAATGTCTTTATCTATTGGGTCTCCCGGAGGTTGGGGACTCCCTGGCCGTGTTCTTCTTTCAAGCGGCAGAGCATGTCTTGGGAGCTACTAATGCACGCGGAGGAGCGCATAGAGGTCCATGTTGAGGGCTATACCCGAGACGGAAAGCAAGAAGATCTACATCACGGCCCGTACATATTTAGGTTGGGTTATAAGCCCTAGATTATACCGAGCCCACATCCGGTGGGGATGGATGCCATTATTATTACCTGCCCGGGTCTTCTTTGGCCTGTTCGACGCCGGACACCTCTCGGCGATGAAGAAAGCATGCATGCAACGTAGCCCCGTCTTTTCCACGACACGTCACGCAGCGGCCGGCTCCACGTGGTGTTAGTGCCGAAACGGACCCGGGCGGTCTTCGGAGCAGACCTCCGCATGCGCGTGTCAGTGCGACGGCGCAAGGATGCTCGGCCGGCCGGCGCCCCCCACGCGCCTTTCCCGAAGATAAAATGTGCTCGGTAGCCGTGGCAGCACACTTACCCCAGATGCGGCACGAAACGAGCCAGAATCTAATACCGCAAAGTGAAATTTCTCGGAAGGCCGCGAGCCGGGTAATTCGGCACCGGCCGCTGCTCGGGCACTGCGCGCCGTGACTCGTTGAGCGCATCCCGACCAGAGGACGGGCTCACTTCGGCAGGGCAGAAGCGCCGTTGCAATGCAGCGCCCATCGCGGTCGTTCGCGGAGGTTTGTGCGGACCGAGGGCTGGATTCCCATTGGGCGGCGCGCGGGCGTTTTGGCCCGATTGGGAAGGGGAGCAGCGGAACAGGTTTTCCGGGGAAATCAAGGGGAGCGAGCGGGTTCGTGGTACTGCCGAGTATGGATGTTACTTCAATGGCGCAGTAACCTCACAATATGTAGTCGCCATCCGGGGTTGGCTGGCGGGGGACATTGGGAAAAGAGCGAGGGAGGACGGGATCAGCGCGAGAGAGTACAAAGAGTCTTTGCGCTATACTTGTACTTGTATTGACCTCAACATTTATTTGACTTGACAGATTATTCTTATTCTAATTACACCACGACCCTGTTAAGCTCGCTCTTATACCCCGTCCGCCCTCCCACCACCGCCCTCTCCACATCACTCCCCCCATCCCTCTCCGCCGACCCCTCCGAGAATCTTCCCCTGTCTCATACCCCACGGCCGAACTTGCAACCTCCGAGGGCGCCCACGATGCTCCTCAAAGCCGCCCTCGCGCTCGCCGCGGGCCCCCTCGCTACCGCCACCACCCTCTACGCCGCCTCGTACTCCGGCACCGTCTCGACCCTCGACCTCACCCTGTCCGAAGACGATGGGGCCGCGCTGTCTGCCATAGGCGAGACCGACGGCTGCGCGGGGAGCCCCGCGTGGTTGGAGATCGGCGAGGAGGACGTGGTGTACTGTAGCGATGAGGGCCTGACGCGCGCGACGGGGAGTATGTCGGCCTTTGTGAGGGGGGATGAAGGACTGGAGCTGGTGAGCAAGCTGGATACCGAGCAGGGGCCTGTCAGCTCGGTGAGGTTTGGGGACGGCGGGCTCGTCGTTGCGCACTAGTGAGTTTGCCCCCGTCTGTGTCTGCTCGTGTCTCGGAGGGGGAGCTATGATACGGGCACCCCAAACAAGGAGTGGATGGGAAGTAAAAGGGGGCAGGCTGCTCAGAGAGCTGAACTAATATCGCCCAGCGCCACGTCCATGATCAACGTCCTCGACGTCTCGGACCCGGCCAACATGGCCCCAACCCAGAACTACACCTTCGCTCTCGACGAGCCCGGTCCGGACCCGGGCCGCCAGGACGCACCCCACCCGCACCAGGCCGTCCTCGACCCTACCGGCTCCTTCGTCGTGGTCCCGGACCTTGGCGCCGACCTGTTGCGCATCTTCGCCGTGGGGGACGACGTGTCCGTCGAGATGCTGGAGCCGCTGGCCGTGGAGCCTGGGAGCGGGCCGAGGCATGTGGTCTTCGTGGAGATGGACGACGACATGACGGTGATGTATCTGATCTCGGAGCTGTCGAACACCATCTCCGGCTATGAGGTTGGGTATCCTGAGGACGGGATCGATTTCGAGGAAACATTCGTCATTCCCACCCATGGCGAGGGGGAGGAGCTCCCTGAGGGAGCTGCTGCCGCCGAGATCCTCGCATCTGTATGTTCCCGGTTCTCTCCACGTATTGGCAGCGTGTGCCACCAAGCTTCTTTCCCAGTACTAATACGCATAGCCCGACGGAAACTTCCTCACCATCTCCTCCCGCAACGAGTCGGCCTACACAATCCCGAACCCCGCCGCCCCCGAAGAGGACGACATCCCCTCCGACACCCTCGTCACATTCTCCATCGGCGACACTGGCGAGCTGACCCTCGTCCAGAAGGCCCCCGCCGGCGGCCTTGGGCCCCGCCACTTCTCTTTCAACGAGGCCGGCGACCTCATCGCGGTGGGGCTGCAGGACGACCAGCGCGTCGTGGTCATGCGGCGGGATGTGGAGACTGGAGAGGTGGGGGACGTTGTGGCCGGAGTGGATGTTGGGGGCGGGGTTACGTGTGTGGTCTTTGACGAGTAGGGGGATCAGGGTTTAGGGTGTGTATATATCACGGACGTGTAGAGTTGAGATTTGTATTTGCCTTTTACGAGTCTTAGATCGACGCAAATAGACGGCCGTCAAGAGCGGACACGGGCATGACGCTTCATAGTGCCGATCCCGCGGCTCGCCAGACATTGTGACTAGAGGACGCGCTGGCCGCCGTGCGTCGTATAGACCAACGCGACCGTCTTGACAGGCTCGCTTGTTCGCGAATGATATAAGTGCGGTGGATATAGCGGCAGTCATGGGACGAGAGCCAAGGAGCAACTCTTCATATGCAACGCCTCGTCTAACATGCCCTCTCGGGAAGCTGAGGGTGGCCGGGCGACGGATGCCCGCGCACATGACGCTCCACCTTCCTCAACCCCAGAGCCGCATGCCCCATGGGGTATCACGCCCGCTGGCTGGGAAGCGGGCCAGTTTAGCGAGCTCGCCCCCGCGCGTCTCGCTAATGCGCGCTCCGGACGTGCTATTTCGCCAACGCCGACTCTCCCCAGGGAGAGGCTGGGCTTCCGTTGTATTTTGCACGTGGCAGCGAATAAATCATCGAGATCGAGACCACGGGAGGGTGCAGCGATGGCACCTCGACGATGGGAGCCCTGTCCCTGCACTTGCGTCAAATGGCATGCCGACTACCGGCTGCGACACAGCAGTTACCACGAGGCGCCGCCGGTAGCAGGCACGGGTGTACTTCGCGGCCTGCTCCCCAACTGGGCGCTTTTACCCGGTGCCCGGTCTGGGACTGCAACGTCGACGGAGGGCCGCCGCCATTTGCATGTCTGGCCCACGCCTGCAGCGATGGAAGAACCAGATATGCTCTCCAAGGGGGTAGGGGGGCTTTCCCTGGTTAGCAAAGGCAGCGATGGCGGAGAACACGCTCGCTCGCCTTTAGCGCAAGCCGAATCCAGGTTCGACCTGCGCCAAGGGACCAAAAGGGAAAGGGGGGCTTCCGAAAGGACTCTGTTGAGTGACGTTCGAGGTAACGGCGGCCCGGGGTGGCGGCGCGCAAATGTCAGGGCCTCCGAGGACCGGACCCTAGGGTCGTGGTATCCATCGGCCTTGCTTGGTGGAGGTTATGGCCTCAGCCAAGACGGAGGAACGGGTGGCCCGACGTCTCATGAAGCTCAAACCGAGATGCTGCTTTCGTTGCCCTGGGGTGGCATGAAGTGAGCAGCCAGCGGGAAAGAAGAAAATTCGCAGTTGGGATTGCTCGCGGAAACTTTCCGCACGAGCCGGGACGGGCGTTCGAGGTGCAAGAAGAGGCGAGGCTAGCGGTGAGGCCACGTTGGGGTAAAGGAACCCTGCATGACATGGCGATGATCACTCCCCTCATCGGCTGGGAGAACCAGTTTTGCATTGACGACTCGTGGTGCGGGGGTTGTTAAAGCTCGTTCCCTGCCCCGCGGCCACCCAACAGGAAGCTTGAACCGGGGAATGAGTGGCTTGGTGGGCGCATTTGGGGTACCAAAAATGGAAGGCTTCTGGTACCAGAGATGAGGGAGCTTGGGGGCCGATGTGACGATGGGGACGGGCGGCAGATGAGGAACCAGGGGAGTGGTGTCGGTCTGGGCACCGGCTATGGCTGCCGATACAGATCTTGAGAGTGCGCCACAAGGGAACCAACGACAACCATGGGAATTGGGATTCCCAAGGCCATTTTGGCTCGTCATCACAGGAGTAGCATCGAGCTTCAACCGGCGCTGCAGCTCTTGCTGATCGTACGGTGGCATGCATTAGCAATCCCGCCTTCTTGAGGGAAAAGGTCTTTGACGCTATAGCTGTCAAGTACGGCTGATACGGGCCCGCAGAGCGGCCGATGCAATGATGACACGCTGCTAACGAGCCAAGAGAGAGCAAGAGAAAATAAAAGGGACCGGCAAAAGCTGGTCTAGGAGATATGCCTCCGAATCTGCGAAAACCTGGGGTTGACCATCAGGCGGACCCCAAGCGAGGGCGGGCCACGCCTGAGCAGAGGAGAATTGAGAAGCGGGCGTTAATCAAAGCCAAACGCTGTTGACTGGCTCTCACGCCCTTGACGCTGAGGTTGGAGAGTCAACGCTGGCAGCGTGCCCATGACCAGTGGCAACCCGCGCCTGCAGGAGCGGCCGCCACGGATCTCGGTACCGAACCAGCGAGACACACGAGCTGCACGTCGTCGTCCTCGTCACGCCACAGAGCGCCCGGCGCACCCACCCGACACGCCGATTCGACGACCGGTCGGCATGAGGACACATGGCTCAACGGCGGCAGCGGTCCTTTTGTTGTTCCTGCTGACCCGAAACTCGAGACCGGGTGCTCTGATTCTGGGGTCGGGCGACCGGCTTCGAGATGGAATTGTCCTGTTTGGGCAGGGTGCAGGGCTCGCGACCGGTACCTTGCGCTCGCTGGGATTCCCCATTTGATTTGATGCACCGGCACGGCTTGTTGTCTTGGGTGGGACGCTCGACGCGGGCGAACCTCTTCACTGTGTTGGGTACGGGGTACAAGGCGGAGAGGCACCGGCCGGGTTACTAAGCGAGTTCGGGCCCTTCCGAGCTCTCCACGTGAGACACCGTCCGCTGGCTCCCGTCCACCACCGCAATTAATTCCCAAAGCGGACGAAACCCTTCCCCACAGTCTCCAGTCTCGACACGACGCCCAACGTCCGAACCACTAGACGAGAGGAAGCGCGAAAAGGAAAAGGCGGGGGAGGGAAAGGGAGGGGGTCCATGCCCACCGCTCTGGCGTCATGCGATGGTGGCCTCTTAATATAAACTCCCAGCGGCATCCGAGCGACGCCTCATGACCGCCTCGCAACCCTAGAATCAGAACTGCGACGACCGATCCATCTTCCCGGATGAGGCAGGACGGCATGGAAGGAACTGCTCGTGACGGGGCGCCAGATGGCGGGACAAGCATTTTTTTCGTCCCACACGGAGATCTTTGTTCGCGTGAGGGAGCGCGGGAGATTACGAGGTAAATGTCTGTGGCTGCTCTCCGACGACGTGGCAAGGGTCTCGCTTGCCGAGTACACGTATGAGAGGGGCGCGAATGGACCCTGTCACATTCCGCTTCCTTCCCCTTCTCCTGTCCCCACAATGGACTCACAGGGGGAAATGAGGGCATCTCGCATTGTCTGGGCCCAACAGGAAAGGCGCGGCGCAACGAGCGCCCCGATGTGATGTCGGCTCTGAAACCTTGCCCTTCCGGGCGCTTCGGAGCAAGATCCCGACAGGGAGCAAGCCACGAAAAAGGGAGGCGCTGATCATGGCCGGTTCTGGCGTCCGGGGTAACAGCCGTGGCGCGACCCTGCACCTGTCGAACCCCTTGTCCTGCGCCGGCCACAGGATCGCCGCCTTCGAGAACGCTTTGAGCAGCGGGGGACGCCACGTTTTCCTCCGGTGGCTCGTCTGCATGAGGGAAAGCCTGGGTTACCCCCCCTCTCCCGCCAGCCTATTCGGCCCGTTCGACGGCTGTGCGCCCTGCAAATCACCTCGTCCATGTCTGTCACCTTTTTCCTTCCGGAAACTTACATAATGGCCGGGAGCATGTATGGTGGGATTTCTTCGAGGTGCGCTAGCTTGAGGGAAATGACGCTGGTCGGAGCTTGCGAGGGGGACCATGCGTTGAGGGTAATAAAGGGGCTCTCTGGAGGTATCGTTCCGGAGAATTGCGAAAGGGGGCGACATGCGGCGAGCTCCACGAACGCATGCCCATGCTGTTGGCCCACCATTTCGGGCGCTGTCTCAACTGTGGTGCAGACAAGGAAGGAAACGTCTCCGGGCGGATGGATATGCGCGAGAGGTTTTCTTGCTCCCGCCCACTGCGGATCGCTCCGGCACTTGGAGCGGCCCTTCCCCGTACGGAGTACCCGCACGGCACCATTCCCCCATGTGGAGGGCATCTGCTGCCCCCACTACCGGAAGCGCGCCATTCAACCCGGCCCCCGAGTCCTCAAGACCCTCTCTCCCCATAAGGAAGGTCAACCAGCCTACAGGACTCGCCCCGGATCCCATGACCGGAGTCCCCATATGTGGCCGTCCCGCGGGCTGACATTCCTCATGCGCTATAAATCACCTGGGCGGCGCTGAGAGAAGGTGTATCTTGTGGGGGGGACGGGAAGTAATACGGGGCCAGTACGCGGCGTGTTAGTGGAGTTATAGTGGCACCGTGTACCGAGTGAGACGCAGGTACAGAGCGGAGCCGAGAGCGCTGAGACGACGGGAGAGCATGGCGGACGTAGTTGGCTGCCTAACTATAGATCGTATAAATCTATTCAGGGAACTCCTATGCGGAGGGGAGGCGGTTGAGGCTCGGGAGGGGCGTGAGGATGACCGGCTCACTGGGAGGCTTGCGCAAGCATGGGATCGGATTACCTACAGTTTCACCTGGCCTCGAGCCCCCGCCAACCTTTTCCCGTCGAGTGGTACATAACTGGCAGGACTATTCAAGGCCCCGGGAGGCGGGGGCTGGCCTCGCACGCATTGCCACCCCGATGCAACGAAACCAAGAGCCAGGCCGACTCGGGAGGGCGGCCATCACACCCCCGAGCGTGGCCGACGAAGAATCCGAGACTACTTGGCATATTTACGTATATTGGGATGACGTGCCACGAAAACCCAGTCTGATATAAGGGTTGGCGAGAGAAAGAAAAAAAACAGGGCTGGACGCCAGCATTGGCGGCTCGTATAAGCCCGGGTGCGGGTCATGATCGACGGGATGTGAAATCCCAGGGGCGTTATAGGCCTGTGTTTCGGATACTTTCGAACGGGAGTCTCCGTTTTTAAACTGATTGACACTTCATGCATGCCCATATCATGGCGGTATTACCGTCCAATGCGGTCCGTCGAGGTAATATCTGCGAGCCAATGCCGCAGGGCACGTATAATAGCTTCTGATCGTGGCGTTGTTGGCCCTTTCCGTTCCAGCGTCGACTGGGCTGTCGGGAATGATCAAGACATCGGGCCTAGCAAAGACATCGATAGGAGGCGAGATGACCGCGATGCCTTCGCCGTGCCCAGGGACGAAAGCGGCGGCGGGCGTGCAGACTCCGGGCGTCGCGGAAGGTGGAGGCCGGCGGCACGCCAGTGGCTTGCGCCAGCGGGCTCCAGAACAAGTGGAGATTGGGGATGGAAGGATTCGGCCGGCGATCAGAGCTCGTTCCCCGCATCCAGTGCCTGTTGAATCACTGGGGCTGTGGAGAAAAAAAGCAGTGAGAACCGTCCGATCCAGCCCGGAGCCAAAGTACCGACAGCGACGAGGCATCACGGCGAGATGTCCTCCGCCATCCGTTGTCCGGCTGGCGATCAAGGGAGCGTCCCCAGGCGGGGTTTCTGGTCCGCCTGGTTCGTTTTCCTTTCCCGACGAGCATCGTGCGGAGTTGACGGCGGTTCCAGAAATTGCGAGGCAAAAAGTCTGTGGTCGTACTTGGTACCGAGTAGCTGTTTGGGCGCGTGCACTTGAGCACAGTGGCAGGATCTTCGCCAGGGCTATGATTACAGGACCCCCCCCCCCAGGGGTGCCCCCGCCCTCCATGGCATCGCTGCTGCATTTCCATCCCGTGCCTCCTACATTGTATGAAGTATGTGTGTGCCCACCTAACGCGACTGAGGCTACTTCCATACATCTGGCGCTCCGGTCCTTATTAATAGACCAAAAACGTCAGGCGCGCAGAGATATTGCCAGATGTGGCTCAGCCCGTCCTGCGCATTCCCATCGCTCCTTCATCGTCAGCATGATACATCCGCCGAGAGCCTCTCTCCCCAAAGCTACCGTACTCCCACCTGCGCGAATAACGCGGGACTGGACCCATCTCCACCCCGTCGCCTCGCCCAGCAGAAGATCATCTGGCGATTACTGCTTCCAGTCTGGCCTCGGCTGGCCCCCAGTCGGGTACGAGATCCAGAGTCCGGCGCGTCCCATTTCCGCCCTCTCGCGCCCAATCCAGTTCGAGTCGCATCTCCGAGCGCCCCGCCCTTGCCCTCTCTTGTACCAAACTCCATGTGCGCTGAGCTGCATGGTGTGGAGGGTCTCTGCTGCTGCGATTGTACCAGAAGGGTACCCTCCGTAAATATTGTTGGTACCGCGTGGGATCCACACCCTCCCGTGTCATGTGGCTGTCTCCACTCTATCCCCCCAATCCCCAGAGCGGAGAAGCTGTCAGTGACTTCTTAGCGTGGACCCCGGTACCATCGGTGAACCTCGGGGACCCCTGCAACCTCGCTTCTTCCCCGTCTTTTTACCCATTCCCCACCAAGAAAGAACCGATGGCTCCAGGCCACTTGCGAGCGTGAGGGTGACCTTAATCCGTCCTCCGCATCCAGCCTTTTTGCCATAATTAACGCCTCGGCCCAGCACTGAGGGTCGCCTTCTCCCCTCGCTCTCTCTCTGCTTCCCGTCTATCCCCGGCGTTCTTCCATCTTGCCTTGCCAGCTATTTTGTTTCATCGTCAAAACTTGCTTCGGCCATTGCCTGACTACTTCGGAACTCTGGTATACAAGCTCAAGTAATAGGTACGAGGTAGCGTGATCCGTCTCGCGTTACGCAGGTTCTCCCGCCGCCGCCGTCACCTTGAGCTGCGCGCCAGCAGCTCCCGGCCGAAAGACACCGTTATCCCGCATTTCCCGTGGAGCTCTGACGCCCTCAGAGCAGCCACGACGACCGTCGCCCACCACGTCGTCAACACAGCTTCGCCTCCAGACGAAGGTCATGTCCCCGTCATCGACGGGCGACTCTCCGCGATCTGCCACCACCGCCACGGCTGCTGGCAGATTCACTGTGCCCACACAGGGCAGCTTCAGCATCGACCTGCCCGGCGCCCCTCTCAATCTGTCGACGAACGGCTCCTCGGGCAAATCCCCCACTGCCCTCAAGCAGCGGGCCGCCAGCTTCAGCCGGGAGGGGATCCTGGGCGCCGCCCAGAGAGCGCGGAACTTCTCGCAGACCTCCGACACGCGCCCGGACATCATGTCGGGCTCTAGCCACGCCAAGTCTCCGAGCGACGAGGGGACCATCAACCCGCTCAAGCGGCGGAACCCGGACTCCTCGGTCGACTACCCGCGCAGGAGAGCAACTATCGCTGTACGTGCGCTCGACTCGCGGCTTGCTGGGCCGGGAATGCTAACCGCCATCGTAGTGTGAGGTCTGCCGGTCCCGGAAATCCCGGTGCGACGGCACCAAGCCGAAATGCAAGCTCTGCACCGAGCTCGGCGCCGAGTGCGTCTACCGCGAGCCCGGGATCAAGCTCGACGCCGGCGACAAGCTGATCCTGGAGCGCCTGAACCGCATCGAGAGCCTGCTGCAGATGGGCGGCGCCGTCGGAAACCAGGGCAATGGCTCGCTGAACATCGGTCACGAGTCGCCCTCGATGAGCAACGGGACGGCGCTCAGCGGCGGGGACAACCTGATAGGCACGGGTTCGTCGAACAACTTCGTGTCCATCATCCCGAACGGCGGCCTGGGTACGTGGACGAGCCCGCCCAACATCTCGACCATGCCCAAGATGCACACCAACGCCGCCCTCCACCTGCTCCAGTGGCCGCTCATCCGCGATCTCGTCTCGAGACCCTACGACCCGCAGATCCTGCTGCAGCTCGAGATGGCGCGGGAGCCGCTGCACTCGCTGACCAAGACGCCGTGTGTCGACCTCTCCAACACACAGGCGTACATCGAGGCCTACTTTGAGCGTGTCAATGTGTGGTACGCCTGCGTGAACCCCTTCACGTGGAGGAGCCACTACCGGACCGCGCTATCCAACGGCTTCCGAGAGGGCCCGGAGAGCTGCATCGTCCTCCTCGTTCTCTCGCTGGGCCAGGCCAGCCTTAGAGGGAGCATCTCGCGCATCATGCCCCAGGAGGACCCCCCGGGTCTGCAGTATTTCACCGCCGCCTGGGCGCTGCTTCCGGGGATGATGACCTCTAACCACGTCCTTGCGGCGCAATGCCATCTCCTGGCGGCCGCGTACCTATTCTACCTAGTGCGCCCGCTCGAGGCGTGGAACCTGCTCTGCACGACTAGCACGAAGCTCCAGCTCCTGCTGATGTCACCGAACCGCATCCCCCCTCAACAGCGCGAGCTGACGGAGCGGATCTACTGGAACGCGCTGCTCTTCGAGAGCGACCTCCTTGCCGAGCTGGACCTGCCCCACTCGGGCGTCGTGCAGTTCGAGGAGAACGTGGGGCTCCCAGGCGGGTTCGAGGGCGAGGACAGCCAGGAGGCCGTGGGGCGCGACGATCTGTGGTACTTCCTCGCCGAGATTGCGCTGCGTAGGCTGCTCAACCGCGTGAGCCAGCTCATCTACTCCAAGGACTCCATGGCCTCGACGACGAGTCTCGAGCCCGTGGTCGCCGAGCTTGACTACCAGCTCACGCAATGGTACGACTCGCTGCCGATACCACTACAGTTCCCCTTCACGCGCACGATGCTCGTGGACCCAGTGCAGACGGTACTCAGGTACCGGTTCTTCGCATGCCGCACCATCATCTATCGGCCATACATCCTCGCCGTGCTCGACAACGAGAATGCGGTGCTGGACCCCGCCGTGCGCGAGAGCTGCCACAAGTGCCTCGAGGCTGCTATCCGGCAACTGGAACACATCCAGGCGCAGTAAGTGACTCTGACTCTCTCTCCTTCTTTGGCCGTCTCGTCGATTCCCCGCGAAGCACGTTCATGCGGGCTACACCGGCACCCCTATATGCACACCCCCCCGCCTAATATAGGCAAACAAGTTTATTATGCCCGCACTCACCACTCCCTGTCCCTGTTCCGCCCGGCCACCCCCCTCCAACTCCCGTTCCTGTGGCTCTAGTTCTCTTTCTTTGGGTCGAGTCAATCAAAACCACTAACAATTCCGCCGTAGTCACGCCGGCCATATGCCCTACCTCTGGCAGGGCGCCCTGTCGGTGGTTTCGCAGACGCTGCTGATAATGGGTGCCTCCATGTCACCGTCGCTGTCAAGCATCCTGCTGACGCTGGTGCCCAGCCGCGAGGCGATCGACCATATCATCAACGAGGTGGTGGTCGAGGTGGAGAAGTATGCTGCTCTCGCGCCGAGCTTGAGCTTGTCTGCAGAGATCATCAAGGAGGCCGAGGTGAGGAGACGAGCGTTCCTCAACTCTTGAGGACTCGGTGCTGCCTGATGCCTTGCCCGACCATGTCGACGACGACATGAGACCAACAAGCAAGGCCTTAACTTGCACTACGGGCATGACGGATCGCCAGCTCCGCCATTTTAGCCCACATACGTTAAAAGATATACGTTTTCCTGGACGTGTTACCGACCGGGGCGAGCGGGTTGCGTTGCCCCCTGCCTGGGCACAGGCGGGACGATACGAGGTTGATCTCCTCGTTTTCGTCGGATACGAGTGAGCGACGTATTGGACGAGCCAGCCGGGGTATAGCCGCGGACCCGATGACGCCGAATATTCAAGCAGAACTTTACGGAGTGATCACAACTTGCAGCATCACCCGGCAGCAATCGACGATATCCTGCGGGCACGGAAACCGCGAACATTACGATTCCAGATGACACCTAGACGGCACCCGCCCCCACCCGCCCGAACCTTTCCCGCCCTGGAACGCATCCAGCCCACGCGCTAATGCAGCTCCCTGTCTTCATGCCTCGGAAAGCGAGCATCCAAAGTACAGAGTGGATGCAGCGGCGCTCTGGATCCGGGGTTGGACTATTTCCCGCCTGCTAGACGGAACTACGAGGTACGCTGGCCAAAGGTCCGTGGGCGAAAGGCTTGAGGGTTTATGGACTAGGTAAGTACGTTCTCGACCCTCGGCGACTTTCTTGTTCGATCTAACCAGCGGCAGTGGTTCCTGGTTGACATCATACCTGGTATCATCTCATCTGCGGACCGCGGCAATCACAAGGCGGATCCCACCGAACGGATCCATCCGAACAGGTTCGCCCCTGTCCGCGTCGCATGGAACTTGCGGGGCCGGGGCCTCTCTGCACCCCGGACGCCGACTCCCGCCAACTCGACGTGGGGAAAGAGCATTAGAAATCAAAAAGGAATCCCCAATGAAACGCAATTTAAACTTGTTTCTGGGGATTCTGGAAACTCATTTCCAGAGGGCTCGGCGAGGTTGCAGCGCCTCCAACGTGCCACCCTCCTTCATGCCCAAAGCGGCCTGGTGGCTGGCGGGTAAAACCTTGGGAGTCGGGATGCGGGCCGGTGTGCCGGTGTTAGCCGGATTGAGGGGCTTGGATGGTGGTGTCCCTCCACTCCAGGAGGGGGAGGGACCGCATTTGTGGGATACGAGGCTGGTTCTGGTTTTCTTTTGGTCGAGCCATGGGAGTGGACCGGGGATGTAAGGGTTTGGGAGTTTGGGCATTGGGGGTTTATGGAATCACTACTCTTCTCTGGCTTGCTAGCCCATGTCATGATAGCTATGATTGCGAGGCGTTGTTGGCATTTGAGCTGGCGCTCGGGGTATCATTTAAGCACGTCATGTCCAGGGCTGTTTCCAACCCTGTCTCGTACGTCTCCTCTGGTGTGATGTATCGCTTCGTAGGCCCGCAGACCTCTCCGTTTGCCTTCGGCGCTGCGTCATCATTCGGCCCTAGGCGGGCGTAGCTAGTCGTGTTGACGAACGGGTCTTTTGAGCGTGAGA
The DNA here is from genome assembly GCA_023628835.1 of Sordariomycetes sp. S4602. NCBI lineage: Eukaryota > Fungi > Ascomycota > Sordariomycetes > Sordariomycetes sp. S4602. Next base: position 133,255 of record JAMAJV010000042.1, read on the forward strand.
GAGCAAGTCAAGCGTTTCTTTTGTTTCCATTTCTGGGCACTTTCGCCGCCGGGGTCCCCGGTCTCTAGAGACCAAGAGGGAAAGACTTTGGTGGTCCCGGTGGTGCGCGGCGCGCGAGATGAGCCTCCTAGATTATATGACGCATTCCCCAACTGACCAGCTTGCCGTAGGATTCAGCCCTGGATGCGTGCTTTGTTTCAAAGCTGCCAATTCCATTCTCACTTGAGTCTAGATTCTCCGTTGTGTACTAAGAAGACGCGTTTGGCTGGTGTTTCACGATCTGAGGATGTGGTGTTTAGCCTCGGCTGCTTCCTTTGGGCCCTTCGGCAGTGATGCATTGGGGAGGTCTGAATCATGGAGCAGTAATGAGCGACATCCAAATGTATCTAGCCAGTTTGTACAAGCAGTCTCTGTGTGGGTCTTCTATGTTTTCTGCGCTGAAGGAAATGATACAGACCGTGAAGCAAGTTAGTGATCAGCCAGAGCTTGAAGTGCCATATCAACCATGTCACATACCTCTTCACACACAGAGAGTATACCAGCACACCCTGTGTATACTCATTGACTACTGCCCCAGAAATATCTTTCATTGTTGTTGTTTGTGGTGGCAGGAGGGCTAGAATGTGCATTGGACAGTTGATGCAGTGGACAAAGACACCACCGATCACCGTTTGCACAAATTGCAGCTGAAGCCCCCTTTCTTCTGACAAGAGGGGAGAAGTTTAGCCAGATGCTGTTGTGGGCTCCCAGGCACACATCCTTCTGTTTCTCTCTCGGCAAACCGTTCATACTTGACTCCCTCCACTGGGCTGGTCAAACCGTGATCTGGAGTGAGGACGCAGTGTTTTCACCTGGTCTAGAGTTGAGAACACGGCAATGCACAGCGGCCAAGGGCAGGCGTATCATCCCCAGAGCCCCAATATGAATATCCAGTCCTCCCACTTTCCACCAATTCCTTGCAGTTGCATCAGAAGACTGAGCATCAAGCCTCAACACATCCATCAGATCCATCCCAGAAAGGAAGGCTCACGAGCAGCCTACTCATCCCTGGAATAGCAGCAACGATGGCCACGAAACAGAAGAGCCAGGCTCGGTCCCAGGCATCAGATGGCAGCGGCGATGACTTGTCCTACCGCACTTACCTCGTCCGCGTCGGCCTTCTCGCGCGTGGTATGCTCCTTCGCGGCCGGACCATCGCCTTCAACAAGATGGTAAACGAGATCAAGAAGGATGAGCCGGCTGAGGATATCCAAGCTGCAATGATCAAGGACATCCACCCTGCAATGCCGTCGAGCGAGCAGCAGTTTTGGTTGTTGGCGGACACGGCGCGGCACCTGGAGTCTTGTTTCTCCGTCATGTTCCTTGAGCTTCTGTCTGGTAAGCTGCGGGCACCCTCCCTCTTTTCTCGGCGGTAGCCCTGTCCTGACGCCCGAAAAAAAAGGCATCCCAGTCAAGTCCGTCGAGGTAGCGGTACACGTCGTCCAACCACCGTCCGTTCTGAACGTGTACCACCAATACGTCCAGCATAATCCCATCCACAGGGTCTACAAGATCACCCTCCCCTCGTCGCAATGGGTGCTCGACCCGGGCGGCGCGCGATTCGCATATGAAGACATCCTCTTGCCGTGGAAGGCCTTCAAACTGTGGAAATGCCAGAATCTCAAAGAAGTCAGCACCTTGAACCCGGACCTCGCCACATACGAAAAGGCCATGGGAATGTGCAGCCATGCGCCGGCCCCCAATAAGAATGCAGAGAGCAAGGGCGAGAGCCCCGCCGAAGAGGAACCCGTCGAGCGCCTGGCTCTTCGGATGTGGACCAACAGCTGGGCCTCCCTCCTTCCCGAACTCTTCGGCGGGTCCATGTCCAACATCGGGTCCATGAGCCACGAACGCTTCTCCGTGGCCATGGATGAGTTCCTGGCTGTGGTTGAAGCCTACGTGAGGACATACCTACTCGATACAGATTTCTACACCTCCATGGAACAAGACCACAGCCGCTGCCTCTTGTGGGCTAAGAAGATGCATAACGGCCACCCGGAGTATTGCCATGACAGTGGCAGTTGCGAGGACAAAGACTGCCTGCAATGTTACTCCAACTGCCACGAGGCGCTCTTCCGAGCTATGCGCCAGGCGGGGCTGCGCTCTGAGACCCGCTGGGAGTACAGTAAACGTGTCGAGAAAGTGACTGGACGCAAGGCTGGGGACCTCTCGAAGGAGGAGCTGTTGAAGACGGTTGAGAAACTCTTGGTTGACAGGGCTGGAGACTTGATGTGAGGTGGTCGGCCAAGCTAAGGCGCACTACACGTACCTTTGAGTACACGCCGCGGCTCACAGACAGGTGTCGTTCTCACATCCGGGGAAAGCAGCAGGGGTCCACGCAGGTACTCTCAGTTAGTTTGACGATCTGACACAATGGTCAATAAGAAAGGCATTCTCCGTCCACGGCAACGTCAGACTCGTATACGTAGCTGTGACGTTGGCTCGGTCCAAGATGGGACGCGGGCCTGGATATGCAGTCTCCCGGGTCTGACAAGACGTCGGCCGTGCCCCGCAAGACGCCCGATGATGAAATTGATGCAAAACCAGCGATGGACCTTGAGCGAGGGAGACCCGAGAGGACAGAGGCCGGTTGCCCGTGGGATCCCCGCCATGGCCGCCGAGGGAGGCTTCAAAGGCCGTCGTTCTGCGCAGAAGTGCTGAGCTGTGTGGACCCATTCTCTGGGTGTTACTGGCAGCTGGGTGGCTGTCGTTCGACGTGGGGGATTCGGACAGCTCGGTGAGGCGTCTACGACTGACCGGACAAGGCGCCCTACATATCAATCCATTTCGTGCCGAAGACGCAGCCTAGACCACGAAGGGTAAGTTGCACAATGATCCCTGGGGATGCGACAGGCCAAAAGAAGGGGGGAGCAATTCCGCAGGGTCGTACCCGGGCCGTTGGTGGCTCAGAGCTTGTCTCACGATTGCACAAGGCCATGCTTCCTGGCCTCTCGCATGACCAGATGCTTTTTGAGAAGGCTTGATGCAACACGCAGAGACGATCACAAAAGAACGACATGGTCAGGGGAGGAGTTGGGATACGAGACATTGGGCGGATATGCAGGGCGTCCCGCACTTGCCAGGGTTGCCGACTGCGGTCCACGGCTGTGCCTATTGCGGTAAGGACGCAACAGCACTTCCTGGGATCGGCTGCTCCCCGCGGTGACTGGATGTAACGTGTGTAGACTTGACAGGGGTGGTCTGGCGGGGAAGCAGAAGCCCACGGACGGCGGCGCTGAGTGCGCGCTGCGACGCCGCCACCGCTGTGACGACCTGTCGGGCATCAACCACAGAGTCTGCAGCCATGTCTGAGACGACCCAGAAGTGCACATGGGTGAAACGCTGTGGGACGTACTTGCCCTCTGGTTCGGGGCGGGCCACCGGTTGGGCGTTCTGGTGCAGAGCGAACGATCTGGCGTAGCGGGGGATTCTGACAGGTGACGAGTGGAGGGAGGGCGTGGGGTAGTCGGCGGGGGCCGAGGGACGATGGTGGTGATGGGTCGGACGTGTGAGGTAATAAGTTTGCGTGTCGTGAGGGATAACCCGGCAGGAATCTCGATACAGAAGACGACGTATCATCTGCGCTCGGTGAAAGAGCGTTTCTTGACGGTGGGCGGGCGATGAACTGCTCCAACATAAGTATCGATACAGCGGATTGCTACGAGGTTGTGGCTGCATTGGGCCAAGGATCCCGCTTCGACAGGACGGACGCGTCACGGGTTGCCGACGTGGAAAGAGGGCAGGGTGGCAGATGAGTTCAACATGGAGATGGCATCAGCCAACGGTGATGGACAGGAACCATGAGACGAGAGGTCCAAAGAGCGCCCAGTCCTACATGTTTGATGATGTATGTATCCTCGGCATGCTGTCCGTCGCTCCTGCCCGCGAAGAAGCTGGCCCCGGCAACTTCAGGGGGCTTCATGTTCCAGCTGCACGTGATCCACCAACTCTTCCAGGGTTCTCAGGGTCGTCCATGTCTGCTCCACCGCTGCCAGCGATCAAATGGAGGCGGCCGAACCCGCTGAATTACGTACATGTATTATACCGGTGCGCGTTTCGAAGCCGGCCTAATTGCGGTTTGGGCATTACACCGCAACTGCAGCTCCTTTCGGCGTGGGCTGGTGCAGATGACTTGCACCGTCACATCCTGTTCGGGACAGCTGATGGCGGCGGTGGAGGACCCCAAGCCCCGGCTCCCTTTCAATTTCAATTGCATTTGATGCGCTGCACGTTCAGCCTCCTCATTTCCCCTCCCAGCTGACGACAGGAGGAGGCCCTGCAGTTGAGCCTCCCTGTTCGCTTCCGCCTCCAACCCGCCCTGCTTCAGTTGTTGGCGCTGGTCTCGTCCGGGCGGCCCAAACGCTGCGTCTTGGGTCCTGTTTCAGTCCCGCAGCCCGCACAGCTCCCGCTCCCGCCCATCTCAGAGTCCGTCCTCACGACTCTCCCCGCCAGAACGGACGTTCCCCGCCGCTTGAGAGCTGCCCCCGGAGCTCTCAGGCCGAACCCGCTTCCTTTGTGTCCGCTGGCTGTTCTTCCGGCTGACCTTCGCCCAAACGCCCTCGCTTCTTCGGCACCGCCCGTGACCAGCGGACAAACGGCCAGCAACGACGAGTCGCGGTCGACGTGTCGAACGGCCCACTTTCTGGCCGTTTTGACTTGCTTGCTCCTTTCCCCTCTCGGTTGGCTTTGAAGAACTCTCGCCGCGGCTGTGCTCCTCTTTCAAAGCCAGCCTTTTGTGTTCTCCTCGGTAGGCCGGGAACGCCTTTGGGGGCCTTGTTGGATGCCAGCTCGCCTAGCCTTCTCGACTCTCTCAACCGACACTCAATTTCCCCGTCTCCTTCGTTCCGCCTTCCCACACCCCCTCTCCGCTCGGGACGTCTATGCCTAGCTTCGTGCCCAATCTGCCAGTGTTTACCAGTCACTTGGTGAGGCGAACCTGGGAAACGGGCCATCTCCCGACCTCCCCACCATCCCTGGTTTGTTGTATTGACGTCTGCCGCCAGCTTCCAGGGCGAACGACGAGATCCACCCTTCTTTGGTCGGGCGAGCCACACGATTCGACCGTGTAAGAGCACATCCGAAAAGCGAGTGGCTGCACCTGCAGCTATGCAGCCCGTGTTGAAACCCAATCGCTACTAGTGCATCACTCTGCCCGTCCACTCAGCGCTGCCCAGCTGTCCAGTCCGCTCCCGAGAGCCTGAACTCGACACCACCTTCACCCGAGCCCCTCCCGCATAATCGCAGCCCGACCCGCGGCCGTCTCTGTCCAACCCGCCGAATGTAGGGCTGACTAAGTTCCCAATGGCCTTCCCGGACGGAGACGACCTCGACAGGCGCGCCAGGCGGAGACGGGATCGCCGGATGCCCTCGCCCGAGGATGAGAATGATTGGAGTGCAGGGAGCGAATACCGCCGCCATCCCTTGCCCTACCGGAAGCGAGCGGTCGAGCGAGAAATCGTCGAGGGCGCCGGATCTAGACCTTCACCTCAGCGCCGTAGTCGCGAGCCTTCATTTCAACCCGAGCCCGCCACCATGGTCCCGGTCGCCCGCAGACCCTCCGCCGTACCCAGGAGAGCTCGGGACCCGTTGGCTTACGAACAGACGTCGGGCACGGATAGCCGCAGGAGCTCTCGGAAGGACTACTCGCCGCGCTATCATATCTCGACCCCCGGCTCTAAGCGCTCATCCCATACAACAGTGTCTGACTCTGACGAGGGATCCAACTGGACGCCTTCCTCACAGGAGGACGAGCGCGGCCGTCGATCGCTGGAGAGGTATCGACCATCCCCCAGAAAGGAGCTCTCGCGACGTACAGCTCGACATAGCGGTGGGAGACGCTCAAAGCTGGCCGTGCCCCTAGTGCCCGAGCTAGAAGAGGTTGAGGACGAAGAGGAGTCGTCAGAGGAAGAAGAAGAAGAGGACGCCGAGGCCGACGAAGACGAAAGTGAGGAAGAGGATAGTGAAGAGGACGAAGTGGAGACAGAGCCAAGGTTAAAAGCGAGACTTGGCGGGCGCCGTGTGCCAGAAGAGGATCTTACTTCACGGTCACCGCCGAGACCCCGATTTACCTACCGAACCCGCGAGCGGCATCGAGGCCCGCCTCTCTCGGAAGACCATTACCGGCCTTCATCCTCTCGGAGGTTCGTAGCCCAGTGCTGTTATCCACCGGAAAGCGACCTAATGCTGTGCTAGGCCTCCAAGAAGAACCCACGGTTCAGATATTGTTCTAGTCAAGCCCACCACTATCAGGAGGTCCAACACAACCGGTGGATCTTATACCCCGTCGAGCTTGACAACGTCTACTAGACGGTCGTCTATTTTCGACTCCTTCCGCCCGAGATCTGCACGGACAAGTTACGAGCGAGAAGAAAAAATGTAAGCCAACTAATCCACTCGCTGGGCCAACCCTGCCGCCGGTTTCTCCGGCATTGACGTCGGCCTGCTGACTTCCGAGCGACTTTGCGTTTTTTTTTCTAGAGGGACTTGTGCTGCATGTTACGAAGAAACGCCATCCCGGAAGACCGCAAAGCTCAGCTGCGGCCACCGCATGTGTAATTCCTGCCTGAAGCACTTATTCAAGCTCTCCGTGGCCGACCCGCAACATATGCCACCGCGATGCTGCAGTAGAGAACACATACCTCTGAAGCACGTCGAGCGACTACTCGACCGTAACTTTAAGAACACCTTCGAACGCAAGTTCGCCGAGTATTCCGCCCGCCACCAGCTTTATTGTCCGTCGAAGAGGTGTGGCGAGCCGATTCTGCCGGACGACATCTACGAGGACCGCGGCCGAAGGTGCGCGCAGTGCAATCGTTGTAGAACCAAGATTTGCAGGGCCTGTAGCGGGAGGTGGCACTCATCGCGAGAGTGTCCCGTGGACGAGGTGACGAGCCAGACCTTGGATCAGGCTCGAGACGAGAGTGCCCAGCGTTGCTACAGGTGCCGGAACATTGTTGAGTCGATGGATGGCTGTAACCCCATAACTTGGTAAGCTTTGTCCATGATTTCCCCCTACCTCGTTCACAGTTTTATCTCTCACGCCAAGGGGTCATTTGTGTTTTGTCTGTGAGTTGGGTTGGAGAGCGCTCAAGGCTAACAACTTTTAACCTATAGCCGGTGTGGCGCTCAGTCTTGCAAGAGCTGCGGACTGAAGTGGGGGAGATGTAATTGCCCGTTGTTCGACGAGGAGACGATGGAGCCAGAAGACTTGGATGAGCGTATACCGGTGCCCACACTTACTCGATCGGAAACTTTCCCGAGATCTCATCCTTTGAGACAATATCGGGGCAGGGTACCCCCAGCGACACGGCGCGTAGCTCCGCGGGCACTTGATTTCGAGGAGGAGATACCGGTGCGGCCACACCGTGACCGCCGAGATCCCGACCTCGCACGGCGATTCGAGCGGCTAACACGTCGTGAATCCACGCCGCGTGAGACCCATTCTCGAGGCCGCGATCGCCCTCGCGGGAAAGGGCGTGAACTCATTGATGAGCCCGTCCGTGAACTATCAAGAGACGAGGACGACGACTACGACTTCTATGATGACGATTACGACGGTTACGATTTTGACGAGGACGGTGAGTATAGGGGCAGCGTAGAAGATGATCTCGACCGTACGCCTCAGAGGCGGAGACGCGGCTATGACGGTTTCCGGAGGGGGGATGACACGGTGGTCCCTCCGTCTCCCCCGGCGGCGCCTCGGGGGTACGACAGGACCGCGAAGACAGCGGGTTACATCTCGGACGTTAGCAAGGCGCGAGGGGTGGGGGTACGCGGGTCGTCGATGGAGCGGAGGCTGGCGGATAGGTTCTCGCCGCAGCGCGCAACCCCGGTGCGCAATGCGCCCGCGCGCGCGCATCCCCATCACCCTCAACGCGAACTAGCTCCAATGTCGCCCATGGTCACCATGGCTCCTCCTGCGGTCCCCCCGGCACCGAGCCCCATCGCGAGACGCCACACCGCTGAGGAGGACTTGTACAACATGGTTAGAGCCCGACCCTCCGAGAGGGCCGTCCTCGGCCGGGGCCGACACGACTTCGCCGAGCACATACCAGGCCGCCGCCACTCGGATGAGATGCTGACGGCCCAGTCGGCCATGGCCGGGCTCAACGGCGCAGAGCGGGGAATGGGCCGGGTGTATGAGTGGATGGAGCACGTGGAGCCCGTGCCGCCGGAGGAGGAGGCGCCAATGCATCGGCGGAGAACCCACTACTAGGTGTTCTTGGGGCGTTCTATTTTTGCATGATCTGTGTTTTTCTTTTCTTGCTGTCGCTCACTTTAGTCTGATGAATCTTGGGGCAATGGCCTATAAGAGGCAACGATCCGGTCGACCGAGGGTTTAAGGTGGATATCCCCGGGCATGCTAATGTCTTAGCGGGATAAAGGACGTCACCAGACAGCGCGGGATGAGCTGGATGTGTTGGATCTGCATGTGATGCTAGGAGCACTGCTCGTTTGTTATTTCAGGGTGCCATCTTTTCTTGCTGTCCTGTTGGAGTTAGCTTGGGCTTATATTTTTCTTGGTTTTTTTTTTTGCTCGGCTTATTTGAATTCCATGCCATGTTGCTGCGATTCGGCATGCCCTCCATGATTATTGTCCCGAGGAAGGAGAGAAAACGTCAGTCGGCTTACGCCAGGTGCCTTGGCGCGATTTCCGAATGGGGGAAGCTGAAGTCTCGGGAGGGTTGCTTTAATTAGAACAGGTTTGTGGGGACGCTGGATTAAATTCCGATCCGCCTGGTGGAAGATCCAAGGCGTTTTCGGGCTCAGACCCCCGCTCGACGAGTGGTGTTTCACCGGGTGGGTTTCTCTTACGGCCGGCCCAGATTGTGATGTCGTTTATGGCAGGGATGTGAGACAGGACGGCCAGGGCGGCGGAGCTGGTGAAGGATGCGAAGAGGGGCTGAGGGGCGGTTTGGTAAGGGTTCAATTACACCGTGATCCTTCGGGGCTGGTGATAATATCAGCCCCCCCCTTGCTCCTCCCGTGCTTAGCATCGAGGCCTTTCTCTTCCCTGCGTACTGCGCGTTGTCTTCCTTTCTTGTCGTCTTGCTCTGGGAGCATCTCTTTCTGTTCGCCCGGCTTCATTCCGCATCCTGCGATCGGGCAATGGGGCGCTCCAACACGCACTTCGCTTCCTCGTTATGACCACGCCGACTTCAACCTCACATTCCTCTCCCTTCTCTCCTCTTGCTGTGTCCCTGCGATGCCGCCGCACTCGCCCCGCCACGTCTATCAACGCATCCGCCGCCCCTCAGCAGCTTCCTCTTACGACCCAACCATCTCCCCGATATCGTCCGTCCGCTCGGCCTCCTCTCGCGTGACCTTTAGCATCCGCCGGAAGAGGGTCGGCGGGCCCCGGCCTGTGAGTCCGCTTAGCGATACCTTCGAGGAAGAGGATGCTGCCGTGTTGAGAGAAGCGGCTGCGGCTGGGGTGCCGTTCCTAAATTATGGAGATGTTGAAATGTCGAGCTCCCAGAGCTGGGGGAGGGCCGGGTGGGGAACCCCCGCCGGGAGGAGCAGGGCTTTCTCTGGCACAAGTGCGGGGAGTGGAGATGTGGTTGGGAATTCTACGGAAGGTCGTGATTGGCATGGTATATCGGCGATCGCCGAGGAGAGGAGAGAGGAGCCCGAAGACTCGAGTAGTAAAGGGGAGGCGAACGAGGCAGCGTTGGAGAGTGGATGGAGGCCGGGATACCTGCGGCGAAGGTCAGTAGTCTCGTTCATGGCCGGCTTCGTTGCACTGATGGTTGCGCTGGAGGTTCTCTCCACCGTTGACCAAGCAAATGGCGGGCTCGGTGACGGCAGAGGACGCGTATCTGTCCTCTGGGGCTACCTTCCCACAATCAGTAAGCGCCCCAAGGCCGTCTCACAGGCCTCATGCTAACCTCGCAAGTCCTCGTCGTTATCGCCGCCCTCTGGGGGAGACTCGAGTTCCAAGCAAAACGCTACATCCCCTGGATTCTCCTCTCACAAAACACTGCGAGCCGTCACGATCCCGAAACGCTCCTCCTCGACTACGCGAACATCTCGCTCCCGGCGGCCCTGCGCACTTCAATACGGAAACGGCACTTTCTCGTTCTGGGCCCGTTGCTTACTTTGCTCCTGCTCCTCGTCGAGATTGTCCTCTCGACCGGCGTTTTCATCCGTCTTGATGCGGAAGTGGAAAGGGGCGGAGTGTCCGGGATAGTCCGCGACCGGTTTGTGCTGGATGACGAGGGCCGGTTTGAGCGAACCGGCGGAAGGGATGCATACGCGGTCATGCTAGGAATTGCTAAGGGTGATATACGACACCCCGAGGGGTACACCCCGGCGCTGGCGTACCAAACCTTTGACTTTCCAGGGTTGGCCGGGGAATCGTCATTCCAGATGGAGGTGGATGCCGTCTCTGTCAGGCCCGAATGCGACGTTGGGTCCGTGGCAGACCCGACATCTGGTCAGATGGACTTGACCATTGGGTCGTCTATGTGTGAGCAGGACATCCCGGTCTCACTTACGTCGGGAAACTCCTCTATGAAAGAGCAGTATCACTTCGTGTACAGGGACCTTGAGGGCGTGGAAGGGTGCCCTGCAGATGAGCCACTGGTGCTCGCTGGGGTGTTCCAAATGAAATCCACTTCGAACGGTGAGCTCGAGCACGTCAACTCGGCGGCAGTGGTCTGCAAGGTACCGTTCTATTCGGGGAGAAGAGACGTAATTCGTCGTCGAGACGCCAAGCCTACCATCCGCCCGACTGCCGCGGACGACGAACTCCTCGAGCAAAATCTTCTGGACCCGATCCATTACGGCCTAGGGTACAACGGGACTTTCAGAACCGCGGTTACGGGAGACAGCTACCTGACAGACGACCTCCTACCGCCGTTCGTCCTTGCGGCACGCCTAGCCTCCTCCAGCCCGCCTGATGTCGACGCTTTTCTAGACGGAGAGAAGCTGTCGGGCATGATAGACGGATTCTTCACCAACTTTGCGCCCCTGGCCGCGCATTACAATCTGCGGGAAGAGGACCCCAACCTCTCGCACGGCTCTTCCATCGCTGTGGAACAAAGGCTGAGGGTGGTTCCTGGAATAGCGCATGCCATGACAGCCCTCTTCGGTGTCTCCCTTTTGTTGGCCACCCCCCTGATGCTCTATGTCCCAAGGCGAGGCATCACGCCGCGGTGTCCCAACTCGGTCGCGGGCACGGCCGTCCTCCTGATTAACAGCGAAGACATCTTCGAGCGTCTCCGCGGCGCAGACACGTCTAGCCTGCAGTCCATATCGAAGAAGCTGCAGGGCTCGTACTACTCGGTGGTAGAGATGGGCACTGTCGTGAGGAAGTTCGTCATCAAGAGGGTGCCGGAGGAGGCCCCGGCGGCCCCGGACTCGCCACCGGACTCGCGGAAACGAACACCTGACGGCTACAAGCCCTGGGTCCTCAGCCCCCTCTTTCGAATCATAGGCGTACTGGTCACGGGCGCCTTCGCCGCAACACTCTGGGGCCTCGTCGCCGTCTCAAACAACAACCAGGGTCTCGGTCCCGTGTCGGACCCTTACCACAAGTCAATTCTCTGGACGTGCCTCCCCGCCGCCGCACTCGTTGCCCTGGGCTCGTACATCAAGGCCGTCGACTTCCAAACGCGCCTCCTCGCTCCCTTCTCCGCTTTATACAATCCGAACGGCTTCGCGACGGGAATGACGACCACGTACACGGACGAGTTGGCTCCCGTGACGGCGTACAAGGCCGCGATGAGCAAGAGCTGGGCCGTGATGCTGGCAAAGGGGTCGGCGGTCCTGGCGGTGTTAATGCCGATTTTGGTGTGCCGGCTCTACACGGCTGAGAGTGTGATGACGAGAACGGAGGTGGACGTCAAGCAAGTCGAGGGGTTCGAGGGCGTCGCCGACAACGTCGCCCTTGTGGACGTGGCGGCGACCAATGTGTCGTTCCCCTGGGTGCACGGCGACCTCGTACTTCCCAAAATTGAAGTTCCAGGGGACATGCGGGGCGCAACAGTGGAGGCGAAACTGCCCGCCGTGAGGGCGGAGCTGACCTGCAAGCCCCTGGAGCCATCGGATGGCAATATCACAACCGTAGAGTGTGAGCTGCTCGACCCAGAGCAGAGCGCCAGGTGCGGGGGTGAGACGAACGACGTGTTCGGGCACGTTGCGACGCGGTGCTCTTCTACATCTACCGGGGAAGAGTTCTCCGGCTTCATGCACTACATATGGGGGATGTGCGAGGGGACCGTGGAAACGGATCAGGCTATCATCTCATGTGAGGAGAGGGTCGTGGAGATCGAGGTCGAGACGACGCTGAGAGGGGAGGCCCTGTCCATCAGCGAGGCCGAGGAAGATACTAAGACGAAACGGGACACCGATATCAAGCTCTCCAAAAGGAACGCATATAATCTTCAGGGAAAGACGGACCCCTGGTTCGACTCCTTCTTCGGCCTCCTCTCACGCACGACCTCCTTCGGCCCCGATAGCACCATCGAGTCCGTCACATCCGCAATACAGAGCCAGCACTCCCTTCTCCGCGCCCAGGTCCTCACAGCGAGCCGGAAATCGTCATCCGCCTCCCCCCACAAGGGCACCAAGACGGAGAAGACGACACGGGTGGTCCAGCACGGCGTGCCAACATACCTCCTCGCGACGGTGCTCACGCTTGCGGTGGCGTTCTCCGGGGCATCGGCAATAGTGGCGCCGGCGAGTGCCCTGCCGTGCAGCCCCGGGAGCGTCGGGGCGGTGGCGGGAATGCTGGCGGAATGGGGGATGAGGATCGTTCCGGCGGGCGCCGAGTGGATGGGCGACGGCGAGTTGACGAGGTATTTCGCGGGTGGTTAGCATGGAGTCACTCGTTTACTTCCTCTTGTAATTCTAATCATAGATACCCGGTGTTTGTATTGATCAGTCATGTTGGATAGTCCTGGTCTGCTCCAAATCGCTCTCGTGATGTTGCAGTCTGTGGTGGCATCGGTTTGGCGGGAGTTCCGGGGACCGCGAGGAAACATAGCGGCCTTTGGAGCCGAGAATAGTCATCAGTTGGGCGCATGGTTTAGTGGTATAATTCCTCTTTAGCATAGAGGCGGTCCCCGGTTCGATTCCGGGTGTGTCCATCTTTTTGCCCATGTCACCTTTTTTGCAGCGACCACCCAAGCAAGGAGGTCTCGGGCCCGGAGCAGACCGCCCTGGCAAAGAAAACAAAACCACCTTCGACAATTTCTTTTTGATCGCGGTGAGCATTGGCACCGGGTTGGCATGCTCGTGATATCGGGGGATTGCTCTCAATTACCACTTACATTCCGGGGAACTGGGGCCGGCTGATGACACCCGCTGCAATCCTCGGGAAGCACCTGATTGGCCGAAGCCCTCCACCTCGGCGCGGCGAATCGTAAAGCCGCGGGCAGCTTGCTCTGTCCCCTGCAACCGCAGCCGGAAAAAAAATTCAGCGCATTCTGGAAGCTCTTGGAACTTGGAACCTCCTTTAGCTCTCTCATCGCCCATCACCAAACCGCCTTTCCCCCCTTTCCACATCCGAATCCGCGAAGACCTTCTCTCCTACCGTCTTTCTCCCCCATCTCAAAACACAACCAGTCAGAAAAATGGTGAGTCCCAGCTCGGTCCTGTCGCAAGTCGCAAGGAACAAAAACAAAAGCCACGGCTAGATGAAGAAGACACAGGCGCTGACACGGGGGATTGCCCCCATCGCAGGCCACCACCGTCCGCTCCATCCGCGGCCTCGTGCCCCTCCTCGACCGCGTGCTCGTCCAGCGCGTCAAGGCCGAGGCCAAGACCGCCAGCGGCATCTTCCTGCCCGAGTCGAGCGTCGAGAAGCTCAACGAGGCCAAGGTCCTGGCCGTCGGGCCCGGCCTGCTGGACAAGAAGGGCAACCGCCTGCCCATGGGCGTCACGAACGGCGACCGCGTGCTGATACCTCAGGTGGGTTTCCTCTGCCTCTCTCGCGCCCTTGGCTGACCGCGGTGCTCCGTGGATGCGCCTTGGGATGGCTTGGGGTTGCTGGCTAGACTGGATGGTGTTGCTGACGTGTTCTAGTTCGGTGGATCGCCTATCAAGGTTGGCGAGGACGAGTACCACCTCTTCCGCGACAGCGAGTATGTCACACTCCCACCGCCCCTTTTTGCCCCTTGCTTGACCTTGAGCGCACCTCTAACAAGACTCCCAGGATCCTCGCCAAGCTCAGCGAGTCCGAGTCCTCGTAAACGCAGCCCCCTACCAAAACATAATACCGAAGGGAGAAGATACCGGTGGAAGGCAGCTTGTTCGATAGCTTGTAACCATATTGTACCAACTACCAAAAAAGACCAATCCCCAATGCCACCGACCCCTGTCGTTCGTGTGAACGCCCGTGACAAGAGGCCACTTTGGACACAAGAACTGACATGGGCGGTCGAAGGAGGAGGATCGATCGCAGTCTCCGCGTGGGATGTATATGCCCCATGTCAGACCGGACCTGGCCCGAGAATAGGCTGAGATCGTACGTGACACGCCTGCCCGCGCACCTAGTGGTGATACTCCCCTGGACATGATTGGGGAGAGTGTCCTCTCCCGAGAAAACAGACTCGCGCACACCCAGGAAGACGATTAGACAGGGGCCAACGGTTTGGCCTAACCGCTCTATTAGCATTATGCCGGCGAATATGTACCGGCAGTCCGACCCGCTAATCTATCCACCGTTTTCCGCTTCAGCAGGAAACTCCCGTGACCATCGCTCTACCTAATTGCCTCTCTAGACGCCATACAATATAAAAACCCTCTAAGATTTGCCTCCCATGATGGTGAGATCCCCGTCTAATACCGCTCCAATAGCAGGAACTAAGCCTGCACCTCCACCCCTGCACGCACTCTCCACCGTACGGTGCGCTTCCCAATCTAGGGGGACTTTTTCCCGTTCGCTTCCGGCGTCGGCGGCGACTCGATAAGCGTGTGCCTGTGCCCCGGCGCGTGCACCACATGACCGTTCTCCAGCTCCCGGCAGATAACCGTGTCCGCCACCCATGCGTCCCGGATGATCTCATCCATCTTGGCCCGCCGCTTCGGCTCGATCTCTAGCATTCGCCAGATGACGTGCCGGCTCTCACGCGGAAGCTGGCGGAGGATACGCCAAGGGCCCGAGATCACCTCCCTCTTCTCCTGGATCGGGCCCTGCGATTGCGAACGCCGGTGCGCCGACTCGTCAGACGTACGCCCGCGGGGACCCTCGGGTTGATTCGCCTGGGGCTCGGGCCCCTTCAGGTCCAGCGAGGACTTGGACTGGAGGAGAAGTCGCTTCGGGTCGTGGCCGGCACTCGGCGGCGAGGTGAAGAGTCTGTAGGACTTGTCTTGCCCCGCGGCAGGGATCCTCCAGGGGAAGCGCTTGAGCGTCATGCAGCAGAAGATGATCGCCAACGACCAAATGTCGCTCGCACGCGGATCGTAGAGCTTGGTGTTGGGATCGTAGACCTCCGGTGCCATGTACGGGTCAGACCCCACGACGCCTACACAATAGTCAGTATGTTGCGCTCTCTTTCATCTCCTTGTGTTAGGGAGGGGGGGAGCTCACCCTCCGCATATTGAATGGCGGACTCGTTAGGGTACTGGAAGACATGTGCGCTGCCAAAGTCGATGATCTTCATGATGCCTCCCCGGGTCACAACCACGTTGTCCAGCTTCAGATCTCGGTGAGCCACGCCGCAGCTGTGCAGGTACGTCACGCCGCTCAACAGCTGGAGCCAGGAGCATGTCACCTCCTCCCTCGACATCTTGCCCGACATGACGATAGAGAAGAGGTCATACGGCGCGTACTCCATGACCTGGAACCACCTGTCCTTGATCTCGACGATGTCCATCGTCTCGATGATGTTGCTGTGGTGCAGCGCCGAGGCCACGCAGAACTCGGCGGTGATCTTCTTCGTGTATCGCTTTTTTGATTCCCGCGGCTGTCTCTGGCGGAACTCCTTCACGGCATAGACTCGGCCATCGTCACGCTTCATGAGCATCACGCTGCCGCCCGCCCCAGATCCCAGAACGCGGTCAATCTTTCCGTACCTGGCCTCAAGCGTGTGGTCGTCGGCAAATGGGGGGTTGACATCACCAGACGACGAGGAGGACAAGGTTTTTGACGGCTTTTCCTTGCGTTTTCCTCCGGGCGAGGCGTCCCGTTTCGAATCCCCAGCCACGGCGCGCTTGAAGAATCGTTTCAGAGTAGCGAACGAACTCGTTTTGCTGGTACCGGAGCGAGCAGTATCAGTAAGGGTCGGAACCTCCCCCGACTTATACGACGGGTGTAGCAGGGGTCGTTTATTTTCGGTGCCCGGCGTCGGGGTTCCGGAACGCGTGTCGAACCGGAAGCGGGGACTGACTGACCGTTTAGGTGCAGCTGGCCTCTGTGGACGACGCTTGTTCGCCGCGTAGGGCGAGTCGGCATCGACGACTGGCGTCACTGGCCGAGAGTAGAGTTCAGAGGCCCGCGACGGGCTGGTGTCTCGAGACGCGGGCGCTGAGCGGGGCGATTCCGCGCCAAGGGAGAATGCGCCCCTGCGATGTGCTGATGCCTTGCCGCCAGCCAACCCTCCAGAGGCGGACCTTTGGTGATGCCTCGCATCGTCCCTAGGCCGGAATGCTACCGTCCTCGCGTTTGATTCGGACGCCTCGTCGATGGAGCTGGAGTGCTGGGGTGTAATCATGTGCGGTTCTCGTATCCCAGGCACGTTCGAGTGCTTGTCCGCCATATCCGAGTGACCGCCTGTGCCGGAAGGGGTCAGTGGAGGGGATTGCATTGCCTGGTATGTGTTGTTGGGCATTTGTGTAGGGGAATTGCGTTTCCCGGGGCTTCCTTCAAAGGATGTTGTCTAAATGTGTTAGCCGTGTGTCCTAGCCACGCGGAAGGGCGCCGCGGAACCGTGTGGATGGGTGGCGCCCAGAGCAGCACAGGTCTAAACTTACTCTTGATGCTGGCAGCGAAACCGGCTCGAAGTGGAAATGGCTCAGCCGGCGCTGAGGGGCGAGGGCGGGAGAGGGCTCTAGGCTCGGACTCTGAACCGGCGACTTTCTCAGAGCAGATGGCCGTCCGTCTTGGGCGTCTTCGGGCGAGATCTCCTCAACGGTCGGGGCAAAGCGAACGGCATGCTGGTCATGGGGGTTGGGTTGTTCTTGACGGGGGCTCTTGACCCGGTTGTTATCACCAAGCTTTGGGCCAGCTAAAAATTTGTCGCCACGGTCAGCTTCTATTCGGCGGCAGAACATTCCGGGGTCGGAGGCGAAGGAGCGGAATGGGCACATGGCTATGCGGTGACGCCAGCATATCAATGTGGTGGCGCCTGCACAATCCGACGAAAACGACGGGCGAGAACGTGGGGCAGCTGGTTGGCAGCGGATGGCCCGGATGGCCCGGAAAGAGTCGAGGCTCAACTTACCCATGCTGGCAAGGTCGGACTGGCTCTGCGCGGCAGCCATGGCCATCCGACGATGATAAGAAGTGGCTTGTTCCGGAGCAACGGAGCGACCATGCAACGGCGGCGGCGGCGGCGACGGATGTGGCGAGCAAGGAAAGATTTTGTCGAGATAAAGACAATAACGATGCTCAATGGTAGGTAGGTGAGACGGAGGGACCAGGCGAAGGGAGTGATGGCTGAAAAGCAAATCGTGGGAGACGAAAGAAGAGGACGAGTATTATGGGGAAATTTGGCAGACTGGGACTGCAATTGATGGCGGGGTAGGACCTCCTTGCGACAGCTCGGGTTGGACGGGCGAGGTTGAGGAAGTTGACTGCAGCGGACGTATCGTGAACGGGGAAGTACCGGAGATATGCGAAAAGGTACTGCTTGTACCTGTTCTTGCAGGGGGGCTTGATACGGGTGGACCTCAAACTTGCAACGGAGGGGCGATGTGGGCCTCGGGGCCGCGTCAGGCTCTCCCGCCCTTAGGTTCAGAGTGACGAAAAGATTATTATTCAGATGGAGAAGCACGTTTATGCCTCGGAACCCACGGGAAGAGAGGGCGCAAAAGGGCACAACAAGAGGAGGGAGAGGTTTTCGTGGGTTTTGCCTTGAGGGGTTGGCGGTGGCCCCATCGCCTTTGTTCCAGTCGTCTAGCTCAAGCTTTGCGCCCTGCCCATATCCCTCACGCCATGGCGATAACGTGCTGCTCTGCAACTCCCTCGCTCGGGGAGGCGACCCGCTAGTTTTTAAGGAGACTTTCACGGTCTTTCAGTGTTTGGTGCTGCAAGAGAGTGGGTCCCTGGACGCCCCACTTGGCCGCTCTTCTCGCCCTGCTGCCCACAAGCTCCCTTCACACGAGGAACTGAGGGGCCAGTACTTGCAGGTGGCTGTTCCCAAAGAGGCAGTCAACGAACGGCCTTCGCCGTAGCGCGCCAGACCTTGCGAGTGCAAGGTATGCAGAACCGGGAGTCGGGACCTGCATCGGGGCGTGGGCCACGCTGCCCAGCCATTCGTCTGGAAACGCGAGAAGAAAGGAAACCGGCCACACGTGCGCTTTGCTGCAAAGGCGAGAGGAACGGAAACAAGTGGCGGCAGTCCAGGGCGGCAAGGTTCGACTCTGTCGCCGGGGTCTATGTATCGAGCAACTGGACCAGGTGGGCCCAGCTTCACAAACAAGAATAGAAACTTTGTCGATGAAGCTATGATCAATGCGACGAGGGTGAGACGGGTGAAGCTATTGTGGGTCGAATATCAGTCCAGGTGCCTGATGCTCAGGATCCCATATGCCGCAGAGCAAAATAGTACGCCAATCCCCGTCCCTCCCGTCCAGTCTGTACTCCGCAGGGACACCCCAACAGAACGAAGCTGCTGTGGGTCGTCGGTTGCAGCCCCTGCCTGAACACCGATGCACGCACACAGACAATTTGAAGGATGTAATACCGAGTCTTACACCAGGGCCCATCCTTGCGCCAGAAGCAGTTCACCGCCCAGACAAGCCATTTACCAGGGAAGTAAAGGTCCACGAAGCTCGAGAACAGAACATCGAAAGAACAAGTGGTAATGGAAGTGGGAGGCAGTGAGTGTAGTGGAGGTATGAAGCGGTCAATGTATGCATTCTTAACGTAAACCACCGAGTTGCGCCTTCCCTCCCAACAGAGGATTCAAGGGTAGCAGCTGCTCCTTGAGACCGTGAACGACATCGCGGGGTGCTCCTACCAGCTTCAAGGACCCAGAAAAGAAGGGCCGCCCTGTCGAGGTTCTTCCCCCATCATCCCCCTCTTGCCATGATCAACTACTCGGTAGGAGACAGAGAGAAATCTGCGGTTTCCCGACAAGGGTCGAGGAAATGATAAAGAGGCCGAGATAATAATCGGGGCGGCTGCTAGTACATCGGCAACGATAGCACGGGACGGGCGTAGTGGGGATCGTGCTAGGAGCGCCCCAAGGCTGTCAAGCTCTAATCGGTCTGGCATGAGACGGGCGATATGCGCTGTTGGATCCTTCCAGGCACTAGGAGGTCGGACTTGATTGTTTGCCTGTGGGTCTGCTTGCCATCAATATCATTGTCGGAAGTTTCTTCTCGAAAACGTGACTCGGACCACGACGTATGAATGGACGGTAGAACAGACTGAAGGAGCAAGCCGCCATCCGCCTTATCTGCAGGAGCTGCCGGCGGTCCCTGCCGGCGAATCTCCCGCGATCGTACAATCTGGTGGCCTGGAAGGCACATGTCCACATTGGGGCCGTGAGCCCGCAAAGCTGAGCCTCTAAAAAGTTTTGCGGGCTCGCCGATCTCGGTTAGCTCCTCCAGATAGGGAGAGCTTTGACTCACTGCATCGCGCTAACACCGACCTTTCGCCACCCGATTGACCGGAGAACTTTTCTTGCCTCTGTTTGAGCCGCAGGTCGAATCGGGTCAGGCACCGGGGGAGCTTGATAGGTTGGCGAATATATTGCGACAGCGGGATCGACCCTGCTTGTACCTGGAAGTCGCGCCAAGTCCCTCCATCATCCGTTGATGTGCACATGCATACCGAGTCTTCACCGTACCTTTGGGGCGGCATCGAAGCCGTGTGGAGGCGATGACAAAGAAAACACTCTCAGAAAAGAAAAGCTGCGCGTGTCTGCTGGTACGATCGAGGCGTGAACAATGGGTCCAGTGCCCCTTGCTCCTCCCCACTAGGCCCGACAAGCTTTCTATCGTCGTAAGCTCCATTCCCTCCCGCTTTCTATTTCCGGCAACAATTGGACATTGGTGGTCCGCAGACGCCCCCTTCTTCCCCTTCCCGCCGCATCCCGCCATGTTTCGTCGCAAAGCAACGACGATCCGCCGCGCGGGTCCAACCTTATCGCGTCTTCGACGCTCCTGCAGCCGATCCCCTCCCGTCCACCCGCTAGTGGACGCTTCCTGCACCCGCCCTGGAGCCCGTCAGGGGCCCTAGCCTCCCGGTCGCAGCCGTCCAACTCTGCCATCTACCGTGGTAGTTTCATGGCGGCGCCCTCCTTTCGCTTGCAGGGCTGACTGGTGACAGCCACAGAGCGGGGCCCACGGCTTCCACTCCAAACGCACTCTATACGTACATACGAGGTGTGGTACCGGGTCCGCTGAGTCCCACAATATGCAAGCGAGATTCAGGGTCGTCAGAGATCTGCCCAACGTGAATGGGATGATAGGCGGCGCAAGGTTCCGGGCCATATCAAACACGCAGGAACCCATGTCTATTTGCTTGTTTCACACGTATGGTATCTGGATATCGTACATCGCCACTGCCCCTCTCCAGCCCCTTTCCTGTCGTGTGGCGGTCAAGGCAAACGCCCAATACCAAAAATAGTAGCCTGACCCGCCAACGGCTCCCGAAGAGGCCGGCCCCCTCGCGGGTCTCACCCGGGCCCTCCGCACTAGACCTCCTACCCCGCTATCACGGGATAACCTCAACCCCGATGGACCTTGCCTGCCATATGATGCTCTTACACATGCCTTCCTTTGATATTCCCGACAGCCTCAGCTCGCTCTGCTTGATCTTCGCGATCTCGTACACGTGCTTCAGGGTGATGGTGCCAACCGTCTCGCTGCCAGGGCTGCTCGCGCCCTTCCTCCTGCCCTTGACCTCGGGTGCCTGCGCGGCGTTGAGGAGCAACCACGAGGTCTGCGGCGTGCGGATGTCGAAGTGGAAAGAGCGGTCGGCGCGGACGGTGACGCGGCAGGGGACGGGGACGCCGGGGGTCATGTGTGCCGTTCTCGCGTTAAACTCCTGTAGCCTACTGTTAGAATGGACCACAAGATTGCAAGATGGCTCAGGGCAGAATATGGACTGGAAAGAAGGGGCCACCATGCGCTGCGTGCCGCGATAATTGGGGCTTCCAGGATATGCGTACCTTGCAGAAGTCGATCGACTTGACTCCCCTGCTTCCAAGCGCCGGACCGATGGGTGGACTCGGCGTGGCGCCTCCCGCGCCCACGATGAGCTTGACCATCTGGTCGACTGCTCCGCGACCTTTCGACATGTTGGCGGTGCGGTGCTGCGGATTCGGGTGCAGCTGCTGTCTCTGGGTGGTTGTCGGCGCGGGCGTCCCTGTCGTGTCGTGATCGTGAAATTTTGCCGAGAGGCTTTCGGAGGCTCTGGGAATTTGGTATGCTTATGTAATACAGATAAGAGCTGGTGGCGCGATAAGGGATAGTGGATAGTGGGGGACGGCGAAAAAAAAAGTTTGGGACAACCTGCGAGAACCTCGAATCGATCGCACCCGCCGAAGAAATCACCCCGGAAAGAGACGCACGCTTCCAACACCGCAATCATGCCGTCGACTCACAAAAAGGAAAAGCCGTGGGACACGGACGACATCGACAAGTGGAAGGTTGAAGCCTTCACGCCCGCCGACAACAAAGGCGGCACGTTCGTCGAGGAGTCCTCGTTCATGACGCTCTTCCCCAAGTACCGCGAGGTCTACCTGAAGGAGGCCTGGCCGCTCATCACCAAGTCGCTCGAGAAACTCGGCATCGCGTGCCAGCTGGATCTCGTGGAGGGTTCGATGACGGTGAAGACGACCCGCAAGACGTACGACCCGGCGGCGGTCCTAGCCGCGCGCGACCTCATCCGGCTGCTGGCGAGAAGCGTCCCCGCGCCGCAGGCGGTCAAGATCCTGGAGGACGGCACGGCTTGCGACATTGTCAAGATCCGCAACCTAGTGCGCAACAAGGAGCGCTTTGTCAAGCGGCGGCAGAGGATTCTGGGCCCCAACGGCTCGACGCTCAAGGCGCTCGAGCTGCTGACGGGGACGTACATCCTCGTGCACGGAAACACGGTGTCGGCCATGGGGCCGTACAGGGGCCTCAAGGACGTGCGCCGCGTGGTGGAGGACTGCATGGCCAACATCCACCCCATCTACAACATCAAGGAGCTCATGATCAAGCGCGAGCTGGCCAAGGACCCGGAGCTGGCCACCGAGAGCTGGGACCGCTTCCTGCCCAACTTTAAGAAGAAGAGCCTCAACAAGAGGCGGCAGCCCCACAAGGTCAACGACAAGAGCAAGAAAACGTACACGCCATTCCCGCCGGCGCCCGAGAAGAGCAAGGTCGACCTGCAGATCGAGAGCGGCGAGTACTTCCTGGGGAAGCAGGCCAAGGACCGCGCGGCGCACGCAGAGAAGATGGACAAGCAGAGGGAGAGGGAGAAGGAGAGGAAGAGGGAGAGGGAGAGGGACTTCGTGCCGCCAGAGGAGGGGGCGCCGAAGAAGAAGAAGAGGAAGAAGGCCGAGGCGGAAGCGGCGTAGCGGAACGTCGGTCTCATAATAGCATGTATAGTCTCTGGTCTCGGTGTGTGCTGCTGCGAGGCGTCTTTGTTGCTAGGTCTATTTGACGGTGTTTAATGGGAATGCATTTAGATACCCTATCATGCCATCCGCTCTATGTTGTCTCAGGTCCCCCGTCCCATTCATGTTCGTATTCTCACAGCCTCGCAGCTGAGTCCTCGGGTGTTATCCGGACCACGAGCTTCCCGAACTGCCGGCCCTCGTCCATTTCCTTGAATAGCCCGTCGATGCCCGCAATATTATCGAGGCCCTGCACGACGCGGCTAACCACGGGGGTTATCTTCTTCTCCCGCACAAAGGACACCATCTCGCCGAACTCCTTCCGCGACCCCATCGTGCTGCCCCTCAGGTCGATGTTCTTCAGGTTCGCCGCCATGACCCAGTCCATCTTGGGGCTCACGGTCATGCCGTACTGCACGATGACGCCACCCTGCTTCAGAAGCTTGACGCTCTTGCTCACAATCTGGCCGCCGGCGCCGTCGATCACGGCGTCCAGCACCGGCCTGTCCTTGGGCAGCATGGCGGCCAGCTCCTTCTCCCACCCGTCGGCCTTGTATGACACGCCGCCCTTGGCGCCCATGGCCTTGGCCTTTTCGATCTTCTCGGCGCTGCCAGAGGTGACGTAGACGTTGCACCCCATGGCGGACGCGAACTGCAGCACGGCCAGCGCGACGCCGCCCCCGATGCCCGTCACCAGGATGTTCCGCCCGGCCTCTGCGGCGCCGCTCTTGGTCACGAGAGCGCGCCACGCGGTCAGGCCCACGAGCGGCAGGGCGGCGCCCTCGGTGGCGGACAGGTGCGGCGGGAGCGGCTCGACCTCGGCCTCGCTCACGACTATGTACTCCTGTGCCATGCCCAGCGGCGAAAGCTTGGAGGAGCCCAGGATCACGGGGCCGCTCGGGTTCTCGGGCGCGGCGGGGTCTGACTCCCAGCCGCGGGAGGCGGTCAGGACGACGTGCTTGTCGAGCAGCGACGAGGCGGAGCCATCCCCGAGGGCCACGACGGTGCCGGAGGCGTCGGCCAGGAGCGGGCTGGTGAAGGAAATGCCCGGGTAGAGGTGGCGGCGGATGAAGAGGTCCCGGTGGTTCAGCGAGGCGGCATTGATGCGCACCAGGACCTCGTTGGGGCCCGGGGTCGGCTTCGCGACGTCGTGGAGCTGGAGGCTGGGCGGCTTGTCAGTCGTCGCTACGCCACGGGCAGCCGGAGAGGGCGATGCCGTGCTCGCGCTGGACTCACGGGTAGTAGACCTGGCCGGGCTTCCCCTCGACCTGCTGGATGGTGAGAGCCTGGGGCATGGTGCCGGATCTTTTCTTCTGTGCGGCGTTGGATTGGCGCTGTATCAAAGGCGAAAGACGGAGCTGGAGACTGGGCGTGACGGAGCGCCGGAGCTCTACCGGAGGCTACATGTACATACTTGTATGTAGACGAGGTATGTCCATGCCTAGAGGCGTGTATGATGCAACCACCGGCGTGATTTGTCAGGAGGGTCTGAATTCCCCCGCATGCCGGAGATCGTCCCGAGGTTATTGTTCCCCGCCGGCCTTGGACCCCGCCGGGCTTGAACCCCGCCGTGGCGGCGATTGCGTCCTTCAGGCCGGTGTCTGACTCCAATGTCCACGAGGCATCGACTCCCGAAAGCGCGCCAACTGCCCCGCATACCGCTCCCCCGAGCACAACAAGAATCACCACCAAAGCGGGGGTTCCACCCGTCCGACGGGCTCCGCACTAATAGTGCATTGTCATTTAGCAGCCAGAAAGGGTCCAACCCTTTCAATTACAGACAGACGCATCAGTGGTTTAGTGGTAAAATTGGCCGTTGCCATCGGCCAGCCCCCGGTTCGATTCCGGGCTGATGCATCACGCGTTTACCTTTTTGCTCGTTCCGAGGTTGGATATCTATCGCCTTACAGATAGATGTTCTTGTAAGTTTTGTCTGAATAGGACTTGAAGCCTCCTAGCGTTCCCGGTGTTCAAAAACGCGTGGGCACAGATATAACATAGTCAGAATTAAATAAGAAAAAAATACTGAAGTTGGAAAAATATAAAGAGCAGGTCGGGTTAGCAGCGTTATAATAGAATAAATAGATAGAAAAAATAATGTAAAAAGAATAAACTGGAAAAGGTTGTGCGAAACAAAAAAAGAAGTCTCCCATGCCCGGAATCGAACCGGGGTCTCTGCCTGCCATCTGCATGAGAGGGCAATATGATAACCATTACACTACATGGGACGAATGCTGCTTGCTGTCTGCTTCACTAGCAGGTCTATAGATGCTGTTGCCTGCGCGAGTGAGATCAACATACCTCTTCTTCGGCCAGGCAGACTCTCCATCAGCAACCTGGGCCAAAATAGAGCACTTGGGTTTGGCCATGACACTTAAAACCACGCCCGTCGAGTTGGCTGGCCCGTAAACTCAAAGTCTCTGGGGACTGCGGCGACATTTGACCTGTTCGGCCGGCGACTTTCGCCTCGCAAGTGGGTCTCGTGTTAGTTCTTGGTTACAAGCATCAATTTACAGGCGGTGCTTCTGCTCGTCTTCACTCTTCCCCTTCGCATACACCTTCCGTTCCGTTTCGCTTCTATCCGCACAGCGCTGTGTCCGGAGACTCGAACGCCGCTCTCTATCCAGAGCCGCCCCTTGCAACAGTATGTGCTCCCCTGCCCGTTGCGGAGAAAGTCACCAAATGGCGTAATCGACACAATGTACCGCTCGTCCGGATCTGGCTAGCTCAGCCAGTCGACGGCCTTGATGTCTGAAGGACGTCTCTAAACAAGGGCCCAGCACGAACCTCATTAACGCTTGCATCGTCGCATCCAGGAAAACCATCTCCTCCGTGCCGTAGCGCAGACTATGACCACCCTCCTAACTGGCGCGGCCTTCGGCGCGGCCCTCGCCGCCGCCGGTGTGCACGACCCGGCCGTCCTCATCTCGCAGTTCAAGTTCGAGAACTTCGACATGCTGCAGTCTTTCCTGGCTGCTTCTGCCACTACAAGGTAATAAATACCCTTTCCCCTCCGTCATCCGTCCTCCCTCAACGGCCCCGGCCTTACCCCCAACAAACCAAGGTGGTCGAGGCTAAACAACTCAGCATTGTTGTGACCGCCCTGGACAAGTTTGGCTCCAAGACCCCCGCGCCCCGTTCCGCCTCTGGGTTGGGCCTCTTCTCCCGCTACGACGGCAACATCATCGGCGGCGCCCTCTTAGGCGCGGGGATGGCCCTGTCCGCCGCCTGCCCCGGGGTGGCGTTCGCACAGGCCGGGTTGGGCCTGCGCTCGGCGCAGTACGCCATCCAGGGTGCCCTCGCTGGTGGAGTGGTGTACAGCGGGATCCTCGCCCCGGTTATTGCGAACCGGCGGAAGGCCCTTTCGCTGGATTCCTCGCCGGCTACGGTCCATGAGTCGCTGGGTGTGTCCCGGGCTACCGCCCTCGTGGGAATGGAGGCCATCTATGGCGCCGTCATCGCCTTCGCCATCTTCTACGGACCTCCAAGCCCGTTTAGCCCTCTCGTCACGCCGGCAGTAGGCGGCGTCCTCCTCGGCGGCGCCCAGCTCCTCTCCCTCCTGCTCCGCGGCTCCCTCATTGGCGTATCCTCCGCCTTCGAGGATATGGGCAAGTACGCCGTCTGGCTCGGCGGCGGCGCGGACAGCAAGGCCGCTCCCAGGTCGTATACGAGCCTTATATTCGCGGCCGCCATGGCCGCCGGCGCGTACGCTCTCGGCCAGGCCTACCCAGCCGTTGCGGTTCTCGAGGATCCGAGGGTAACGGCCGTGAACGCAGTGGCGGGTGGGTTCCTGTTTGCGGTGGGCTCGAGGGTGGCGGGCGGGTGTACGAGCGGGCACGGCATCAGCGGGATATCCCTGCTCTCGGTGTCGAGTTTCCTGACAATCGCAAGTACGTTTGCCGGGGGAGCGGCTGCAGCTCTCTGGGCCTATTGAGAGCCGACGTGGGGGAATGAGTCACGTAACACGGATATAAATATCCCGCCTGCAGCCTCATCGAAGCGGGGGAGCGGCATTGCACTTACACACACATGGGAATGGTTCTTTTTACGGTGCCCATCTCACGACTTCAGATCGAAAGTACTATATAGACCACCTCCTTCAATCGAAAGCATGGCTCGCAGGATTATATCGTCCGGCTCGGAATTTGAGGCCAAGATTGGCTATTCCCGCGCCGTCATCGTTCACCCCTGGGTCATCATCTCCGGCACCACGGGGTCCGTCCGCCTCCTTCTTTCTCCCTTCCACTCTCTCTTATGTCTATTCTCCCTTCTCCACGAGCCCGACACCGCCGGGTAACTAACATCCACCCAGCTACGACTATAAAACCAACTCCCTCCCTCCGGACGTAAGTTCCCAAACCGCCAACATAATCTCGACCATATCCACCACCCTCTCCGACGCCGGCGCCACGCCTGCTGACATCGTCCGCGTCCGCTACATCCTCCCGGACCGCACCGAATTCCCCACCATCTGGCCCCTCCTGCGTGAGTTCTTCGGGCAGGCGAGGCCTGCGGCCACCATGGTACAGGCGGAGCTGATGGAAGAGGCGATGAGGGTCGAGATTGAGGTCACGGCCATGATTGGGGCGGGCAGAAATGTGCCGCCACCCATGTGATTTGATACAGGGAAAAGAGAGTTGGGTTCCTCGTGGGAGTGTCGGCTCCGGCATCCCGTGGCACATATACGCCAGTTGTGTCAATATTCACCAGAACGCGAGTCCGTGTCTATCACGAATAGGCCCAAAAGATTCCATGTCAACAAGGTTCCATTACTCCCGTATACGTAATCTTTGATGTGCCACCCATGCGGTGTGGGACAGATTGGTCTAATCCTCATGTGAGCGTCGCGAGCAGCCAAAGAGATCCAGCCAACACACGCCAAACTTCGGTAGATACGTCCAGCCCTAGTCCTATTTGAAAGCCAGGCGATAGAAGGAACCAGCATGAGCTAAGCATCTCGGTCGTAACAAGATCCTGCGATGGAAAGGTAGGAAAGGGGGGTATCTTGAGCAAATTTCAAAACACGCAAACCGCCAGGGAAAAGGAAATCAGAGACGTCGGATGGCCGGAAACCCGTAAACAGCAAACCCGCCCAAACTTGCAAAACTTGCGAAGACACTCGCCTAACCCCCCCAGCCAAGCACCTCCTTGACCATGCCTGAGAAGCTCACGTCTGATAGGGCCTTGAACTTTTCCTGGAAGGCCGTCCCTACAAGCTCCCTCTTTCGATCCTGGATTTGGACCACGCCCTCCTCCACGGAATCTTTTACGACAAGCCGGTATACCCTTGTGGTTCGCGTCTGGCCTAGGCGGTGCACCCTGTCAACGGCCTGTTCCTCGATAGCGGGAGCCCACCCTAGACTTGGTCAGTAAACACGGCCCGCGACGGAGATAAGGGGGCTTTGGCATACATGAATCTGCCAGTATAGCTGTGTCCGCGGCAACAAGGTTGATGCCGACCCCGGCAGCCCGAAGACTCGCCAGCAAGACTCGAACGTTGCGATCCTTGTCAAGCGCTTTAACAGCCTCGTCCCGAAGACTGGTCGACATAGTCCCGTCGATCCGCACGTGCCCAATATCCTCCCCATCCAGGTGGTGAGCAACGATGTCCAAGAACGACGTCCACTGCGAGAAAATAACAATCTTGGAGCCCTTGTTCTGGAGCCGCTGCTTGACGAGGGAGATAAGAGTTTTGGTCTTCGTGCTGTGTTCGAGTTGACTCGGGACTTCAAAAGCAGACTTGGGCACCGAGCCCATCTCCGTGATCTCCGCCGCGCTGAAGCGAACCTTGCAGACGGGGCACGCCAACGTCTCCTGGAAGGGCATTACGATGCACGCTTTGCAGTATACGTGTGCGCAAGGGCAGATCACGGGGAAGCATTCGAGGTCGATGGGTTCGTTACAGAATCCGCATGAGATCTTAGCCTCAAGCGACAACTGTAGCAGTTCGCCCAGTTGCGACTCGTCTGGACTGCCGCCCGAGGCGCGGAGTAGTCCGTGCAGTTCCTCTCGGCAATTGTCCATCCCCTTTTTCTTGCAAAGGCTCCAGTGGTTACACATTTGGCGTAGACGAAGAAGCCGCTCCAGAAGGTGTGTCCAGAGCTCATAGTGTCGTGTCTTGAAGAACATTTCAGCGGCCTTCTGAGCATCCACGCTGCGGACGATCTGTGTTAGGACAAGGTAACTTATAGGGGTTAGCCAGGAGGTACGCACAGCAGTTTTTGGTACATTGCATCTTCCGCCTCAGATAATTCAATACGGATCAGCTTCTCTTGTTTCGCGGGAAGCTCAAGGTTCACAAAGCGCATCTCCTTAGTTCTCCGGAGACAGATTGTTGTCATGACGTCCTGGAGAAACTGATGATCATTCTTTAGGCGACGGGTGACCTCTTGGGAGGACTTTCGTAGGGTTGCAGTGATACCGACGAACCGACCGAGGGAATAAATATCGTTGACGGAGTTGATACTTCGTGGCACGGGCGTTAGTTCCCATCCCGGAGTGATGTTAATTGCAGTGACTCACATTGGTGTTCCTGTGCAAACCCAACGAGACTTCGCTCGCAGCTTACAGGCCGCAACGGCGGCCATGCTATCCGGATTGCGAATTGTGTGCCCCTCGTCCAGAATGACACGGCGCCAGGAGACCTTTCTTAGAGTGCCTTCGCCATATGCCTCGTCTGCCACCTTATTGTAGGTGGTGATGACGATATTGTTTCGCTCGAGTTCGCTGACAGTCGCGTGCGAGCGAGTTCCGTGGTATCTGTAAACTCGCGGAGCATATTGCCATGAAATATGACGTCGGATCTGGGATTCCCAATTCGTCAACACACCTTTCGGGGCAACGATCAAGCTAGGCCCACTCTTGGGTTCTGACAGGATCAAAGCAATCATCTCTAACGTCTTTCCCAAGCCCATATCGTCCGCAAGGATTCCACCAGAAAACGGTGTCACTGCTTCGTTAGGCGGGGGCACTGTGCCATCAGCAACACCATGAAGCGGCTTCCGCCCCCAAAACTGAGCAAGTTTAGCAGATGGGCCCGAGTGTGGATGGTGTGGTTGCTCCATATCAATCATCCACCGAAGCGCCTGTTTTGAAGTCAGCATAGAGCAGATAGCTCTGGCGCGGAATATGAATTACCTGACGCTGATGGTCCAGCAGCTTTGTCTTCAGCTGAGGTACATGGGCAGCGCGTGGCATCGAGGCAAGATTGTGTTCATTGACTGTGAATTTCGTCATGTCAATGCCCGATGAGCTCGTGAGCTTCAAGGAGCCATCTGCCACGCGTTTACGTCGAACTGGGGTCTTGTCTTCGTGTTCAGTCTTGATAAGACCCATGTTATAGCCTTGTGCCGGCGTTGCCAGATGTTCATGATTCAGCCCACTCGGTGTATGCGCTAAAGGCGGCATCGAGATCTCAGCATCCTCAGACTTAATGCTCTTGGCGTGTCTCGTCTCAGGTGTCAGCTCTGGTTGAATCGACTTTTGATTCCCGACTCTATGAGAGGGTGTATTTGTCGAAAGCGGAGCCAGAGTGCGACGGGTGGGTGTGGCATGGAAGCTTCCTTCACGCTTCACCGTGATCCCTGGGGTTCCGGGCTTTATTACCCCGATGAAGCCATCAGACCGGCGGACCTGTAGCTCAGCATCATCTCGTGTCAGATCAATGACCATGGAGTCGTCAGACTCCTCGCCCGCATCGATCTTGGGTATTTCCAAGTCAGCCTCTGTATGAGAGGCCGGCGCGGTTCCAGCGGCGACGCCTACGGCAGAGGTTGTATGCCCGTGTTGTGTAGCTTCGACCTTGGGGCCGGCCCAGTCTATCTCCTCCGTTGAGGGCGCGGAGGTAGTGGCCTCGACTTCTGGGGCGGACGCCGCCTGGCTGTTCTGAGACGCGGCCACCAGCTCCTCCAGGCTTTCAAACTCATCCGACTCGAGACCCTCGTCATACAGATCGTACGCATCCGCACCTACCGAAGGAGCGACCGGTTCCTCTGGCGCTGGCGAAGAATTTCTGGCGGGCTGTGAGTTGGAATGAGCATCGCCATCCTGCGATTGGCGGAGTTTCTTGCACAGCGGCTCGCAGCTGCTTTCCATTTTGAGTCCGGAGCTGTCATTGCCGGAGGTGGCGTCTACCGGCAGCGGAGGCCGTTTGCGTGGGGAATCCATGATCATGAAAGAGGCGTAGAGTGGAGGGAGAGAGATAGCAAGCCGAGGTCGTTGGGGGAGGTTGAGCAGAGAAAGAATGGGAGGGCCAAGAGCGTCATGAGTGTGGCGGATCAAGTGAACCGAAGTTATGTTGGCAGATGCCGCGGTGGGACAGCGGGGATGGTTTTGGAAGGAGCGAGGTTGCTTTCCATCGAAGCTTTTTGTCTGACCAGTCGACCCGTGAAAAGTAACATGTATATAGATATGTTGGCTTGCTTCATGCAGGAAAGAGCGCCGGGTCCGAGCGAGAGACAGGTTCCAGAAGCCAACAGTTGCAGCTTTCCAGATTGGACAGCTCCGGCGATCCAGCACCCAAGGAAGGCGCGTCACCAGAGCTCCGACGCGTCCACCCGCGCCACAACCGGTATTAAAGCAGGAAAGTGGACCCACGTGATCTCGGTTCCCCCCTCCCGGGCCCGTTCCATTCTGCGGATCTTCCCCAGAAAAACAAACGAATCACCATTGCTCGTCATGATGCCATCGCACGTGACCCGTTTTTGGCCCGCTTGAGCAGGCCATTTCTCTGATGACGGCTCTTCGAAAGTCCAACCTCACCTCTCTCCGTTTCCCTAGTCATAACGCTATCATTTATTTCATATCTGGCATTTATCCAATCTGGTTCCTGTTGCGGCCTTATCCCGACTTCTCCGCCCCGTTGAGCGTGCCCCGAGTTGATCATGGCTCTGGATACCACCCACACCCTCCTCATTACTGGACTTCACGACCCTCAGAGGATAGGGACGCTCGATGGCGCCCTCGAACATACGACCGGGCTCTCCCTCGACCCACACGGCTAGTCTCGACCGCTTACCGAAGCTCATCACAGACCTTTTGCCCATACTCGGAGTAGTAGCCGCAGCTCTTCACATGCCTCTTCCTACCAGTGTTGGGATTGAAGACGTGGCATCCTCCCCTAGCGACATTCGGCGGGGTATATACTGCAGGGGGTCAGCTATCGGTCAAGTCGACGATGGGACCACACCTACAGTGGAGGGAGACAGCGAAGTCGCTGTTGGCGTTGGACATTCTGTGGACGCCAAGGTCGTCGGACATGTAGGCGACCGCGTTCTCTTTGTGGACCTTCTCCGAGATGACCTCCATGGGCTTGTCCTTATTGTCCCCGCTGGGGTACTCGTATCGAGTCTCTGTCAAGTCCCCGCGGAGAATCTTCATCAGGCAATGAGCGTTCCCGTGGTCGTGGATGGGGCTTGACTTGCCCGGGGACCAGACGAGCACAAGCTAGTGCCCGCGTTAGTTGCGTGGGCACTCGGGGCTGGGTCTGCGCGGGGATACCTACAAGATTGCTCTTGCCGTTCCCTTCGTCGACGAGGTTCCTGGTATAGTTCCTCCCCTTGTCGCCGAAGAAGTATGTTCTCCACCCCTTACCGGCCGGGTCATATTCTTCCATCAGGCGGGTGAGGTGTTCGACGTCTACATCGTCCGAGGTCAGGCCCGACGACGGACCCAAGGCGTCTTTCAACTCTTGCACGAGCTTCTCGAACGCATCGTTATTCGCGCGCCGACTGGGCCTACCAACAGCCGGCTGCAACTCGGATGGGATGGCCATCTTAGGTTCAAGGCCCGATGGATATTGGATCATGGTTTTTAGGACGTCTCGGGATGGATAACGATGATTGCTAGGGATGGCAAATTCGGAATCGATCGTCTGCTAGGTTCGATACGGGAGCGGGGGAAGATGTCGCTGTCTCAGGGGGCGGGCGGCGACGCAGAAATAGGCGGGTGTGGAGCCATCGGACCTTACGGCATCAGGCGGTGGGAATGCGTCAGTACCCCTTCTCCGTGGCAGGCGCTGTCCTTGACCGACGAAGAAAGGTAGTGTGCTGACGGGGCCTCGATCCGTCAACAGAAGGAGCAGTCGGGGGTGTCAAGCGCTGCGATTGGACAGCGAAGGCGACAAAGCCGGTACTTCCCGGAGGCTTTGTGAAGTCAGCGAGGTCATGCGTTGAACAAGGACCAAGGAACTGAAGGCCACTGTGGCTTGTGACCCGGTCGGCGAGGTCTTGGCCGGTGTTCGGAATGGGCCAGGCTTGTTCTGATGGTCTCGAAATATCGTACCGAATCGGAGGGTTTTCGGAAGGAAAACCGCATGTATTATTGCCCCTGAGATCTAGCCTGAGGGGCTGTAGCAGAATGTTCCCGGAGAATTGAACCTAGTGGCCAGCCCATCAACGTCTCCACCACTGCCGTTTGTGCCCCACATACCGTGATGGCTGACCGCGAGGATGTCCAAATTCTGCCGCAATCGCTGAGCCCATAATAAGCGTTGTCTATGCAGAGAGGGGGGTTGGAAACAAACATTAGGGACCGTCAAATTCTACATGCACCACCAGTTCCATGTCCCTCCCAAAACCCCCATGACCGGGACAATTGGGAGGGCCGCTTAAATGCTGTCTCGGCCCGCGCCGGGTAGCAGCGGTCTGGTGTCTGGTCATCAAGGTGGCGAACCATTTGTGACGTATTCGGATCGCTGGGGCTCAGCGCACCAACGAAGCCACATTGGTCGGGTCTGGAAGCAAGACCAGCAAGAAACCGCCGGTCGTCGGATGCCCAGGCCTTGTACTCCATTTGCCGAATACGGACTCTGTCGACTCCTGCAGCGCCGTCTTTGACTTAAATTTATACCCGCTTCATGCAGCTGCGTGAGAAGGGCTGCAGTATCTTATGTGCGAACTGTCCGGAAGCAGAGAACTTCGTTCATCCCAGAGCCGTCTCTTATATCACGCCAGGGCCATAATGCACAATGCTATACTCTACATCTCTCTAGGTCATACACATGTCGGCTCACCACCCCTCATTGCCCTGTCAGTTCCCTGATCATCATGGGGACCATACTCCAGCTCGCAACCATCTCGTTCTGCCGAGGCCCAACCACCTTTTTCATGACTTGGCCAGTAATGGCCTTCTCTGTCACCCCCTCCGCCTTGGCTGCTTCAACAGCATCTTTCACCAGCGCTCTCAGCTCCTCCTCACTAAGGACCTTAACGCCGCTCTCGTCGACGTATTCCTGCGCGATACGCGCCTGCTCCTCCTCCTTCCCCACCAGATCCTCCCGCTTCGCGGCCTGGAACTCCTTCGCGGCGTCTAGGGACGAACGCTTAGCCTTCGCGAGGAGGCTTACGAGCTGGGCGTCGGTGAGGATGGGCTTGTCGGTCTTGGCGGCGTTGAGCGTTGTGGTTATTATCGAGCGGAGGACGGCCAGGCGGGGGGCGTCCTTGGCGCGCATGGCAGATTTTAGGTCGCCCTTGAGCTTTTGGAGGTAAGGCGGCGTGTTGGCCGGGGCCGAGGCAGTTGTCGAGGCGGGAGTCGAGTATGGTCGTCCGAGGCGAAATGCGGACGACGTGGGCTGGCTCGCAACGCCACGGAACGGCGCCAGCAGGCGGTGGGCGAAAGCGCGGGTGGCCATTTCGAATGTCGGACGCGGAAGTTGAGGGAGCGGGCGAGTCAAGGACGTATTATGTGCCGCGCGGATGGACTTCGATGTTCTCGATTTTCGCGCGGATGCAATAATTGAAGGTCGAGATTTTGAGCTCGGGTCAATTGCTTGGGTCTAATTGGCCAATCACAGCGGGCACGGGATGCCAACTTTCAGGGGCCAGCCAGTGGCCCGTGTTGCGCCAATCTTCCATCCATCGCGTCCCCGGGCGACTTTCCATGCAGTTGGTACGTACATGCATGGGCAGCTGCAACGTCTAGCCAGATTGAATGCATCCAACGCGGCCGCAACGAGTCAGACCTTATCCCGCTCTTCAAACCTGACAACCCGATCGCCCACGAGTATTGGCTGCTTGCACCAAATATCCCTCGTACCGAGAAAGTTTAAAACATATGGATGTAAAGGCTCGTACAAAGCACACATTGTAAACTGAGCGATACGATACATGTACCGCTGGAGACGGGAGAATCTTGCCGTCGCATACCAGTATGCCTTCTCGCGCTGCACAGAAAGGATTCGCCCGGTGCATTGATTTTCCCGCCTGTCGCTCACCGAGAGCGTTCGCCGCGGAAATACGTACGGCCTGCGGGCCCGCAATTACAAGGATCGGAACGTCCCCGAGGCCAGCCACCGAGCAAGGGACCCTCGAGACTGACATCACATGTGTACCCTGGATCGTGCTGGGCTCTGACACCCCCTGACCGGCTCCAGCTCGACCGGTGAGTCCCGAGGCCCTCCAGTCTGCGCTCGGCGACACACGTCTTGGCCAACGAACTGCTGGCTGCAGCCGACGAGAGTCTTGACCCGGGCCAAAGCGCTCCTCATCGTCCCCACTCAAGTATCATTGGCAAGGCAGGGGGTTACTCTAACGCGAAGCGGATTGTTTTCTGGTATAGTGTTTGCGGGAGCTGTTGCCCATTCGTTGACTGTGAGTCCTGAGGGTTTCATCTACCAGACTGCCGGGAACGACTAGCAAGATGTACAAGTAGTCGCCACCTTCTCTGCGGACGTGCCAGAGCTTTGTATTATCAACCGTCTTTTGATCCAAGAAACAGTACCATCCATTCACACCTTTTTCTTGTTCATCTTGTTGGCTTGGGGCCTTTGATAAGCGCGATCATGTAGCCGCAACTTTCCACATGGGGCCCTCCTGCTCCCTGAGCAGCTGGGCTTGGTGTACCTAGTACGCCCGCGTCTCGGACGGAAAGGGCGATGGACGGATGAAAAGCAAGGAGAAGGAGTCAACGACTAAGCCATCGCTCCTGCTCGAGAAACGCGACTCCCCGCACCGATCAAGGAAGGCACATTTACCTCGTCCGATCCACGTCCAACCACGGCATGTACAACTTCGGGCCGCCGGAGCTATTGCAGCCCAACGACGGCGTGTATCCAGATTCCTTTCACAACTTCACCCTGCGCGGCCGGGACGTTCTTCGGCGCTAGCAGATACTTCCGCATTAAACGTCTATCGCGCATGCTATCCAAATTCTCCGGCGCGTCCTTCTCCCACGATGGCTTGTGCCTTCGTCCCAGACAGCCATTCATCCATTCCTCGTCATATGTGTGGTGGCTGTCGGTCTATGCGCTCCATACCCTCGCCAATTCAGGGTCATCGGCGCCACCATCGACGAGCTCCCCCCGCCACGCAATCTATCCGACAGGCGTTGCTTATTCGGCTTTGTTGTGAGGAGGGATCTACCGCCGCGGCTTCTTGCCAATGCAAACGTATCTACCGCGGTCAGTCCTTGCGGCTCATGCCGGGTTCTGGCGCCGCGAACTTACAAAGGGAAATATGCCTATGCCTCCTCGACGTGGCCCAAGCCATGAGGCGTTAATTCCAGGTTCCCATTTCCAGACTATCCGCTCCGGGCACAATCTGACCACGCACCTTGAATGCGGGATTGCTAGCCTCGCTTCTAGCCTGCGCCACGAGAAGCTGGACTTCGGATATCGTCATCCTATAATTTTTTCCCTCTGAGTCTCGGCCTCGCCTTGGTCAAGAAGGAGTACCTACCCGAGGAGCTCGGTGAACGGGTAGATTGCCATAGACGACAACAGTTGCTGGACGTTGTCTTTGTTTGCGGTCCCGATACCTCGCTCTCGCTCATCTGTGTGGTCCGAGTCAGCGCGTGGACCGCCGGCCTTATTTCTCACCAAGCCGCTCGGGAGTTGATACTTGTTGGCCAGCCACACATGGGCAGGGTCATCATGCGCGATTCGACATCTTGGAATCCGGCACTTCTCAACATCGCCTCCATCTGAAGAGGTGCGCGTGGGTCTTTGTACCGCTGGGCGCTTCGGAGATACCTTCTTGACCATCTTCGAAGTGCGTGGTCTAGCATGCCCTTCCGATCAGCTCTTGACTACGACCGCCGAAGGTCTGGGGCGTCAAGAGGCGACCTACCATGAGTCAAGGTCCCATTGTCAGATTGGGCGTTGAAGTATACTTCCACCATTTGGCACCAACCTCCCGGCCGGGTTACTCTGAATATATCGGCGATATATTGCCGCCATCTGTTGGAGTGAATCCCGCCAGCCATCATCTGGCTGTGGACGAGGTCGAAATGGTTGGAGGAAAAGGTGAACCTGAAGAATAGCCTCCTCTCAGCACGGTCGTGTCCGTCTTTCGCTCAACGTCTTTGGCAAACCGAACCTTCCATTCAAATCGTCGACTTGCGGGTCGAAATTGGGCGGATACTGCTCTGGAAACATGTGCGGGCAAACATCGATACCGGTGACCTGTTCACGGTAGCTGGGTTAGCCCGGGTCTGCTGTACCGTGTTGTGCGGGAGACCACTGGTGGATTGGCTCGTCGCCAGGATTCGCAACACCGACTTGTCACCGCCTGCTTCGCCGCCGAGAAGGGTATATCGACGATCTTGGTTCCCGCGCCAAAAAGAAAGTGACACTCAACCGGAATCGCGGGGAATGACCAGGCCATACCTCGCAGTTCTCGTAACGTTCGGCAACATCGATGGCCCAATCCCCGGCCCCAAAGCCGCAGTCCAGGACTCTCCGAACATTGCGGACGGGTGGGAATATCAGTCTATCGTCGAAAGCGCGCAGGAAGACTGCGTGCATAGCACTGAGCCGTTCGATTTCGTCCTGGACAAAGCAGATGCTGTTGAGCTCGAGCCACCCATGTAGTGTTCAGCATGGGATACCTACCTCGTCGACCGGACAGAAGTATACTTTGTTGTCGAGACAGTACTTGTGATATTCTCGACCATGATGAGAAACGGTTTCGAAGTATTCCTGGTCGGCAGGAACTGTACCCGGGTCGCTTGACGACCCCGAAGAACTTGGGAAGGTTGGTTAACTGGCCGGTGCCTCGTGGTGGGGGATGGATTACCTCGCCATAGCGAACTTGGGCGCTGATATATGGATCAAAAGACTTGGGCGGTAAGAGGGACCCTGGCTCTCCGTCCTTGCCGCTGGTGGAGTGGGATGGGCCTACTTGTTCGTTTCAAAGTCGGTTCTGGGTTGAGGTGAGCCACGGGCGTCCTAGCTGCGGATGATGCACGGGGGCAAGCCATTACTCAAATGCGGTATGTCCCGGGGCTCAGTGGCAGCGGACGGGATGGCTGGGAGTATGGCTACAACTGGGCATACGGGATACACTGCTGAGTGGGTGGCAGTCGCCGCCAAAGCCCAGAAAACGAGAAGCGCCGGCGCCGGGGATGTGGAGCCTTCACTGTCACAATACAACATGAGGGGCCTGGACATGTCTTCTCATACACCAACGATATGGCCGGCAATCCGTGGGATAGATCTTTCACGCCTTCCGTTCATGCGTCATGGTTGCGGCAGCTGCGCTTGGTCACCCAAAATGGTCGTTTATCACATATATTGTGGAATACCAACTCTCGGTACCGACAGCCTGTTTCCACTCAGTTACGGACCCTGCCATGCAGCAGGGGTCAAGGTGCCGCCCGCCGCCGCCCGTGTGGTTGGCGGCCAAAGTACAGGTACGGGGTAGCACCGAGAAAGGCCGGTTCTCGCCAAGGGGCCGCAGGAAACGTGTGGGTGAGGGTGTGGCGACGGCCGAGACCAGAATCCGTACAACCTGGTATGGTTGTGCGAAGATCATTCTATCACCACCCTAGGGTAACAAGTGACGGCCCCTCTTGTTAAGACGACGGCAACACAATTTCTGGGAGAAACTTCCATCGAGGCGAGCAGCAAAGAAACCCAACTGCTGAACCGTTGACATGTCGATGCCCAAAATTACTGGATATGGCCGCCAGGGTTCGCCGAACATGGAGGGACGGGATGAACCCAATCACCAGGTGCCCAGCTGGTAGGAGCTTGCGCTACATAAGTGCGGCCTCGGAGATTACTCTGGTCGCCTGCGGCTGGATGTGGGTTGGTTGGCTGGGCTGCTGCCGCGAACCCTCGCCATCCATGGAGCATGGAGGGGGTGGGGAGGGGGTGCTGGCTGTGGTGACGGAGACATTCGTGAATCAGGGCGGGGAGACCCGTCCGCCAAGGGCGCATGATAGCCTGGCCGCAACCACTCCGAAGCTAACAACCGTGTTGGGCTAACTACCAGGAAGAACATAGCAACGGAGCTTCCAACCCTACGGTAGGGTGCTCCATATAGAGGCGCCGGTTGGCACTTACGCCTCTCCTAGTCCAGTGAATTTCAGCTCACGAACCGAATGTTGACCGTTTTGCTCACCTTCCAAGGCTATTTTCAACTTGGTACAAAGCCCCTTCCTGAGCGGGAAACTTCGTTTGGGTGGGTGCAGATGCCGTCATGCTGTGGGACGGGAGAAAAGCGCTCGAGCCATGGACACGTTTCGCGACTTCCAATGGGGTGCGACATGATTGTCGGATGGGTCCACCCCTTCTACATCTTGGTGGGTAGGGACAGGTGGGAATCTAGGAAAGGGAACTTGGAGGGTGAATACCGAGGACGTGGCCTTGGGATTCCCGATTGGCCTCAGGGAGGGTACCTAACTTGGTGCAGCACCAAACCATGAGCTGCGGAGGTATGGTATGGAATGGTATGGAGAGGAGGTGGAGGGGCGCCGGCAGGTATGCGGCCTGCCCCCAGTTTTGCTGGACCCGGCAACTCCCGCCCAGTGTTTCCGCTGGGACCATCGTGTCGGGCCTCTCGGGAGTGCCGAGAGGGAAGAGGGAAACCGGGTACGGGCCCCACCAACGATCCCTGAAACGGAGAATTCGAGGGGCAGATGGGGCATGGAGACGTTTGTGGCTTCGAAACGCCCCTCCTCCACCTCGTGGGAGCTCGACAAGGATCTCTGAGCGGGACTTCCTAGCCACTGACCTCGTATGAGACCACAGCAGGCAAGCGCATCGCGAATGGGGGTTAACGGCTCTGGAATATGGGCCCGCCAACGCCAGGGTCCCGCTGGCGTACCAGAACGTGAACTCCCGATAGTCAGTCACACTTGCGCCGTAAAGGGGTAGGGTGAGTTCAAGGGAAGGTCTCCTGGGGACGGGAAAGGAGCCTGATGGACGAATACAAGTATTCAAGTGGGCCTGGCGGAACTTGGGCCTGTCTCGGGCCCTCCAATGTCCTAATAGAGGATGTACCCTCGCAAGGCTTTTACGGAGTACTCGGTAACGGGAACGGTAGGGTGGCACTAACAAGGCGCTTCGCGACGCATTTGCTCACTAGTGGCTAACAAAGCACCCAGCGGGAAGCGGAACGAAGGCTTTGTTCCCACTCAAGGCGGCATCTTCGATGGAACCTCGCCCCCCAGACTCACCTGCCAACCCCTGCGCAATCTGCTCTGGCCCAAGCTTTTCATGTTGGCCCTTGCAACGTCTGCGGATATCCTGGGCTGCGCGAGTATTTCACAAGGCTCACGCTTTGCATAGGCGCCGACCACATATACCGTGAACGTATAATGATGTTCGGTCTGAAACGCCCCAAAAGGATTGATGAACGGGCGACAGGTCCGTCTGCCCGACCATGTCCAAGTACGGGCTCGGACACTGGAACAGCAAACCCCTGGGACTGACGAGTGCGAACGAATTAATCTCTGAGCCAAGTGGAGTGCAAGGTTTTCGTCCAGCACAGGCTAACGCGAAAGATTTGGCAACCTGGAAGACCTGCCCCTTACCGCCCCTTTCCCTTTCCCTTCCCACAAATCCTTATTCATGGCCGCCACCCGAGGACGGAGCTTGTGAGTGAACAAACAGCCAGCCAGGGCCAGAATAAACCAGAGAAAAGCACAGGGACGTTACGAGGGTTGGTAGTGGGGACAAGGCTATTATGGGATGGTGGAGCAGCCGCGTATCCGTACTCTCGGATAGTCGTGATGCGGAGAGTCCCCGAGGATCGTGCCTCTGAAGTCTGGACACCGGATCTTACGGGGTTCACACGACGCGGGTCGAAGCCCATACGAGAGGATATTGCGCGGCAGAGAAAGATGGTGATACAGACACGTACGAGTACTCCTCTCAGGACGACCTCGCTCGTGCGACGTTGACGCAGGTTTATTATGAGGGGATCCACTCCCGGACGACCCTGAAGTTACTCTCCCGCCAGCCAAGCGTGGAAGCCCCTTCTCTCCACAGCTCAACCTTTCTAAGGCAAACCGATGTCCCGTTAGCGGGGACCCAGCTGTCCGGTTTGACGCAGCCAAAGTGAAACCTTGACGCCACGCAGGAAGCGCCCGACGGCAGAACCAGCGCTCCGGGAATTGGGGGAACCGGCACTCTGGGAACACGGACTTTGCACTGGTTGCATCGGCAGGTGTTGGGGGTTTCTCCGACACAATCGAGGCGCTGTTTCGACTATCCCGCGCGCCTGACTCTTCCCCTTTCCGTGGCTCGGTACAGAAAAGCGGGATAATCTGACGGCTTGGTTTCACCAAGAGTCTGGTGAGCTGGCAGCCTCTTGCCTGCATTAGTCTGCGGGTTGAGGAAATAATTGTCCGGTTTTCGCGAAGTACTGGTACATTGGCCCCTCCAATACTTGTCCATGACGGCGTCCAACTGAAGGAGGGTCCATACGAGAGGCCAGGAACCGATGACACTGGATATTCTGTGCAGGAAGTGAGCTCGGATCTCAACGGATTCGGCTAGACCGGCGGGGCGATTTATGGGACCGCCTTCCTCTTCCCAACCTTCGGCGGACCTCCATGCTACCGAATTTTATCTCGAGTGCTTTGACAAAGTGGGGGCGGAGCGGTTCTGCACGTCAGGGTAGCGGGCGGGACGATCAAGGCACTCATTCACCCTCGTTTCCCCAGGGTCTGGAACGAGGGGGGCCCTGACTCGCGGGATGGCAGACGACTGAGAAACCCCTGACAAGGGCTGCCGAATCGACGACCAGACTGATCCGGGCGGGTTGTTGAGAGCCTAGCGGGGGCATCCCGCGAAACTCGAGGCGCCGAGCCTGTGGAATAACACTCCCGACCCGTTGCTCGCAAACCCTGCCATCACGGGTTCGCGTGGGAAGGGAAACGAGCACCCCTGCTCACGCTCGACCCCACCTTCGCAGATCCCCAGGGTTGTGCGAAATGGAGCCTCTCGGGTGGACAGGGCACCCCCGTCGCCTACTTGCAGCAGCCCGGAGATGGCGCGCCAGCTCCCTGGGACGGTCCCAGAGTCTCGGGTTCGCCGAGATTGTTGCCCTCTCCAAGTGCCTTCATGACGACAGAGTGGGGGAGCTCCCACGACGGCGCGGACCTCAATATCGTTCGAAGATGCGAGTGGAGGATTTAATAACATCCTTTCCCCTTTTTTTGACTTGGTTTTATAGGCAGGGGCACACGTCGCGACATTTTGGAGCCAAATGTCGCGGCCCACGCGGCGAGTTATGGACCCAAGGGAGACCGCCCCTGAGCCCCGGGATGGCTGGAGGCCCCTTTCTCGTGCAGGTCCAACATTTGCCTGCCGCCCGGTCGGCATAAGCGACGTTGCAGTTTCTCCGCGTACATTTGTGAACTCAGGGTGCGAGAAGACAGACAGCGCCTGGGTCTGCCTGTCATCGGACTTGGGCAAGTGTCCGGGGTTCCCAGCCCTGGCGGTCTGTCTGGTCCCGACTTCGCCTTTGGTGGTAGTCGAGCCCATGGCCTTCCTCGCCGGTGTGTGCATCAACACAGCTGCTTATGTGGTTGCTATTAACTGCCTGTAAGGAGAATCACTCGACAGGGCTACTTGCAGGCAAAAAGTCTGTCGTCCTACGTGACATGTCGCGAACTCCACCGGCGTTTTGTTCAGCTCCTTGGGCCGTGGCGCTGTGGTTGCCTCGTTTCATCTCTCTCTCCAGTCTCAAGGTCCTGGGTGCCTGCTCGCTGTGGGCATGTAAGTTGCTGCAAAGGCATGGATTACTCTGCCATTGCCGGCACTCAGCTCTTCGACCACTTGCTCCACTGTGCCCTTTATGTTCTACGTTTTTTTTCTTATTCTTTCTTTGGAGGGGAATGGCTGTTGTGGTAGCGATGGTAGTGATGGGCGGCCGTTTACTTATGCCGGGACTTTGTGCCCCTTTTACCTTATATCCTCGGAGCAAAGAGCGGCCTTGACGCCGGGATAACGGTGCACTAAAGATCCCCATCGCTTCCTAGCTGCGTTAGCATTCAGCTAGGAGCACGAGGCTGATGTCCTCTGCCCTGAGCCAGAGGCACAGTTTGCCTCACGTCAAATCCTGTTCCCAAGTCGTCTCCTGAAAATGTGTTGGCGTACTCGTACGTGTGGTAGCCAATGCCACATCCAGCAGGGACAAGGATATCCAGGACCCGAGCCTGGAAATCCCGCTCCGGTTAGCGGGTGCGCGCAATCGACGATCAGCGCCCCCCACTTGCGGGACGTAATATCTCGCGAGCCCGAGCGTTCGAGAAGTAATCTTAGCGGTAGATGATCCGGGGGGTGGAGAGACATTCCTTCCGGGCTCGGGCCTGCGCTTTGCCCGCGCGCATGCCTTGCTTCGAACGCGGCGCCATGTGGATCCGCGGGCCGCGTGCATACTTGTACGGAGTCGAGGAGATTCGGTACGCTCACCCCCTCGCCCGCCCCCTCAACGGCGAGGGCCTGCTTGAACAGTGGAACGGGATCACGGTCCCATAGCGGGAGATATACCATGTCTGAACAAGAAAACGAAAAGGGTTTCATACAAGAAACTTAGTGTGTGTATATGCTTCAGCATCCCGGAGACGTCCACATCCTGACCGCCTCTTAGTTCCCCACATACCCCTCCCCCTCCCCCCGCCTTGCGAGCGCCAACGGGCCCCGCCTCAACCCCGCCCATTCATCTATGATATCCTGCTTCCATGGTTCTCAATCAAAAGTCCCGACGGGTCATGGGACGATAAGCCAAGACGCGTTCAGCGGGTCTCTTCGGAAGAGACGCGGTCGTGATGGGTTTGCCCCCACCTACCAGCAGCTGAACACCGGGTTCTTGGCCTTGACCATCTCTAGCCTCTCGACGATCACCTTCCGGTGGCGCCCCTCCATGCCCTCTGCCGCCGCGTAGCCCAGGTCGCCCTCCGCGTCCGCGTCCAGCACGTCCCCGTAGAGTTGCTGCGCGACGGTGCCTCTGTGCCGCCTCCCGGCGTGGGAGTGACGCCTTGTGTGTCGATGCCGCGAGGGCGAGTACACGTTCAGCGCCGCA
Source organism: Sordariomycetes sp. S4602 (assembly GCA_023628835.1). NCBI lineage: Eukaryota > Fungi > Ascomycota > Sordariomycetes > Sordariomycetes sp. S4602. The sequence continues at coordinate 177,266 of JAMAJV010000042.1, forward strand.
CGGTCCCCCTGGAAGCTCGCCCTGGGCGTACCGCCCGGGCCCTGGGGTTCGGAATCCGCCTTCCGGAGAGCAGGCCTCTGCGCGGATACGTCATCTTCGTCGCCGGAGGGACTCGTGAGCTCGAAGCGGCCCGGGTGAGGCATATCGGCAGCCGGGCTCGCGATGCCGAGGAGGTCAGGATCCGAGGCCTGCGTGGGGACGGAGGAGGCCACGGCGCCGATGTCCACCTCGTCGATGGAGTCACGCGGATCACGGCCGGCGCGACGGAGCTCGGAGGAGGTGGCGCGCATGGGGACAGCGATAGGCACATCGACCAGATCATCCCAGACGCAAACCTTCGCACGGCGGGTAAGCTCGAGGGGCCCGTGGTCAGGCGTCTTGAGCGTTTCAACGACGTTCCAGGCCTGGCCCTTCATGACGGCTATCTGGCGAGCGAACATTCGCTCTTTGAAGTCTGGGTCGAGTTGGAAGACCTTGCGAAGGGAGTACTGAGTTTGGGTCCACCAGTGGGTAGACGTTAGGAGAGGAAGGAAGTGGTTCCTTGTCTTCTCCGAGAAGGGGCGGCCTATCAGGTCGACAGGGAGGAAGAGCCAGCCAAACGGGAAGCTAAAGGGGGTGTTAATAATGGACGTGTAGATGAGCGTTAGGGGGCGGGATTCACCTTCTCCACGCATCGGGGTGCTTCCACGGCCATGATAATGAGTTATCGATGGCCCCGATGGAGATTTGTGGTTCTCTGCCGCCGTTCACCGGGCTAGCTGCCTTCATCGGGCCTTGCGCCTTGTAGGGATAGGATGACCGTTCCATCATAGGTGGTCTCCGATCCGAACCAACTGGGCGCGGGGCCGGGGTATCTTCGTCCTCGTCCTCCTCCCCGCGGTTCATGTTCATATGCATAGGCTCCGACGTGATGGAGACCTGCTGTGTCTCCCAGTCGACCTTCACCATCCAATTATCCAGGCCCCGGTCCGTGTTCCGCATTATGTAGTCCAAGATGACCAATTTCTCCAGCTCCTCCCGGAAAGACTGCTTTAGCGTTTCTGTCCAAACAAAGTGGTCCGGACCCAGTGGCCGGTCATCTGGGCTCTCGTCGTCGCTGTCGTCGCTGCCGGGCGACGACTGCCGTGTGGGCCGGCAGCTATCAGCCCACCTCCGCCGCCGCTTCCGGTGAGAGTGGTTCGCGCGGTAGCCGGAGAGATACTGGTCCGGCCAGGGGTGCTCGCGGAGGAAGATGTTGGCGTCCTTGAAGCCCTTGAGGAAGACCTGGAAGCTACCGGGCTTCGAGGGCAGGGGCTTCTTCTTGCGATAGAAGCTGTGGCGGTCCCAGAAAGGGTAGTGGAAGGCCTTGGAGGAGAGATAGACGACGTCGGTGTAAGGGACCATGTTGGTGTGGAGCTGGCAGTCGAGGGTGTATGCGGCGGCCTCGCTTACGTAGGAGAGGTTGGGAATAAGGCTGGAGCACGGGTATAGAGTTAGCTCAGCGGTGTATGTGAGGAACGGCGTTCAAGAACATACCAAGCTCTCCCAAAGCAGCAGGGGAACAAGTTTCGATGTATCCACTTGTTCCACTTGGGGTTACCGGCCGCATACGGCTCCTCGTCCTTCGGCTTGAAGATGCCTACCACCTTCCCCGAAGAGTTCCTTGCGAAATAGCTTCCAGAGCTCCCCTGCGATATCATCCGCGGGTGCATGCCCTGCTCAATGGCAACGTTCACCCCTTCGATAACCTCATCGAACTCCCCCTTCGACATCCTCGGCCGGAACTGTCCTAGCTCAGACGCAGCAATTGGGCGGACCTCCTCTGGAGCACGGAACACCGAGTGGTGGATCTCCAGCCTCTCTTCCTCCTCGCCAGACGGCCTGCCCTTCCCACGCTTGAACTTTGACGCGATCTCGTCGGCCCATCGCTCCAGACGCGCGTTGATGGCCTTGAGGTCTACGCCCGCGGAGGCGCTGCCCCGCCTGTTGCGGGGATGCCGCGGGCGTCCGTGGTGCGAGGGATCCGGGGCATTGAGGGAGGCGTAGCTGAGGTCGAGCTCGTCGTCGTCGGAGTCGTCGCTGAAGCGGTCGGCTTGCGCGAGGCGCTCGTAGCCGGTTGTCGCGGGGCGGGGCGCCATAAGGGGACCCTGGCGTGACGATCGGGCTGCGTTGCGTGTGATCCGTTGGCTCTTTTACTCCATCCCAGGCGAAGAAGAGGACCAGGAGCGTCTATTCCGAAGTGACAAATGGAATTAGGTTGGAAGCGGGAAGAATAACTGCAAGGTGCATAAGAACAGGAGCGAAGCGAAAGGTCCAACCAAGGTTCTAGTGGCCACGACAGACGGCGGAGATTAGCCCAAGAATTCGGGGTTATTGGAAACGTAGCAGGAGTCTCAGGGGGCGGATGGGCAACTAGTTGGACAACATACCGTAGGAGAATGAAATGAAGAAAGGAAAACTCTAGTATTCAGACAACAACCAGGTAGTTCGTCTATGCAAGCATCGTCGGTGTGAGGCGTTGGCGAAGCAGCAGATTGCTGTTACCTGTTTCGAGACTCCTTTTCCAGTGACGGCGTGTTCGTCAGCATGCATGTTGCCGCTAACCAGCCGCGGAGGACAGGGGCAATTAGCCGCGGATATGCCGATCGTGACTAAGCTCTGATGCTTTGCATGTGCGAGGTCCTCGGCACGGGGTACTACGCGGTACGTACGTACACACAAGACGTGATGGAATGGAGGACGTCCATGACGTCGCAGCCGGTGCGTCCCACATTCTCGGGCGTTGCTGGGAGCTCAGCCGCCTGTGGTCAGCGGAGGCTCGTCAGACAAGTGTCATAGGGGCGCACGAAGGCTTTTTCCTCCTTCCCTTTTTTTTTTGGCACCACTGGATGTCACAACTTGTAGCCTCGATGCAGCATGTGCTGTGGCTGGAGAGGAGCTTGATGCACGAAGCTCGATTCCTGCTTCCGGCCCGGTTGGGAGGAGACGGAGACCCCTTGCATTTGCCTTTACAGCTCCTCTCGGGGCACATTCCAGGCCGGCCAACACATCTCTTTAGGTAGAGCTGTGCCTCGGTGCTATACCTGCTATGCCTACCTCTGGAAGGAGTTCACAGGCTGGGCTAGCCTTTGCTTTATTAGTGAACCAAAGTTAGCCCGCCAGCGCCCAGCGCGCGCTAATACCGAGAGATATCATATCATAGCGCCGCTCATGGGTCGTCATTCCTCGGCGGGTACGAACCCAACCCCGTACTGTCCTCCTAGGCCGACTCTCGATCTTTATGTGATCGTGCTATGCGGCCTGTCAAATACGCAGGGCAACCTCGAGTTTCTTCCTGGTTTCTTGTCCAAACACACTCCACTTATCTACGCTCTCCGCCGCAGGGCCACGCCTTCGGTCTAGAATGCCACCAGTCATTACCGTTGGGCAGGACGCCGAGCCGATTGAAGATACCGATAGAACGAGGGCAACCAAGGGACCCAAACTTCAACGCCTCGGGTCTGAGGCTGCGTCAGAGACTTCGGAATCAGATTTTCCGCGGGGCCGGCCCAAGGTCCGGAAAGCTGCAAAACAAGCGCTCGCGACTACGATCAATCAGGGTGACACGGGGGAGTCCGGGACACTCAGGGGCCGCACGCGGTGGAGGTCCACGTCGCTCTCCCGCAACGCCAGTTCTGGGGCAAAGACGGCGGCGAGGGCGCCGTCGCCGGCGAGGAGGGTCCTGCTGCGGGTGTCGATGAAACACCGTCATAGGAGCCAGAGCCCATCCCGGCCGAGTTCGCGGGATTCCGAGTGGAGGAGGGCGATCCGGAGGAGGGAGAGGACTGTGAGCAGGAGTATCGGCGTGGACGGCGACGTGCGGAACAGCTCTGGTCGGCGGGCGGGGCGGTAGTGAAGAACGGAAGGCACCTGGGCGTGGTTGGACGTGGGGAGGAGATGAGAAGCGGCTTCAGGGGGATTCGACAGCCGTTCGCGGCGGCGGCGATTATCGTGAGCGCGGGCGGGAATCGGGGCAAACTGTATTTAGTGGGCCGACCCGCGACCGCGTGGCGTGGTCAGTCGGGGAGTATAAATCGAGTTTCGGTGTTGCGTTTCGCCCTTGCAAGCACGCAGACAGGACGCGAGTCGCCGTGCTGGCTTCGTGTTGTCATGGTTCATCACGAGGCCGTGTCAGCCGCGCAGAAGGACTCGTCCGCCGGTAGGGTGACAAAGCTTCCGAGCAGGCAGGCAGGCGAGGCGATCGAGGGCCACTCAACGGGCCCGTCCCTTCCTGATCCGGAAGACCCGCGGTTGCCGGCCTCGAGGCAGGGCAGGAGCGAGCTTGAAAGATTGAACGGTCGCATGACCCCACAGTGTGAGCCGAAGTCCGCCAGCGCCCTGCGCGACACTTCGGCATTGGCCCAGACCAGCGCCCGCCGTACACCCACCGGCATGCCGCAGTGGGCAGCGACCGCCCCCCTGCGCCTACCTCGTACGTGGTATGTGCAAAGGGGCACTCACATTGCTGCTGGCCCTGCACCCGGGTTCTGGTCGGTCTTGCCTCACCACCCCCACGTACACAGTGTGCCGGCCGCTCTTGCTACCTGCACGAATCGGACGCCACGCACCTCAGCAGCGCCTGCGCCTGCTTCCCTGCGCTGGGGTGATACCATCACATACCACAAAAGCCCTGTTGTTGCCTGTTGCCTCGGGTCCTGGCTGTGGGCCGGACGCTTTCGAAGTTCTATCCTGCTCCCAGATTCCCGGATTCGACGTTTCTCAAGCGTGCACCAGATTTGCCCCGGCAGAATCACTGTGCGCCCCGCCTTCGCGACCTGCCGAGTAGCCTGCCTCGCTGAGGATTGGCGCTGAGCATTCTTCACCACAGCGCTGCCACTTGCCGCCTCAGCGCGTTAGTGCGGGCCGCCTCCAGTCAGAGCGACGGACGCCCCAGGCAGGGCGCTTGCATGATCCCGGACCATACATATCTGCACCTGCACCTGCGCCTGCTGCCCAGCCCGGATCTTGCCAAACCACTTCCGACCTCGCCCGTTGTCGCGCCGAACAGGAGCGAGCCGAACAGGAAGCACCGACACCAACTCCCGCATCGCGTACGAGGACTGGCTTCCTTCACACAACACTCTCAGCCTTCGAATCCTACTTTGTTGTTCGTTTCGACTGCGCAGCCCCCGGTCGTCTCGAGTCGCCGAACAACGGACGCGTCCTCGCCCCTCGTGCCCCTCCAATATCGATCGAACGGGCCTCCACACATCTCGGCTCCCGTCCTTTTCACGTTGCGAACCGAGTCAAGAACGAGGCTGGATTGCCCCCCGGCTGCGCCTGCGTTTTTGTGGCCGTCCGCCATTCTCCGTCTCTCGTCACCTTTGTCTACGACCGCACTCCCATTCCCGAACAAGGCGCATGGTTCGAACGTCCTTAAACCCTTTGGATCCCGGCGACACAGTCCGGCGATTGCGCCATGCCTCCCCCGAACCTTCCAAATGGTATTACTTCTCCGCCGCGCCCTCCGTCTCTCGCACTTCCGGCACACACTCAGCTTCCCCTCGCTCCTTCACATAGCCCTCAACACTCCGGGTCGACCCAGGTTGCTCGTATCACCCCACCATACATGTTGCCCAACACTTCTGAGGCGGGACACGCTCGCGAAACTTATACTGATGACTCTGAAGGCCAATCGATCTTCATGTCGAATCCTAGCCAGAGCAATGGAGCTCCGTGGCAGCCCGCCGCCCTCCTAGACCCGCGCCACGCCGCTCGACCGCAAACTGCCCTCCGGCCTCCCGACCCAACGCCCGTTATCCAGCAGACTCCTTCGTATGGCCTCGGAATTTCGGGGAACTCTTCATTTAGCGGGCCGTATGCCACCACACCTCCGCCTGGTCGCTCGACTATTGGTCCGAATGCTTCCCAACCCTCCTTATCATTTTCGTTCGCCTCGCCAGACGACCCGACCGACAGCCCTGGACCGGGAGATTCCGCATCCTCTGAAGGCGCCGGCATGGGCGGTATGATCGAGCGCATGAACAATGTTCGGGACAGAGCCTTTGCGCCACCGTCTAAAAAAAGGAAGTTTGCCGAGCCAGACGGCAAACCGATCGCGAACAGGCCGGGCGGATCCGGAATGCTGGTCGAACATATCAAGGAACAATCCGTCGACCTAACCACCTCTCCCGCGCGTATCTCCAACACAGTGGATCTGACAGATGGTAGGCTGAACCCGCCAGCGTCAGCTGTCCTCGCACATTCCGTTGGTTTGGCAACTATAGGCTAACCTGTATTTAGGTGGTGACGATGACGTCCGGGTCGTGAATGACCCCGGAGACGAGGAGGTGTGCTATGGCATGCTTAATGCGAGACTGGATTGCTTCAAGGTCCCCTCGCCGAAACCTGGTACCGTGAGCCTCTTTGGACCTCAATATTGTCCAGTGGTGAAGGTGGTTCTGAAGAGGTTGGCCGGTGATAAAACTTCCAGGATCCAGGCGTACGACCACACGAGAGAAATTATAGGCAATGTGGACGGCAATACAGCCCACGGGTTAGTCGGCCTTCTCGATGCATTGACGATGCGTACGGATTGCCGCATCCCGCCGAGGAAGAAGCATCAAGATGAGCAAGCGGGGGGGCCGATATCACGGGCGTACCCGTTGGATCTCGTCTTGTACGGCCCGTTGAAAAACGTTCGGACCGTGGGAAACCACTTACGGAGATGCGGTCTACGCTTGCATAGCCCCAAGTTGGTCCAGCCTCGAATCAGAGTCTCGAACCCTCATACCGAAGAGTATAGGCCCCCTCCTCAAAAGACGTATGAGACGTACACGCAACTTGGACCTCAGGTTCCGACCATGAGGACCGTGGAGGAGGTGAGAGGTGAGGTGATGAATGTATTCGACTCGCTGGCGGACAACCAGCACATTCCGGAAGCGGAACCGGCGTCCAGCGTGCTGACGTCGCTGCTGAAACACCAGAAGCAGGCTCTGCATTTCATGAAGGCGAGGGAGGCTCTTGAGGAAGTCGAGGGGACAGAGGACCACAGCCCGTCACTTTGGAAGAGGCGGATGAACTCGAGCTTACAAACGGGCTATGTTAACATCATCACCGGCCAGTGGGCGCGTCGCCCTCACGAAACACGCGGTGGGATCCTGGCCGATATGATGGGCCTCGGAAAGACCCTCAGCATCCTCTCGCTGGTAGCGGGATCGCTTGGCGATGCCGAGCAATGGGACGCAAAAACACCGGCTCAGCCGGATGAAGCACCAAAAGCCAATACCAAGTCTCACCCGCGCACGCAAGCGCTAGGGTTGACCCGCCTCCAGAAAAACACGAGGGCCACGCTGCTCGTCTGCCCTCTGAGTACAATCACCAACTGGGAAGAGCAGATCAAGCAGCACATCAAGCCCGACACGTTCAAGTACCACATCTACCACGGGTCAAGCCGAATCAAGGACTCCCGGAAGCTCGCCGAGTTTGATCTCGTGATAACGACATACGGTTCTGTTTCGAGCGAGCTCAGCGCCCGTAGCAAGGGGAAACCGGGACCATTCCCACTCGAGGAGCTGGGCTGGTTCCGCATCGTTCTTGACGAGGCCCATATGATTCGCGAGCAGGCAACCCTACAGTTTAAGGCCATATGTAGGTTGCAAGCGGATCGTAGGTGGGCCGTGACGGGCACACCGGTGCAGAACAGACTCGACGACCTGGCAGCGCTTCTAGCGTTTATCCGGTTCAAGCCCTTTGACGATAAGAGCAAATTTGTCCGGTACATTGTTGAGCCTTTCAAGAGCTGCGATCCCGAGATCGTACCCAAGTTGCGAGTCCTGGTCGACACCATCACATTGCGTCGAATGAAGGATAAGATCGATCTGCCGCCGCGGACGGATCACGTTGTCAAGCTGGGGTTCTCCCCCGAGGAGCGCCATGTCTACGACATGTTCTCTAAGAACGCACAGGATCGTGTCAAAGTCCTCGCCGGCAGCGGAGGTGGAGCGGCCTTGGGCGGCCAGACATACATACACATCCTGCGCTCCATTCTTCGTTTGAGACTCATCTGCGCGCACGGAAAAGATTTGCTTAATGACGACGACATCGCGGATCTACAGGGCATGTCTGCCGATACTGCCATTGACCTTGATAGCGACGACGACGAGGGCGAGAAAAAAGCTCCCCTGCCCGAACGGAAAGCGTACGAGATGTTTGAGCTCATGCAGGAGACCAACAGCGACTCTTGTATGCAGTGCCAGGCAAAGCTTGGCGCCGACGACAGTGACAATATCGAATCCGAGGGCCAGGAGGACCTGCTCGGGTACATGAACCCCTGCTTCCACGTTATGTGTACAGGGTGCAGCAAAAACTTCCTGGAACAATGCGCCGCCAACCTTCAGCCTGGCTCAGCCAAGGGGCCTTGTCCTGCCTGCGGATCCTTTGAGGAGCCGTTCCTCGTCGAATTGCGCCGCTCGAAGGCAAATGTCGAGCACGGTGGCGCGCCAGCAAAGCACAAGAAGAGGGAGGCGCCCGCAGCAACCGGCACGAAGAAGACGCTGTCGTTTGACAGGTACACAGGCCCTAGCACAAAGACGCAGGCGTTGGTGGAGGACCTGCTGAAGGCGAAGGCCGAGAGCCTCCAGGCTCCTGATGAGCCGCCGATCAAGTCTGTGGTCTTCTCCGGCTGGACGACTCACCTCGATCTCATCCAGCTGGCGCTCGACGCGGCGGGGGTCGCATACACAAGGCTGGACGGTAGCATGTCGCGACCGGCGCGCTCCGCCGCAATGGAGACATTCCGAGAGGACCCATCCGTTCCTGTTATTCTCGTATCAATCATGGCAGGCGGGCTGGGGCTCAACCTCACGGCTGGGAGCAATGTCTATGTCATGGAACCGCAGTACAACCCAGCGGCGGAGGCTCAGGCGATCGATCGAGTACATAGGCTCGGACAGCGGCGTCCTGTGAGGACCGTGAGATATATCATGAAGGACAGCTTCGAGGAGAAGATGCTGGAGCTGCAGGAGAAGAAGATGAAGCTGGCTAGCCTGAGCATGGATGGGAGGGGGAAGGCGATGGATAGGGGGGAGGCCCTGAGGCAGAAGCTTATGGATCTGAAGAGCTTGTTCAAGTAAGGTCCAGGGAGAAGAACCCAGGTAAGGGGTGTCACGGCGTTCGGAGAAGAGAAAAGGTGACGGCAAGAGTGACGAAGGGCGTTATACGGAGATGTGGCTTCACGAGGGACGATGCATTGATATATGGACAGATCGGCGTTGGGCGGCATACCCTGTCTAGATGTTAGCATGGGACGGCGAAGTGGCTCAATATACACTTAATCTCTTGTCCCTTTCAATCCATGTTTTGTGTGCATAATTTGTGACGGGTATCCCGAACTCCTACCCTGCTATTTTCAAGTATAGACTTGGATCGTTCTCCCGCCGGCGTAACCTCACCCCGTCTCGCCTTGGCCTCGTAACATCCCAGTCCCGGCTGCCCCGGCTGCCCCTTACTCCTCGCTCCTCAACGCGTACTCGCTCCCCTGGTTCGCAGCGCTCAGCCTCGCGCACAGACTCAGCAGCACCACCGTCTCAGTCGCCGCGTAGTGGTTCAGCGCGTCCAGCAGTATCTGCAGGTGCCGGCTGAAGTTCCCCTCCCACTTCTTCATGATGTCAAACAGCTCGCCGACGCGCTTCTCCGCGTCGGCGGCCGAGGGCGTGGCGGACCTCGAGGCGGGAGTCGACGCGCGGAGGGCCTGGAGGCGGACCCACTCCGGGGCGTGCATGTTGGGCGGCTGCTGGGTGAGGGCGCAGAGGTCCGGGTCGGCCTTCTCGAGCTGGTGGGTGAGCCAGCTGGAGTACGAGGCGAAGAAGGTGCAGGTCTGCATCAGCTTTGAGTGGATCTGCGTTCCTCCCGTTAGTTCACGCTGGGATGATACTCGTTGACGGCATAGCGGGGGGTGGATGGGTAGCCATGGGGGGAAAACAGTGGCAGCTCACCCTGAGTAGCTTGCTGTTCGTCAGCATACACTCCTTCAAGCATGTATCCAGGAAATCCACGTGGTCCTGCATCAGCTCGTCCACTGTCCTTGTATCTCTCACGCCCTCCCTTAACCTCTCCATGAACTTCTGCCAGTTCGGCTCAATGACCTCGGCGGTGCAAAAGTACAACAGCTGCTGCACGAAGACCAGCATCCTCGCCCTCAGCGTCCAGATCCTCCTCTTCCATGTCTCCAGCCTCGCGTGCGTGCTCCGGTACGCCCAGGTGATGCCGCGGATCTGCGTCTGCCACGTCGTGGACAGCTGCGACTCGAGGTAGCGCAGCGAGACGAGGTAGCGGAAGAGCGCCTGGTAGCGCCAGATGGTCTTGCGCGAGATGACGAGGGAGACGGGGAAGGGCACCGCGTAGTCGAGCTGCAGGGACGTGAAGCCGATGGCGTTCTTGTCCGTCTCGACGGGCTGGTTGGCGGTCACCGGCGCGAGCGCCTCACCCTGCTCGATGCCCGTGATGTTGACGACGCGCTGAAGGCTCTTGGTGAGTGTGATCTCGTTCATCTCCACCTTGACGTCCTCCTTGAAGGGGTCGAGCGACACGGCGCTGCCGGGCTGCCGGAGCACGAGGTCTAGCAGGCTCTGCAGCTTGCCCGTGTTGACCGACTTGACGGGCTTCTTGAGCTCCGAGGCGCCCAGCTCGAGGAAGTAGGAGAAGTAGTCCGAGGGGTCGAGGAAGAAGTAGTGCTTGAGGGAGCGGAGGCGGTCGGGGAGGGAGTGGGTGGTGAGGAGGAGCTGCATGAGGGACTCGTTGGCGTGCGCGTAGGCGTCGTTGACGTTCTCCAGGAACCGGCTGTCGTCAAACGACGTCGGCACGTCGCCGACCTCCTTGCTGACGTCGACGCCACCGCACTCGCGCACAACGTTGAGGTACTTGCCGGCCAGGAGCACCTTGTCCTTGACGCCCTCGAGCTGCGGCGGCACGTCGTTCTCGCGCACCGTGTAGCGCCGCTCCCAGTACTCGTCCGTGTAGTCCTGCTCGAGGCGCTCGCGCCGGATACTCTTCTGCTCCTTGACCAGGAACTCTGAGTGCGGGTCCTTGATACCGCCGTGGTGTAGCCACTCGTTCAGCATCACCATGTAAGGCTTGCTGGCATCGCGCATGAGAGACTTGAGGAGCGCGTTCGCCGCAGGGTCGCCGGACATGGTCTCCAGCCGCTTTGTGATGAGGCCGAGCACGACGCCGCCCTTGCAGATCTTCTTCCCGGCGCCAATGTCACCGCCCTCCCGGAGAGACTCGAGGATGTTCTCAAAGTCGTCGGCGCTATCGCTAGATGAGTCGCTCTCGTCGTCCAGGAGGCCGTTCTTCTTCAATAGCTCGTGGGCCAACGAGTACAGCTGCAGCATCATCTGGCGGGTCGATAAGGTGTGCACGTTGAGCACATGCACGGTGAACGTCTCACTCGTGAGGAACTGTGTCTCCAGCTGGGCTACGAGGATAAGGTAGTCCTGGAGGTGCTTGCGGATCGCAGCACATAACGCGTGGTTGACGGCGCCGAACTCTTCGCGGCTCTGTACGTCGACAAAATTCTCCAGCGCCGAGTAGTACGTAGACAGCCGGAGCATGGAGTTCGTGATATCCTGCAAACTCGGGTCCAGCCCGGGGAGGATTCGGAACGAGGGACCCGTCAGGCGGTCCCTTTCTTCGTCGGGGTCATATGTTTTCGCGAAGCGGATGTACTGGCCTTCGTAGCCCATGAAGGTGAAGAGCAGGTCCTCAATTATGGCGGCCTCTTGGGCCTCCAGTGTTAGCTCACCCAGGGGTTGTGGCTGCTGTGGGGGGGGCGCCTGTGAGGCCAGGGGCGGTATGGAGATGCGGGATGCCAGCGGTGCGGAGGTGTGAGGGATCAACGTCGCTTCAGGGTTCCATGGTGCTATACGCCGGTTAACAGCCAGTCCACGAGCCGGGAGCGCTCATCGCCTACCTTGGGGCGTCTCGGGCTTGGCCTCGCGCGGCCGCGACTCGGCCGGGCGCTGCTTGCTCTCTCTCTTCTCGGCCTTCTCCTGCCTCTCGGGACTCCTGGTCCTTGTAGCGAGCGTCTCGCGGTGAGTGACATGGGTTCTCTCAGTCCTCCTCTCCTCCGTCCTCCGCTCCTCCGTGGCGCGGCTCATGGGGCGTGGGTTCCCCGACGCGGACCTCTTGTGGGACGTGGACTGGTAGTGTTGGTGGCGTGGCGAGGGACCCTGGCGAGAATCCGCTCGCTCGCTCTTGAAACTGGACTGGGCGCTCATTCGGGACCGGGCTTTATCGTCGGGATGGGCGCTTGGGCGGCGCTCGTGCGGAGGCCGTGGCGCGGCGGAGGACATGGGGGGGATGGCATGTGGGCGCGCGAGGATATGCGTCCTGGGGGATGGTGGCCGCCCCGGGTATATCGCGCGGGGGTCGAAATCGGCGCGTGTTGTTGGCGAGCGAGCAATGGACCTGGTTCCAGGTTGAGGCTCGTCGCGTCGCTGCGCGGGACAGACATTCGCTGGCGGGGTGGTGGGATGTGAAGAAGTAGCTAGTACACAGCAACGCAGCTAACGACGCCCGGAAATTCCGGTAGTGACGACATCCATGTGCCCTGGAGCCCAAACAACGACCAAGTTCAGCGACACGACCCCTGTAGCCTGTGCTCGTGTCTTGGTGGGGCCGATTAATACAGGGCCCAGTGGCGCCTCCGCTCACCAGCCACAGTTGACCCAGCGGGCAACCAGCCATCCAGGAGCTACACACGCGGCTGAGTGCTTGCCTAACGTACACTAGACCAGCACAGCAGAGCTCCCACGACCGCGGCCACGACCACGCTTCACCTCGTTTCCCCCATCTCCCAACGCGACCTCCCGATTCCCCGCCCGCACCGGTCCAGCATAGAGACGAGCCCCGCTTGTGCCGCACAATTGTCTAGCCACATCGCACACTCACAGCCGCCAAGATGTTTATGGCAAGGTCGGAATACGGTGAGCTCCAGGCCCGCCCCGGAGAGCTTCCTCCAGCTCCGCGAGACGCCCATAGAGGACCCATTGCTGACCGCTGACCTCTGCCAGATCGGGGAATCAAGTATGACTACCTCCTCCCTCCTCCCCCCCGAAGCTACCGCTCCGACCCCCCACGATGGCCCGCCCACGAAACCCAGAGCTAACCGCCCGCAGCACCTTCTCCCCGGAAGGCCGCCTCTTCCAAGTCGAATACTCGCTCGAGGCCATCAAGCTCGGCTCCACCGCCATCGGCGTCTCCACGTCGGAGGGCGTCATCCTCGGCGTCGAGAAGCGCGTGACCTCGACCCTCCTCGAGACCTCGTCCGTCGAGAAGATCGTCGAGGTCGACCGCCACATCGGCTGCGCCATGTCGGGCCTGCAGGCCGACGCCCGCTCCATGGTCGAGCACGCGCGCGTCGAGTGCCAGAGCCACGCCTTCAACTACAACGAGAACCTCGGCGTCGAGAGCTGCACCCAGGCCATCTGCGACCTGGCGCTGCGGTTCGGCGAGGGCGCCGACGGGGAGGACAGGGTCATGAGCAGGCCATTCGGCGTGGCCCTGCTGATTGCGGGCATTGACGAGGACGGCCCGCAGCTGTTCCACGCGGAGCCGAGCGGGACCTTCTATCAGTATGATGCGAAGGCTATCGGGTCGGGGTCCGAGGGCGCGCAGGCCGAGCTGCAGAACGAGTATCACAAGGTGGGTGCCATCTGGGTTTTGGACCAAGTGAGAGGCGATTGCTGACTCGTAGCCTCTAGTCTCTCACGCTCGTTGATGCCGAGACGCTGGTCCTCAAGACGCTGAAGCAGGTCATGGAGGAGAAGCTGGACTCGAAGAACGTGCAGCTGGCGAGCGTCACCAAGGACAAGGGCTTCAGGATATACTCGGACGAGGAGATGGCCGAGGTCGTGCAGCGCCTGCCCGCGAACTAGGGTGCTAGCAAGTCGCTTTATGTCGAAAATGAATGCCATAATATCTTACGCGTGCCCATGTCCACGTCCACGTCCACGCCCATTGCTCCCTCTTGTACGGGGCCAGGGGCATCTGTGGGCCATAGCTGCCGTAACCCGAGGGGAGCATGCCATCCCAGCCCCCGAGCCACCTCCGTCGAGACGAGCCTTTATGTTAGTTTCCATGCTTACCACCGGCAGGATCGTGCAGGTGAGGAAGCGCATTTAAGCAGAGCGCGATTAATCCTAGACAGTCCAGCATATTTAAGCATGCCGCCCCAAGCGTGGACCCATATCGCCATCCCGCCAGCCATATTCAAGACACTAATCATTATAGCCTCCCAGTTATATCCGCCAACCCCTCTCTGCTTCACTCGTCATCGTCCACCCGCAACCGATCCAGATCTCCCTCAATACCCAACAGCCCCATTGCCAGATGCGCCCGATCCGCCTTGGCAATTTTCTCCACTCCCTCCTCGCCCAGCTCCCGGATCTTCCTGTCGATTCTCCGGGGCTTCGTCGCGACAGTGAGCGGCCCATTCAGGTCTGCGGGCCGCACGTAGGAGGGCCCGTAGCCCATGGACGCGGCGCGCACCCACGAGGCCTCGCATCCCTGCGCTATCTGGCGCGCGGAGCCCCAGCCCGTCAGGCGGGAGATGTCGTGGAGGCGGTGGATGAGCCAGTGGCGTTGGGCGGTGTCTTGGTACTGGCAGGAGGTCAGCCTTGGTCCCAGAAGAGAGGATGGGGGTGGGACGGAAAAGGGAGACGGCTGGGGATCGTGGAGGGAAAAGGAGGGCGAGAAGGGGGCTTAAGCATACCTGTATACCCGCAACAAACAAACAAAAGCAACTTTCGATGAACGCCGCTCCCACAAGTGTTGTAATTTCACTCCGGTTCGACACATCCTCATCCGACAGCCCCGCTGCCACTCTCCCGACCTCCCTCGCAAAAGGCGCCGTCTCCCTCGCTGCCCGGCCCGCCGCCATCATTGCGGCAGGCGGCATAGAGGGGTGAGCCCTGTGCAGACAGATCATCCCCATGTAGAAGTTCATCCAGATGCCCGCAACGGAGAAGGTGCGGTACTGTACCGCGGTTCCAAAGGGCGTCTCGCGGCGGTCAGTGTACTCGTCACTCAGGGGACGGAACTCGGGGCCGAGGCGCGATCGGAACGTCTCAAAAGCGGCGCGGATGGCTTCCCACTCCGTTAGCGCAGCGCGGGCGGCTTGCTCGAGATCATCGTCTTCGACGTTGTCGCTCTGGGGAGATGGGTCGCGAGGGGGGCTGAAGCCTGTGGGAGCGGAGACTTTGCCGGTCGTGGGAAACATGCCAGGGAACATGGGGGGCGACGAGCCGTTCGCGCCGGGCATCTTGTTTGCCTTGCGCTTACGGGGGAGATCTTCCGACACGAATTCGGAGAGGCGGCCAAGGACGACGAGAAGGTGGTCGAAAGTCCCGTAGCTTTTGTAAACCAGGTTAGCTTCTCCTCCCTCAAAAAGATGAGAGAGCCCGCGTGGAAACCTACATGGCGTGGAGCTGGCCCACAGGGGCTCTCGGAGGGCAGGGCAGCCACTCATCAACCGGCATACTGCGGGACTGTTAGCAGTTGGACAGGGGCAAGGGCACGAAACATGCCGGTACGGGCACTTACAATAAGCGGGTGGCTCCCAGTATGCTCTGATACACATCCATCTTACAATTCCACCAGAAGAGGTCCCTCAAATGCTCGTAGTGCTCGACATCCCGGTCAGTCGGCACTTGGCTCGGCGGTAAGCTCGACAGATCGGTACCGATGCCGTAGTCTTCCGGGTCGAGCTGCCTCCCGGAAATTGTGCTCAGGAATTCCACGTCAATGTCCTGCAGTTCTGGATCCGCCGCGTCGCCATCCTGGTACTCTAGGAGGGGGTTGAAGAGCTGCTCAAGCCGCTCCTGCTCCATCCTCTCACGGCGGCGCCTCTTCTTGGCGAGGACTGTGCGTGTCATGTGCCGGAAAGGGACCTCCTTGAAGAGGATCCTCGCGCCGTAGAGGTGCCGGCACCACTTCGTGTGGTCGGACGACCAGACCTCGAAGTAGCCCAGCATGAGGGTGGCCGCGAGGGTGGCCGGGTGCGCGCGCTTCGAGGCGCTACGGACGCACCTGGATATTCGCCGGATGGCGAGGTGGTAGTGCTTCATCGCGGCTGTGGGGGGGATCCGCTGCAGGTTCGCGATCTGGAGCGACCCCAGGGCGAGCATGGCCTGGAGAAGCGCCGGGTGGCCAAGAGAGAGGATAGGAAAGGTGTCTGAGGGGCCCGTCAGTAACCGAATGGCCCGTTTGTCAAAGGGCCACTAATACTTACACGTCCATATGTTCTGTCCGGACTGTGGGATCGGGACATCGGGTGAAACTTTCGAGTGGTCGAAAGGGTGGCGTTCGTATAGAGACATGCTGGGGCCCGTCACATAGATGAAATGCCGGAAGACGGAGAGAGTCTGGGGGTCCGAAAGGCCCGACAGAGACGGCGTCGGGATATAAGACGTCAGTGTGTGGCCCTCAGCGTAGGCCGAGAATGTCCGCATTCGAGTTTCGTCGACCTCATGGTGTGCAATCGCCCTCCCGTCGATGAGCAGATTATTCAGCCTTCTTGTTCTTTGGAGCTCTCGTCCCTGGTCCGTGGTGTCGGGATCTCCCTCCCCGTCTGATCCTGAGGCCATCCCATCTCCGCTCGCATAGTCAACATCAATGTCTGGATCATACACCGCCGTGATTGCGTTCTCACGGGATCGGAGACCAGGTGGGCCGGGGTTGAATCGGTATTGAGAGGCTGAAGGTGGAGCCTCGTTGGCGTGGTCGGTGTAGCCGGCCCACGAGGCGCCGGCCATAGAGTTGAAGTCGAGAGGCTGCGAGTCGGGCTTGGAAGAGGCGGGTTGAGGGGGCATGGGCTGGGCGTTGTAAGGGTCATTGAAGTTGAAGGCTTCGGGTGCTGGGTGTGCGGGTCCCATGCCATGTGCAGGAGGGGCGTGTGGATAGAAGGGGCCATGAAGGTCAAAGGACGGAGGCTTGGGGGCAAGAAGCGGGTGAGAGTTGTGAGATGAAGGCTGTACGTGGCTGGCGTATCCGTGCGATGGCTCGACGGGATATCCGCCCATGACTCCGTAGGGGCCGCCGTGGAGGCCCATGGTTTCCTTGAAGATGACGCGCTGGTTATACCCCTCGCAGTCGCGCTTAGACTTTGTACAGTTGCCACACCTGGGGCGACCTTCGTCGCATTTGATGCGTCTCTTCCGGCAGGCTATTGACAGGCCGTTAGGAGCGCGGGGGGGGACTCAGGGATGCGAATCGTAAAGGACGAAAACGCCGAGGGATAGAGGGGGGGAGCACTTACTCAGGCAGCCCGTCTTGGTCCGCTTTCTCACGGCGGGCTTCTTGCGGTCGTTCTCATCATTCCCGTCGTCGTTGCCCCCCGGCGGCAGTTCGTAGGCGGGGTCGGCGTTGCCAGCGGTGGGGAGCACTTCCATCGACTCCATGTTCATGGTGACAGCAAGTGTGCGTGACTTTGCCTCGATAGCTCCAGGAGTAGCAGACTGCCGGCAGGACTCGAGCGTGATGTGTTCCAATCAGGCGTGGGAGTGTGCGACAGGCTTACATGATGCCTGGGATCGAACGCGAAACTAATGGGGCTCAGTCGAGGGTGAGAGATAGGGGGGCTTCGTTGGGGAGAAGAGCGAGAGCAGATATGACGATTGACGTGGTCAGGGGCAGCTCGGCTAGGAACAACAGGTAGTGATTATAGAGACACCGCCTTTAGGGCGTATAAACACGGAGAAAGGAAAGCGACAGAGGCAGGTCGACAACAACCAGGTCAGGCCGGGTTGAGAGGGCGTCCGCACCCAGGGTCACGGGATCAAAAGCGCGCAGAGAGACAGCGGGACGACAGGGAGACAAGATGCTGGGGAAGAGGGCACACGGCGCTAAGTCGCTTATATGTGGTCCGTTTCCGACAGAGCAGACTGAAACATGACGGTGTAACCAGCAACTGGAGTCACGCAGTCTACCGGAGGAGAGAGGAGAGCACGGCCGTCAAGGAAGGCGCGAGGCGAGAAGCGGAGACAGGCGGACGACGCCAATGAACGGTGAGGCCTGTCAGCCTTGGAGAGAAGAGCTAGCGAAGAGACGGGCGGAGAGACGCGAAGCGCTGGGGGCGGGGCCAGAGGCGTCGTTACGTGTAGGACGAGGCGGACCGGACGTGGCAGCTGGGGACGAGCCGACGGACCACAGGCGATACCAAACGGCTCAGCAGCAGAGCGCAGGGTCAATGGGCGCCGGGGGCAGGCCTGGCAAGAATCGCCGGCCAGGGGATCTCCTGAGGGTGCTCGGGTGGATGGACGAGTGGGCGAGGGCGAGGGCGAGGAGCCTGAAAGAAGCCACAACCACAAGGGGAAACGGTGGCGTTCGGTACGGGTGCCGGGCGGCGGGGCCTGTTTCCCAGCCAGACGAGATGGAGATTGGCGTGGGAGCACAGAGGCTGGCACAGAGGCTGCGAGACCCGCGCGGGCCAGGGACGGCGCTATCGGCGGATCGTGTGCAAGGGATGGGCTCCAGGGATGGCTCCCCCACCCTCCCGATAAGCGAGTGCGAAGAGGATCTCCCGGGGGATCTCTCCACAATTCCCCGGTGGGCCCTGGCCGTTCCCGATCTTTGCGGTGGTGGTTGTGTCCCTCGCGGTCCTTTACGGGTACCGTGGACTAGCGTGAGCGTGCGTTTCTATTCTGCGCTCGGGCGGAGCTACCTCGAAGCCTGTCCGCGCCGGCATCTCAAAGCATGACGAGGTAGTTGCCGCGAGGGAAGCAATGCATCCCTGCTGGATCCGTGACTTGCCGGCAGGGGGCCAGGGCTATGAGGGTCGACGGCACTGCGAGCTGTGGGCCGGGAAGGTCATCAAATTGTCGTGGTCCGGCAGACTCCAAGTGTTTTAGTTAAAATAGAAGGGTGGCTGAGGGTGGTATCGTTGGTGTGGGAATGACACCGTGCCAACCGAATCCGCCACGACCCTCGTATGCCTATGCGTGCAAGTATATGTCAATACATGTATGCGAAGAGGCGGGGTGCGGTGCTCTGGACTGGAGGGCACGGACACAGCAAGAAGCTGCCTGTGCGCTGTGCGCTGTGGGGCTTGCGATGCGGGACTGCCATGTCTGCTATTGAACCCTCCAGTCTGATCCAGTGCTGCCATGGTCAATTATAGCGGCCCTGTTGGCACTAACCCTGCACAGATCCCACCAGACATGTCCCAACTCCCCGGTTCAACGGCTCAAACCCAACAGCCCGTGTTATAGCCTCCCATGTCGATAATAGCTCTCAGAATCAATAATATGTGATATCTATATGTATTCCCCGCCGCGTCGCAGCCCGCATGTGAAGCCCCGCGCTGGAAGTGCCTCCTTCCCATTAAACGTCTTCCCGGCCGGTCTGTTCAATTCTACACACTCGCACCAACATACATGTAATTAACCAGCTCCCGAGTTGGCCACCAGGGCTTCCGGGCCATACGCGCCAATATACCGTCTCGCGATGCCGATCCCGGGCCGGCCAGAGCTGAGCGCGAGCCCCGGCGCCGGGAGAGAGCCCATCTCCGCTGACATTCCCACTCACGCAACTGTCTGTGGTGTTGGCTGCCGGGTGAGGACGTACCACTACCCTGTCCGGAAGCAGCGAGTCACTCAAGGTTCTCCCGCCGCTAGCCGAGGCCCCCAGCATGCCGAGCAAGTCTCTGGCCGGATATCTTGAGGACGATCCACTCGACCGAGATCCTCTTTGAGCTCCAACTCCTCCCCCCTCGTCTGCTCCCCTCTCGGTGATGCCATGTAACCTGACCTCTTCCCCGCCCACCGGTGCTCTGTTCTCGTCCGTATCCCGTACGACACAAACCATGCAGTACATCGTCGTACGGGGACCAGGCTACGAGGGGGGACGTGATCGATGCCCACGCGGGGGTGGCCCGTCGTCGACATCGGCATGGTTTGTTTTGTTCTTGCTCAATGTGTTTAGAATAACCCCCCGGTGGTCAACCACAGGGCTGCCTTGGCTCTGCATGATGCGTACCTTGGTACTCAAGGTGTGACGGGAATAGCATGATGTTGCGGTGCTCGTACCAGCTGCGCGGATTCAGCATGTAAGTCGAAAACGACAAGAGACCTGTATATGTCAAGTCCTAGAGTCGAGGCTAGCAGCCTCCTTGTTGTGTTGGTCCCGTATGGCCTAACAAACTTGCCAGGACCTAACGCAACCACCAAGCCGGGAAAATACAAAGGCAACGACCTTTTTTAAGACCCACGGACGAATGCCAAAACCACCCCGTATTACCGGACCACCCGTGGCTTCGGACATCTGCCTCTTGAACCGTCTCTACTCCTCCATTCCGGGTTGCGCTGCGGTGAGCCCGAGCCAGCACGTCTTCCCATCCCACGACATCGTAGTATGTAGGCAGCCAAGCCGATCCTGCAGAGGACACACAAGATATCTCCTAGCCTGTCCGCCGGCCCACTGCCGTTGTCCCCCATTGCACTCCCCCCTTCCACCGCCGGAATCTCGTATTTGGGCCTTGACGTTCCCCAAGGGATGAACTCCCCGGCCCAAGCCACGATCCAGCGCGAGGGTCTCTCAGCATGTCTCACACGCCGCGTGTCACGCCCGCTAGCCCTCCGGAGGGCCTGCGGGCGTGCTTACCGCAACCACCGCCTTCGTATATGTCCTGTAGTAGCGCTCTTTGGAAGGAGAAGGCGCAGCCGGATGCGGTGAAGAAAGACGCAACGACGCCCGATCACTCGCGCTCTAGAGGGCCAGCTCTGACCGCGGATAGTGGGCGAGAACCCCGCTCGCGGACGGTTGCACAGAACCAGGCCTTCCTGAGGCGGCCCGGGAAGCTGGGTGACATGCCGTCCATACAATGCCCCCCTCCAGGGCTCAGGTTTGCGGCCGCTTCCCGTCTGCGGGTTTGGAGGGCCCGGGCCAGCGCTGGGAGAGTGCCTCCGTTGTGTCTTCTAGAACAATCGGGAAGGCTCCCTGCAGACTATCTGCGCCGGCAGCCCGCAAGCATGCCGTATCCCGGCATCCCATCTATTCATCGTGCCGTCAGCCCTGATCGAAGCTTACCATTCCATCCCCGTTCGCCACGAGATACCATCCACTGGAGAAACAGGCGCGGAGAAGACCGAAGACTGAAGACCCCTGTGCTTTCAACACCTCAGCCCCGAAAGCCCCGGGATAGCCCTGGGATAGCCCTGGTCTCACCCTACTGTGGTTTTGGAGTGGGCGGCTGCCCGCGCGACTGTAATGCTACCTCCCGCAGGCGCTGCAGGCGACGAACAATGGCGGTGTGCGAAGAACGTTTTGCGAAGGGGGGTGATACCGGGGTAGAGGCTGTGGCACATGGCCCCGTACGGAGAACTTGCTCCGTGCAATACAATATTTGAGGGGGTGGCTTCGTTCTGGGATTTGGAAAAGGGGGCGATTGCTGATACCAGCCGCTCCGTCGTTCATTGCGTTTGCCCTCGATGCGGCTGCACCCTGACGCCAGCTTTCAGGGCATCCTTAGCAAAACAGGAAACAAGACGATGGGGTTCGCCATCGGGACGTTTGTCGCCCGTCGTTCGCAAACTGTTCCGAAAGGGCCACCGCCCACGTTCTCGGCGGCTGCAGGTGGCGGTCTCGAGAGTCCGGTTGCGTAGGCCGTGTACGACTTGCACAACAACTGGAGGCGGCGCTTTCCAGGAGCCTATCGGACGGCCGTGGTGATCGAGAGTCGCGCCTTTCGAAGGTGGGTAGGACCTCCGCTTCCAGCAGCTTAAACGAATAGAACAATGGGGGAATGTCAAGGCACGGACATGCGCCGTCACCCTCGCCGCTCAGCCCTACTATCACATCTCTGTGGACGGCGCCCTGCGGATTCAAGTGCTGATGGTCAGGATATACATTTCCTCCGTAGCTTGGTGAGCGCAATCTCGGGTCGCATAGTTAGGGCGATGATTTCGGCTCTGCGATTAGACTCCCAAGACCGCTCCGGGAGAGCCTGAAACCTCACGCTGGCAGACCCATGATTGCCGGATCCTGAAGCTCGAGAGAATCCCCCCGCATCACAAATCGCATTTCAGCATAGAGCCTGGCTGGTGAGTCGTCAGTTAGGGCGCGCAGCTGCTTACGCCATTGGACTGGACGACGCTGCAGACAGCGAAGTTTGTTCATAGATCCGTGTCACATTGTAAGAGCAGATAGTTTGCTAGAAGGAGACCAGGGCCATGATTTGGGAGGGAATATCGCCACCTTGCAGTCAATCTTGTTGAGAAGTTGCCGTTGGGGGGGGGGTGGTGAAGCCGAGGAAGGGCCAGCCAGTCTATGAGGTGTTGGGAGTTGGAGTGTTTCATTGTCTCGATTCGCTTGTTGCATTGTTTGGTGTTGTTGGCACCGACTTCGAGTTGGATTTGATGTTGGACTTGACGGGTGCATGCAGCTGTCGGGTGAAAATAAAGTCCTGGTCGCTTCACATGGTCACAGTGGAGCTCTCACATCAACCCCACTTTATTTTTATTTTTTGAGAGATTCAAGAAATTTTGGGCTTCACACCGAGACGAGACTGCTGGACGCTGCAGAACAACGTCGAACGCAAGATTGCCCGCGGCATACAGAGAGACGGCCCATACTCACTGGAAGTCCACTCCCTATACCCCGGCTACGTAGCCCCCACGTTACACTTCACTTGCCCTTCACAACTCCCACCCCACCTCGACCCCGTCAACCCGCCGCCAGCCTTCACCATGTTCGCCGTCCCGGGCTGGTCCGTCGCTGCGGACGGTCCCAAGACCGAGAAGCTGGCCGCGCAGAACCCTGCCGGAAAGTCCAAGAAGAGGAAGCGGCCCGAGGTGCCCGTCACGTCGGACAACCTGGAGAACATGTGGGACAAGGTCATCGAGGGGAAGAAGCCCCAGGCGAAGAAGGGAAAGGGTGAGGAGGGAGGTTCCAAGCGGAGGAAGAGGGGGAAGAAGGAGGGTGGAGCTGGTGGGCAAAATGGAGGAGACACCGAAGAGGGGGCCCAGAAGGACCATACGGTAGCTGAGAAGCCCGAGAGCGAGGCGAGCGAGCCAGCGAAGAAGAAGGACAAGAAGGAAAAGAGGAAGGACAAAAAGAAGGACGAGAAGCGCCCGGAACTTCAAGATCCCATCGGCAAATCGAAAGCCTCAAAGCCAGCGCAACCGGGCCCCACGCTCCCCGCCGCGGCAAAGCTCACGCCCCTCCAGGCCGCCATGCGCGCCAAGCTCATCCCCGCCCGCTTCCGCCACCTCAACGAGACGCTCTATACGCGGCCCTCGGAAGAGGCTTTCAAGCTGTTCCGCGACTCGCCCGAGATGTTCGACGAGTATCACGCCGGCTTCCGGCAGCAGGTCGAGGTGTGGCCCGAGAACCCGGTTGACGGGTATGTCGAGGCGGTGCGGGCGCGGGGCGCCGTCGCGCCTCCCAGCGAGAACTTTAGGGATAAGAGGCATGGGAAGGGGCCCAAGGGGCAGCAGGCGGCTCCTAGCGGTGTTGCCCCCTTACCGAGGACGAAGGGCGTATGCACGATTGCGGATCTGGGCTGCGGCGACGCCCGCCTCGCGACGGTCCTGAACCCGGAGAGCCAGAAGCTCCGCCTCAACATCCTAAGCTACGACCTACAGTCCCCCCACCCGCTCGTAACCCGCGCCGACATCGCGTCCCTCCCCGTCCCCGACGACTCCGTCAACGTCGCCATCTTCTGCCTGGCCCTCATGGGCACCAACTGGCTCGCCTTCATCGAGGAGGCGCACCGCATCCTCCACTGGAAGGGCGAGCTCTGGATTGCCGAGATCAAGTCGCGCTTTGCGCGCAGGAGGCAGGGGCCCGTGGCGCACTCTGTCGGGAACAAGAAGAAGCCCGTAAAGGGCGCGAAGGAGGGCCCGGACTTTGGCCAGGACCTGGCGGTCGAGGTTGACGGGCAGGAGGACAGCAGGAACGCGACGGACGTGGGGGCCTTCGTCGAGGCGCTGCGGAAGAGGGGCTTCGTTCTGAGAGGGGAGGGCACGAACGCGGTGTCAGAGTCGGTGGACTTGAGCAACAAGATGTTTGTTAAGATGCATTTCGTCAAGGGGGCGACACCGTCCGTCGGGAAGGGGGCGGTGGAGGGCAAGCCCGTGAGGAAGCCCTTCGGAAAGAAGGGGAGGGAAGAGGACGAAGAGGAGGAAGTGGACGAGGGCAACATATTGAAGCCTTGTGTGTACAAGTTAAGGTAGTTTGCAGTTTTGTAGTAGCACGTAGGTATCTACGTCCTACAGGTCTGATGGTAACATAGAGAGCGTATAGGCCGGCCACCCCATGTTTTGAAGTCATTATTAGCTGCGTGAACCGTCTATCTACTCCCGAGAACAATTCGCACCGCGCTGGATCAGCCCTCCGGCCCCCAGTCAAGCAAAGCATCGGACGGGTTGATGACGCAGAGGATATATTGCGACGCCGAGGTTCAAGTACGGAACACCACCCGCTCTCAATTCGTGACCACTTCCCACCCTACATACATATAAATAGACCCATCTGATTTTCCCGTTACGAGAGACCCTTCCCTCACGCCATGCATGCTACCGAGATAAAATGCCCCTGTTCTGTAATTCGAATTCTTTAGATTCCTTCCGTGCCTGTGAATACGCCATCCCGTGCCGAAAAAAGACCTTTCTCATCAGGCTCTAGGCGCCAAAAAGGAGCCCAGCAGCCATCTCTACATCACCGTCTGTCGCTCGGAGTGCATTGACCGCCGCTTCGTTGGTGACGCCTAGTGCTACTAGCTTGTTGATGTCTTCCTGAGGGAATGCGCCCGGGGCGGATGACTGCGCCGTTGCTGGTGCAGCAGCTGGGTTTGCGACTGCGGCTGGAGCCGGCGGCGGCGCAGCAGGTGCGGACGGACCAGCGGACGGACCAGCGGACGGAGCCGCCATCTGGCCCTGCTCCTGGCCCTGCTCCTCTCCCTGTGGGCCTTTCACCGCCCCAGACCGCGCACCGATGGTTGTGCCTGCAGGTCCAGGCACAGTAGGCTCGTCCATGTCCTCCTCCTCCCTCGGGACCTCGGCTTCGCTGAGGAAGGGGAACTCCGCACCTTGGATGACGAGCTTGTCGCGTGCCAGGTCTATCGTGGCCTGGTGGCGCTTCAGCATGTCGAGTCCCAGGAGGAGATCAACTGATTTACCCTCCATAACGGTAAAGCTGCACGGGAGGAAGAGGTTTCCGATCTTGATTTCGTACAGGTGGACCCGGCCCATGATGTTAGCGGTACCCACGCCTCGGGCCACGCCGTTGAAGCGCTTGTCGACGAGGCGCATGATGTTGCATCTCTCCGCACAGCGAGGAGACATGACGGTCGCTTGTGCTCCAGAGTCTACCATGGCCTTTACCGTGGTGTCGTTAATGACAACATTGACATAGAGCAGATGTACCCTCCCGAATACTGCCAAGCCGGGTTAGCTTTATCAACTACTGTAGTAAGGACAGGGGTAATGATCCGATAGCGAAGCTATAATGGCACATACCCTCGGGCGCATGCTCCATCGCATTCTGAAGATTCTCCATCACCCGCTCTTGCCTGATCATCTCCTCGATCTGCCGCTGCTTCTCAACGTCGAAAGGATCGTCGTTCAGCCCGCGAATGAGCTCCTGCCTCTGGAACCGCTGGCGCTCCTCCCGCGCAATATCCTCGTTCACTATCTGCGCGAACCGTTGGGGGTCCTCCAGCGCGGCTGCCAGCTCTGGGTTCTGGCGTTGGAGTTCTTGACGAGACGTCGGGGATCCGAGGATCTGGAGTCTAACGACTTCGGGGTCGTGGTAGGTGCCTCCGCCAGGCCTACGCCGACGGACCTCGCGCCCAGACTCGGGGACGCCGGTGCTTCCTCGCATGTCCCGCACGTGTAGGGCTAGCATGTCTCCATCGACGATGCGGAGCTGCTCCATGGTCTTGGAGTCGTCGGTGACGAGGTGGCCGTTGTGGTATATGTGTTGAGCGGTGGGGAGGATGGACGCTTCACTGTGGATAGTGCCCCGGAGGGTCGACAACGTCATATCGGAGAACACCTGGAGGGTGAGGAGCTGGCTGTCCTCCCCGACCTCGGGGTTTGTAATGTTGAGTGTGATCTGCCTGTAGAAGGGAGGTTAGTCGTTTGCTTCTCGGGCTCGTCGGCCGACCATTTGGGAGAACGATAGCAATGGCCTCGAAGCTTACATCTTGGATGATAGTGACGTTGGCGAGGTTGTGTTGCGTCCGGAGTCTGCGGTGGACAGAGTTGTCGCTGCCGCCGAGGATCAAACGGAGGAGCTTGGACAGCTGCTCGTACAAGCTCGCCTGGTGATTTGGAAAACCAGCTCGGACGGAGGGAGGACAGCCAAAGCGAAAGAAGCAGAAGGAAAAAAAGAAGTGTGAAAAGGGTAGATAAAAAAGCAATGCCCCAGGCGTCTCGTGGTTACGTCTCGTCAGCAGGTGCTTTCCAGAGTGAGAGACGTGCAGGAGATGCAGCAGAGGCCGAAAGCAGGCAGCGGTAGCAGTGGAGCGGTGCAGCACTGGTGGCGGCGGGGTAGCCAGAGTGAGCTCCTGCTGTGACGGAGGGGTAATACAGTATCAATACACCTGCAATAGAATGGGTGAAAGCACCTAGCAAGGCAGATCTTAAGAGGGGGCAAATCTCCTATTCGTCCTGGGCGAGGTGTAATATGATGCGGTTGAAAATGACGCTCTGGTTCGGGCTGCAGCGGATGTCGGTGAAGGCTGGAGGGAGGTCTCGGAGCTTCGTCCCAATCCCGACGTGGGACAGCGTGGGATGGCGGCTGGGCCACAGGGTGTTTCGGTTCGGCCAATGTCAGCATGTCCTCTGCTGCCTGGTTCACACAACAACCCATGCATGCAACGTTTGGTTGGCAACGGCTTTCAGAAAGGCGGCAACAAATGGCAACAGGCGGCAGACACACTTGACGCCAGTTAAAGTGTACTTGCAACACAATGTCAATGTGGGCCAAACCATTGTCTCGTAGCTCTCAGGAGAACATTTGAATCCCTAATACAATTGCACCTCGCAGGGAGAAGTGGTGGAACATGTTCTTGCCAAATCGGGATATGAGGATGCGGCGCTGACTGGTTGTTTGTTCCTTCCCTCGGGCAAATCAGGTACTGGATGAACCGTTTGCCTGTTCAACCTTGCTTGTCGCCCCTTTCCACCGAGTAGTCTGGGCGCTCCGACGGCCGCTCTTGCCCCCCCACGGAAGACGGAAGCCACGGCAGGATGACGAAAAGGCAGGGAAGCCTGCACGGAGATGGAAGCTTCTGGACGACCTAACAAGATCCCCCGGCATAGCAGTACATGTGATGTTACAGCCCGACCTGTCAGTCAACTGGCCGCGGTATCCAGTAGGATTTGAATGAGCTGCCATTCCCGCCACGCCGTTCCTGGATGCAAACCATCCAAGGGATCCGGCGACACCAGCCGTTTAGGAGCCGGGTTCTTTCCCGGGAGAAGCAAAGTTCACGTCACACCAAGCGTTGAGACTTGTCGACTTCAGCTGTCGCAAGGGCTCGACGCCACGCAGAGATTCGCTGCCTCTCGCGCAAACCGGCCCCACTCTGCTAGGGTCTATCATGCATGCGCATGCCGATACATCGCTGCAGGAGGCTGGATTGGAGTTAGCTGGATGCTCTGGTTCTCCCTTCCGGGCGCGCCGATCTGGGTGGCTTGCGTCGCGGAGGACGGCCCGGCCTCTGTTCTTCAAACAGTTGTCGGCCGTTTCACTCGACACCTACAGCTTCCGTCCCTCGGCGAACATGATCCTGTGTACTAACAACGTTGCCCAGTTGCCTCTACCTTTCGCCTTGGCGCACCCTATGTATGTGTTTGGTCTGCCTATCTCCCCAATGCCCGGGGATAGCCGCTGTGCCAGCTCTGCCTAGCTCCATTTCAAAGCAGGTGGAGGGCCCAAGGCTTTGCCCGCGCTGTCTACTTGATCCGCAGGCCCTGCATCTCCGTGGATCCGCGCGCCCTTGCAGATAAGCGCGCCTGCCGTGGCTAACGTTGTACCCAAGAGGCCATTTCGTACCCACGAAAGGCATCGGGATAGACCTTCCCAGGGAATGCGCGGGTAGGCGGACGGCCTGCTGGCCTTCGGGCCTTAAAATTTCGGCCGCGCTGGCTTATGAGCGTTCCCTCCCTGCGTCTTCGCCCCTTCTAGAAGTGTTCCTTGGCGCCCCTTGCTTTGTCCCCATACAACCTCTACGCAGCTGGAAGCCCCTGTGTCGTCCTTCCCCAGATATTCCAGAAGACGGCTCCCTAAATTCCGGGCGCCTCGAGCTGGGAGTTGCAAACCTCATAGGCACACTTACACGGGCGAGACCAATCGGTTGATCTTCTCCCGCCTAGCAGGCGGGGGTGTGTAGATATGTAGCTATCCCCACTGGGACTTATCGCTCCCCTCATCTGTATACATGCTTGTTAGATGGAATGATGTCTCAACAAGTCTTCATGCTTGCATCTCACACCGAATCCGACGTGAGCATGACTTTCCGAGTCAGACGGGAATCCGAGCAGAGAGCTGGTCCGGGAGACGGCGATATCCCTGTCTAAGTAAGCTCCGTCAACGTGTTACATCCCCATCCTCTACAGAGAAAGCTGTCTTTTCTTCCTGGAGTTCCATGTGTTCTCTATGGAGAGCAGGGGAGAAGACCCAGAGTGTTAAACTTGCAAGTGGTCTCCACCCTTCTCCACCTCCAAGTGTCTGTGATTCACTTACTGGAGCAGGCTAAAGCAAGGAGCCCACATCAAGCTGCTGCACCAAACACCCCTGCTCCTTCCCCTACATGTAACAACATAAGGAAAGAGCACTGGACACCGATATCCCTTGGCCATAAAAGCCCAGCAAGGCCGCAGCATCAACTCTCAAACAGGAACAACTACAAACACATTCAGTCCTCCGTTGGTGAAGTCACAACCAACACTCCAGCCATAACCCCCAGCATTCCACCAGACTTGTATAACAACAGCAATGGTGCGCTTGACCGGAAAAGATTTACTTGGGAAACTCCCTGGTGCCCTTCTCCCAGGCGCCCAGTCGATTGTCTTCAAACCCCTGACAGTGGACAACCATACTGCCTGCTGTGCTGTTGAGGATTCAGCTTTCACGAACCCCGAGCATAGAGCCAGTCCTGAAAAGGTACACGCCTCAGATCACCCTCCTAGCTGTTCAAATACCCTGGACCAAGGACTATATATCCCCTTAGATACAACTCAAACTAACACGCCTTTAGTTCAGCTATAGGCTTTTGAAATGCTCGAACATTTCCTACGGTATTTTTGCTCGTCTCGAGAAAGAGCCGCAGCCCGGCTCTCTGGCATCGAAGGTCAGCGCGGACCGTGCCGGTGACCTAACCGCTGAGGATAAGACTGGAAAGCTCGTCCTGCTCGCGCACATCGTCTCCACCATGGGGACTGGAACCATCGTGACGGACAAGGACATGGCTTACCCGCAGAACTGGCGGGACTCTGAGGCGAGCAAAGGATCTCCTCTCGGCCACCAAGAGGATGGTCGAACCGTGTGCCTCCATTCGTTGGCCGTAATCCCAGAGATGCAGGGCAGCGGCTTGGGAAAGCTCATCGTCAGTGTCTACCTTGGAGCCATGCGTGAGTCAGGACTCTGTGATCGGGTCGCTCTTCTCTGCCAGGACGTAAGTCACCTGCATGTCCCTGTTCTCCTCCACACGATCCCTTGACTCCACAACCGTATTGTTAACACGAAAAGTACCTCGTTGGGTTCTACGAGAAGTGCGGCTTTCAGTCCCTCGGCGAAAGCGTGGCGGAGTTCGGAGGCGGCGGCTGGTACAACATGGTAAGAAACCCATCTTCTTGGTCTCAAGTGCAAGAGACTGCCACTGACCTACACTTGTCTAGGCCGTCGATTTCCCGAAGGCCACTTCTAGCGAGTCTCATTGACCTCCTTCGGGAGTCCTAGTGGACACTCACAGGGTGTAGTTCACCCACTTTCAGAGGCGCATGCTTTCCCGCGTTAGACCGCGTTAGGAGGACAACGGCGGATGCGAGGCGACGACGAGACTCCTGGAGCTAGCTCACCGGGTCGACTTGGCATCGTAATGCTCTCTTTCAATCTGATTCTCATTTGCGATTAATCACTAGCCTTGTACTTGTTCCTGTACTCCTCGGTCCTCTTGATGTCGTCCGCAGTGGCGAAACTCTTCATCCCCTCGATGACATCGTCAAGGGTAAGAATCGAGAAGATAGGGAGACCGTATTCCTTCCTCAGCTCGCCAATAGCACTGGGCATGGGCTTGCTGTCGTCCCCGTCGGGCGAGGGCAGCTTCTCCATCCGGTCCAGCGCAACCACGATGCCCGCTACGATACCGCCCTCCCGGCGGATCTTGTCAATGGCGTCCCTCTTCGCTGTGCCCGCGGTAACCACGTCGTCCACAATGAGCACCCTCTTCCCCTTCAGTGGCGCCCCAACAATGTTGCCACCCTCCCCGTGGTCCTTCGCCTCCTTCCTATCAAACGAGTAGCATGTGTTCGCGTACTTGCCCGGCTCCAGCACGCCGAGGCAGTAGGTCGTCAGGGTCGCGAGCGGGATGCCCTTGTAGGCGGGGCCGAAGACGATGTCGAATTCAAGGCCGGTGGAGGCGGCATCGATGATGGCCTTGGCGTAGGCGTGGGCGATGGCCTGAAGGAGGTCGGAGCGGAAGAAGGAGCCGGCGTTGAAGAAGTAGGGGGATATGCGCTTGGACTTGAGCTCGAAAGAGCCGAACTTGAGGACACCACCGTCGATGGCAGCCTTGAGGAAGTTGGCCTTGTACTCGGGGAGAGAGGTCATGGTGGCGGGCTTGAGATGGCGGTTTCTGGGTGGTTTGTTGAATTGGGCAAACGGGATGAGGTCGCGAGTCCGGCCTACGATAGGAAAGTGGGATGGAGAGAAATTTTGGCGGGGGTCGACAGAGGGGCACAAGCCCAACGCAAAGACCCTTGAAAGTCTCCGAAAGTCTGGATCAAGGCTTTTGAGGTTACGGTGGAAGGATCCAATGCTTTCTAACCTTTTGAAAAAAATATCAAAAGACATACAGAGAGCTATAGATAGCGAAGCTTTACGGACTAACCCACAAGAATCCGAATACCAAGTCCTACGTTCCTGTTTTGCATGTATGAACTCTGCGCGAGCCTTTGGCAACCCGCCCTCGGGATCCGTACTCGGTACCCCCGTACCTTTGGATCGGCGTTTGGTCCCTCGTTATGGTGCCTCCACCGGTGCAGCCGCCAGCTGAGCACGAGTGCGGGGCAGAGAGAAAGTGGGCCCGATAAGATAAGCCAGCCCGCCTTTTTGCACTCCCACCAAAAAAAGAATTTTTTATCCACCGCCTTTGGCTTTGGGCGGTCGGTACATTTCGTAACAACCACCAACCTCACTTCATCAACACAGGTCCCCGGCAACCACAGCAGCTGCCACCATGAGGACCTCATTCAAGGATATCCCGCCCGTGCCTACGGCCCAGGAGTTCGTCGACATTGTCCTGAGCCGGACCCAGCGCCAGCTGCCGACCCAGATCCGTTCCGGTTTCAAGATCAGCCGTATCCGGGCGTTTTACACGAGGAAGGTCAAGTTTACACAGGAGACCCTGACCGAGAGGCTCGGGGAGATTATTGAGGCCTTCCCTAGGCTCAACGGTGAGTCGCTTTCGGATGCAAGCACTGCAGAGGTCTTGCGACTGGCAATATGGTTTCCTAGATGCTAATGTCCAGTCTAGATGTGCACCCTTTCCACAAGGATCTCTTCAACACCCTCTATGATGCCGACCACGTATGTAACCTCCCCTGGCGAACCCGATTCGATCCCACTGGGACAGCCCCCACTGACAAGCGCAGTTCCGCATCGCCCTAGGCCAGCTGAGCACCGCCAAGAACCTCTGCGAGACCATCTCCCGCGACTACGTCCGCCTCATCAAGTACGCCCAGTCGCTCTTCCAATGCAAGCAGCTGAAGCGTGCCGCCCTCGGCCGCATCGCCACCCTCACCAAGAAGCTGAAGGAGCCCCTGCTGTACCTCGACCAGGTCCGGCAGCATCTTGGTCGTCTCCCCGCCATCGACCCGAACACGAGGACGCTCGTGATCTGTGGCTTCCCCAACACGGGAAAGTCGTCGTTCCTCAAGAGCATTACGAGGGCGGACGTTGACGTGCAGCCGTATGCTTTCACGACGAAGAGCCTGTTCGTGGGTCATTTTGACCACTCTTACCTCAGGTTCTGTGCTATCGACACGCCCGGAATCCTCGACCACCCGCTCGAGGAGATGAACACCATCGAGATGCAGTCGATTACTGCCATCGCTCATCTCCGGTCTGCAATCCTCTACTTCATGGATCTCAGCGAGCAGTGCGGTTACCCTGTCTCTGCCCAGATACAACTATTCAAGAGCATCCGGCCCCTCTTCGCCAACAAGGTCGTGTTCATCGCCATCAACAAGGTCGATATCACGAAGCCTGAGGATCTGGATGCCGAGACGCAGGAGGAGCTCCAGACGATGGTGAAGAATGGTGACGTGGCCGAGATCCTTCAGCTCTCGTGCAACACCCAGGAGGGCGTGCAGGAGGCCAAGAACGCCGCCTGTGAACGCCTCATGGCCGAGCGCGTGGCTCAGAAGCTTAAGGCTGGGACGTCCAACACCGGCGCAGTTGGCGGCCGTCTCGCCGAGGTGATGACCCGCATCCATGTCGCCCAGCCCATGGGCGGCGAGACGCGCGAGACCTTCATCCCGGAGGCTATCAAGGAACTCAGGAAGTACGACAAGGACGACCCCGAGCGCCGCATGCTCGCCAAGGACATCGAAGTGCAGAACGGCGGTGCGGGTGTCTACAACGTTGACCTCAAGGAGGACTATCTCCTTGAGAACCCCGAGTGGAAGTACGACAAGGTTCCCGAGGTGTTTGACGGCAAGAATGTCTACGACTACATCGACCCGGACATCGATGCCAAGTTGGCGGAGCTGGAGAAGGAGGAGGAGCGCCTTGAAGCGGAGGGTTACTACGACGAGGATGAGGAGCTCACGGATGAGGACGACCGGAAGACGCTTGAGGACGCGGGCAAGATCCGCGAGAAGATCTCGCTGATCCGCAACGACGCGCGCATGAAGAAGCGCCTGAAGAACGCGCCAATCATGCCCCGCTCCAAGACCAAGAAGAACCTCTCCGAGATGGACGAGGCGCTCGACGTCCTCGGCGTGGACACCAGCCGCTTCCTCCCCGGCCTGCAGCAGAGCCTGCCCAAGCGCGGCCGCGCAAGCAACCGCAGCCGCGCGGGTACGGAGGACGCCATGGAGCTGGATCCTCCGATGAACGCCAAGGCGCGGGTGAGGGCCATGAGCAAGGCGAGAGGCCCCAAGGTCAACAGGATGGAGGATGGTGTGGACAACGACACTGCGAGGTCGAGGGCCGAGAGGTTGACGAAGCTGAACCAGAAGAGGATGAACAGGATGGCGAGGCAAGGTGAGGCGGATAGGCATGAGACGCCGGCTCTGGCGAAGCATCTGGTAAGTTTCTCACTCTCCTCTGTCGACTTTAAGGGCATGTTGAAAATGGGTGCTAACGCTGTTTATAGTTTGTTGGCAAGCGTGGCATTGGCAAGACGAACCGTCGCTAGGGATATATATCAATGGTTTCTTCACGAAAAGGGTCTTTTCTTGCACATCTCGCCTTTTCTTTTCTCTTCGTTAGTCTCGGGTCCGTTGATGAAGTCCTTTTTGTGAAAAGTTGGCAGTGAGGCGTTTCGGTCATGGGGATGCCCCCTTTTTGAGGCGGGTTGGTATCTAGTTTTCGTAGATAATGCCGGGATCTGTTTACTGCATTTGAAGCAACATCTCGGAGTGGCCTGCACCAATATACCTCGCATCACGCCCAAGAAAGCCCCATTTAGTCAAATTCTTCGAGCCTCACTGGATAGATATACGATATACTGCTAGATTTACCCCCATGTTGAAGCAATCCTTACACCTCACCATCCCAAACCACTGCTACTCTTCCCTCAACACTTACTCCTCGACGTTAATCCCCTCCCTAAGCCCCTCCACGACAAGCTCCTCGCCCGCGCAGCGGCGGAAGATGTTCTTGACGTCATCAGTCGTCGTCTCGAAGTGGCTCGTGGCGTCATAGCTCTTCGAGATGAAGAGGTTGTCCTTGGTGCCGTCCTCGAGGGGCTCGTAGATGGGGATGGGAGGACCCTATAGACCCATTAGCTATACAGGGCCCTTAAAGGCATCATGGGTGTGGAGGGAGGAAGGGGAGAGAGGGGGCTTACCATAAACTGCTCCTCGATCTTGCCGAGGCGCTCGAGACCGGGCTGGAGCTCGAGATGGTGGTTTGCCGAAGACTCCGCCATGGTGGAGACGATGGCGATCCAGTAGCCCTTGGGGCAGACGTTGTGGGCGGAGGACACGCACGCGATGTATATGTCTGGGATGCGGGTTAGCGGGCCGCGGCCCGTCCGTCTTCTGAACTGGCGCAGGAAAACATACCGTTCTTGCGGCCGACCTGGTGCTGGGGAATGATAATCTGGCAAGAGTCGGAGTCGCTCGTGCCAGCGAGAGGGTGCTTGAGAATGCAAATGGCCTTCAGCACGTGGCCGACGACCTTGACCTTGTTGGGGAAGTACGAGGGGTCGCCGAGGATCATCTTGGCGCGTGTCTCGAACTTCATCTCCTCAACACCCCTCATGGTGGCCTTGATACCGACAGCCTTGTCGCCCTCGAACTGCAGCTCGTCGATATTGGTGTTGAGCATGTAGGTGCCGCCGTAGATGGCCGACAGGCGCGCGAAGCCCTGCGGCAGCTCGCCGAGGCCGTAGAGCGGGTAGATATAGGGGGACTTGCCGTACCGGGCGACCGAGTTTCCGTAGAGGCGGATCCGCTCGATGGCCTCGGGGGCCTTGCCGGAAACGCCGATGTACTCGTCGTCGGTCTGGTAGAGGGCCATGGCGTGGCCGATGAAGTCGCGGGTGCCGGCCTCGAGGCCAAACTTGTCATACACCTCCTTCATGGTGACCTTGTTTATGTCGAGCCCTGATCTAGGTCAGTGTCATGCCATCGCCTTCCGGCTCCTAGGCACGGGTGTGAGCCCGACTGGCGGAGCAAGCGGCCACTAACCCTTGTGCGTCGCGGGATCCTTGGGATCGAAAGTGCCGACCCACTCGATGAACGACTTCATCCTCCGCTTCTCGAAGATGCCCATCAGCGGGGACTTCAGGGCCTCGCCCGCATCAGAGGGCACCTTGGCCACGGTAGCCTTGGACCCCGCGCCCTGCTGTACGAAGCTCCCGGTAACCTGCTTGAACTCGAGGTACCTAGTCACATCGGTCGAGACGAGGATGTTGGTGAGCTCGCCGGAGGACATGAGGAACTTGGGGACGAGGTCGATGTTCCAGTCGTTCACGCGGCCGTATTTCGTCCACGGCTCCTCTCCCTTCTGGTAGTTCCCGTACTTCTTGAAGAGCTGCGGGGTGCGGATGGGCGGTCAGTTAACCATGGCTCGGAGCTATGTCGGGAGTTCGTGGGGACGATACCGCTTCGATGTTGAGGGAGGCCGCCTCGCTGAGGGAACGAATTGCGTTAGAAGATGGATGCAGGGGCTGAAAGCATTCGGAGGACAAGCACATACCCTCCGTAGTGGTCGTTGCGGTCGATGTGGAGGACCTTCTTCCCCTTGACACTCAGCACACTGCGAGCCCACCAGGCGGTCAGCAACGAAGCTCCGGGGACCCAGCAACAGCTCGCGAGAAGCCCTACCCAGAGAGAATGCACTCCGTCAGGCCTACACAGAGCGTCCATCGTCAGTCAGTCATGTCGTGGCCCGTGGTCGGTGGCAGGTCGGCGCAACCCCGCCGTTCCTGACGATGCGGGGCAGCGGGCGGTCACAGCGCAGACGAGGGAACTGGAACGTACCGGTGCCCAGCACCACGACATCGTATTCCTTCTCGATTTCATCCATGATGGCGCGTAGTTCGGACTGTCGGAGAGGGAAGAAAAGATTAAGAAATGGGCATGCCAGGAAAGTTTAGGAGTGCAAGGTCGCTTGGCGGGGGTTGAGGAAAGTTATGCTGGCGAGGGGAACTGCGGGAAGAAGGTCGGTGAGAGGCCGGAAGCTTTCTGGTGCATATGTGTGGTGAGGGGTTGCAGCGTGCTTTGCTCTCAATGGCTCCAGCGCCTTGCAATGCTACTTTGGGTACATGGATATAGTGCCTTTTGGGCGGTCACCAAGACTCCCCTCAGGCGGCCCCATTTCAATACTCGACTGGAGTGCATATGCATTTTTGATCCCACTTGTATCGCTAATACACGTATTGAACGTTATGTCTCAAGCGTCCGCATATTACATGGCACCAATCGTACGGTCTCGCTCAACGGCATGATCCGAAGCTACCTGCTGAACTTTGCAGCTCCTACCTCGTACGCATGGAGCTGCGCTTCACCGACCATGTCGACTGCCGGGCATGCTTCTGCTGAGAGCTGGCTCTTCGGCGGTTGCAATGGTACTGCTGAAGAGACTCGAGGGAATGGACTAGCTAGCCAAGGTCGTTGTCCCAGCCCATTGTGCGCATGCAAATGATTATCGAAACATTTTATGTATCTATTAATGGTACATATCCTACAATCGCCCCAACCTCCTTTATCCGGCCGAGTCGAGGGGGAGTCACCAGTCGTGGCCGTCCTGCAAGACCTCGCCCTCTATGGCAGACCCTCTGTCGTCGAAGCGTAGCCAGCATCGGCATGTTGGGAATGTCAAGCTGAAGGAGCCTTGGTGCCAGCCGCCTCGTTGCTGGGTGAAACCTCTTCCTCAAAGACACCCGCGTCTTCCACAGGCGAGTAGACATCGCCCTCGCCGCTCAGGTTGATATCCCTGTCTTCCCGCGCGAGTTCGTAGGCGTCCTCCCAGAGGTAATACCGTTCCGTCAACACGTGCTTGATGGCCTTCATCGTCTTCTTCACCTAGAGTCGCGAAGTATACCGTTAATACCCGGGGCCTACTCAACATGCACGAGGGAAGGGGTGACGGTTAGGGGAAACCCACCTCCAAATTGCGGTTGCTCGACTCCGAGGCTCCGAAGCCCATCTTGGCCCTCTTCCTCTCCCTGTCCGCCGTGGCGATCTTGTTCCGCTCCCGACAGCATACCCACCACAACTTGTGCAAGTCCTCCCAGCTCTTTCTTCGCAGCTCTTCCACCTCCCACGCTCTCCCATGCTCCTTGTCCTCCGTGGGGGTGTTCATCAGCTTGTCGCGCCCCGCAAAGAAGGCGTACAGCCCGTGGTCGGGATCAACATGGATCTTGGGAGGCTCCCCCCGCGGTAAGGGCAGCGGCTCGTTGGACACGGAGACCGGCTCGCGGAGCCCAGTCCGCCGAAGCGGGCTGACGCCTCGGAAGCGGTTGTTGTCTCGCGTCTTGCTGTGCCTAGTTCTCGCGCCTAGCGTTGCCGACGTCGAAAACTGAGCGGCCGTCGGGGGGAGGGCGGATCCCTGTATCCGTAGGAGCCTGCCTATGCAGGGCCTGGCGGAAATTGGAGTCGCCATGGCGGAGGAAACTGTCGATGCGGGCCTGTTTGACGGATGTTCGAGCTGATGTCGAGGCTGCGATCTGCCTTTCCGGCGCTCGCTGGTGGACAGAATTTTGCTGGCCAATCACAGGCGTCTTCTCAGAGGGATGCTTCGGGGGGACTTCATCACGTGATCGAAGCGGATCCTTGCGTCCTCGGCGCATCTTTGAAGACATGGAGCTTCAACTAATCCACTTATTGAGGGATCCTCTTATCAAGGCCTTGCCAAATGGGCGTTGTCGGGGTTCTCTTTTTGGGCGGCATTGGGCTATCTAGGGGGGGTATTGAGGTGTTCGAAAACGCGGGACTTCCTGGGCCCCGAGTTAGCATGTCACGATGCCCCAGCTACTGAGATACGGAGCCACGAGTCTACGCGGACCGCAGCGAAAAGCCTCCTGTCTTTCTGTATCTAAGCAGTCTCGAAGCGGGCGAGAGAAGACGTCAACACCCCCACCACCACCCGTCAACCCGCCCGGCCCCAGTCGCGGACCGGTAAGCCGGGGCCGATCGGGCGGAATGGGTGGATGCGCATGCGGTTGTGTCACACTCCCTGCCGCCGGTTCCATCTTGGTTGATCCACCTTTCCCGTGCTTGCAGCCTGCAGCGGGCAGAGATGGGACGACCTCGCTGGGTGAATCGATCGCGCTATCATCAACGCCCGGCACACTCCAACCTGTGGTGGCGGTCTCTGGTGTCATGGGAGCCTCGACGGCCCCGGGCAGGATGCTGATGATGTGCAACGTCGGATGGGCGGCGGCGCTGCTCTGTTCTACCTCGCAGTCCCGCCGCCCTCGGAGCTGAGTCCGCCATGGTTCTCGTTCTCGTTGCGCTGCGCCGCGTCAAATGGCCGCAAATGGCTTCGCCAACGTGGGAGGGGAGCTCATGAGACCGAGGCTGGGTTGTCCCGTTTGGTGAAGAATCAGGGAGAGAGAAGAGTTGAGGTCATTCCTCGGTGTTTCTCAAATCAGCCTCAATGCTAGCCTGCCAGCTTCCTCGCCGCCGCCGCCGAATGTTGATAATGAATGCGCGACCGGCTGCTATCGTTCGTGCGAGCGATTCAGGCTGAAAGACGCAGCCGACATGTGGTCCCAATGAGCGCGACGCCCTCCCCTTACATTTCATGCAAGGCGCCGGCACCAGGGAGATCTCCACAGACCGCCGTGGGGGTCGCAGAGCCGAAGGTAAGGATGTCAGATCCCCGCCCAGCATCATCAACCGCTCATGGCGGCCGTTCAAGCCCGGTGATCGCCTCACATAGAGGAAAAGGGGTTCGGCCATCGGCGATTGCGACTCGCAGGGAGCCACTCCATGAAACCGCCTTAGTTGCGCCCATATTGGGAAGATCTAACTCCAGGTGCCGTTTCCGCAACTTCTTAGAAACGACGCACGAGACGATCTGGAGGATCCGAGCCGCACGGAACACATGTCCATCCCTTCTGGAAGGCCCTCATAACCATCGATGATCGAACATCAGCGGCGGTCAGGGGCTTCACCGCAGCGGCCTAGGTACCTCCGAGTAGTACGCGTGGGAACGTCGCGAGTCCAGCGCTGACGCAGGCTGAGCACGGACGAGGCCTTCTATGCACGGAACTGCCAACGTAAGGATTGTCGCGTTATACAAAAACGCCGCTCTCTTCTCGGTCCAGCTTGCGCGGTGGCCGAGCCGGGTC
The DNA here is from genome assembly GCA_023628835.1 of Sordariomycetes sp. S4602. NCBI lineage: Eukaryota > Fungi > Ascomycota > Sordariomycetes > Sordariomycetes sp. S4602. Next base: position 216,480 of record JAMAJV010000042.1, read on the forward strand.
GCGTCAGATCCAGAAACATCGTCGCGAGGGTCCTGGAAATTGCGCCTGCCTTCGTCGCGGGGATGATGCTGTTTTGGGGCGATGCTGCGACACTGAAGGCTTGCCCCTTGGCACAAGCGTGGGGAGATGAACAGAGACAATAAAACAGCGCAGATCGATCACCTGTAATATCCTTGTTGCAGGGCTCTCGTCCCAAGTTGACACAGAGTACCTGCCGCATCAGGCGCGGGATGCAGCATCGTGGGCTGTGCAGGCGTCAACAGTTCGCGGCGGATGCGCTGGAAGGGCAAGGATGAGCGGCACGGATGCCGACCCCGGCTGCCCCCCACTTGCCGAGTATCATATCCGAGAGCGCCAAAACCTGCCTCCAACGAACGCGTTCCATCGAGGACGTATCACAGGCCAGAACTAGCGTGCCTTGCCCAGCTCTAGCGCCAAAGAATGATTTGAGAAACCACGGATAGGGAAAAGCCGGCTCCTGAACCGGGATTCATGCCTCTCCGCTCCAGCTCGCGCGTTGCCACAGGCTCCGCGTGCGCGACTGACGCGCGAAAGGGGGGGGGGGGGTCTCCCGCGGGAACGGGGTGTCGGCACTAAGGGGGCGGAGGAGGCGAGAAACCCAGCCACGACGTCGCAAGGGGCCATGTTGACTTGCAAATCCCTGTTTCGTCGCATCGACGTAATCTTCCTTTTCCCGGAATCTCGACCAGCCAAGGGACCCAAGGTTTGCCGCTAGCGAAGGGCCAGTGACCGCCCCGCCCCCCTGAGAAATATGGCAACCGTCTGAAGCGCCGCCACCGCGATTCCCAACAATTAGCTGCAAAGCTGAACGCCATCTCGTGAGCGTGTCCTGTCCAATAGGTGGCGAAAGGTGTGCACTCCCAACGCCAGCAGTGCGAATCCGCCGGCTGTGGTGTCGGCATCCTTCCACGGATACGGATCGTGCGACAGGCTTGGTCAGACCCTGTTCAGCTTTTTCCCCCGTGGCCGAGAGTCCGCGCGGGGGTTCCTTGACGAGACGGCGGTGTCCGAGAATCGGAATTACGAAAGGAAAGCTAGCAGACCTTGGTCGTTCTCCCCGGCAGCAGGCCGAGGGGGGGAGGAGAGAGGTACTTGTTGGCGTGGTGGATGCCAAGTTAACACGACCAGACCATGGAGCCATCGTGGTGAAGGCTGAGCAGGCCCTCTACCCCAGAGGGTGCATCACCAGTTTGCATGTCGTGCAATGCGGAGCGGCTGAAAACGCGGGTCCCTTTCTGGAAGGCGTGGAAGAAAGCGCTTAGGCCTCCAGTGAACCCATTGAATGGATCCCCTCTTGAAGATGCCAGGCCGGGCCCCACGAGTCAAGGCGAGGGGAGCCGCGCGGGAAGGGTGGCTCCCTGCTCCACCGGCTGGGGATTGACCCTGGGTTTGAGCCGCATTCGGCGGGAGTTGATGTCTCTCACTCACTTGGAGCTCTCATCGCAGGCCTCGCATGTGTCGTGTCCCTGCTTCGTGTACCCTCTGGTCCTTTAGCGTTGCCGAGAAGGGTCGAAGTAGGCCTTTCAAGGCACTGTGCACTTCGCACACTCCCGTCTGAAGCGAACCTGTGTGGATTAAAAGATATTTGCCTCGTAGACCACAGCTGTGTCGAGGAAGTACCCTCGCCCGGTGTTGAACGGTGCGCGTGCTGTGACAATCTAGCCCACCGTCGATCCGATCTTGCAGGTCACAGTTCACGGGCAAGTCAAGATCTTCGCGGATCGGGAGCCCGGAGCTCTTACGGCCTTTGGATATTGCCGTATTTCCGCGCCGTTTTAGGTTCGCGAAACGATCCAAATACTCCGAATGGCTGGGAACATGCCATGTGAGGTACATGTATGTATTGTCACCAAATGGACAAAAGGACCCGAACAATCGCTGTTCTTGTCTGTTCTTGGCAGCGAGATTGGCCTCTCGATTGGCCCACCGGTTTGATCGATATGCCGAGGCAGGACAGAAAAATACAAGTATAGAAAAAAAAAATCCGCGAGAGGGATTTGCAGCCGCCCGGCCCCAGATCCCTGCCCCGATCGCCAGCCACCTGCAAGCCCGCGATGAGCTTGGCTATGGCGTTTGGGCTTGCGAGCAGAGCAATGTCCACGGCATGAAATCGTGATCATGTAATTATTATTGAATGCCGGAAGTGGATTTATGTGCGAGGCAAGACCTGGCAATGTATCGAACTGTTCCAGCAGCGCTGCCTTGCGACCGGAGCCTCCATGTCTCGGAAGGAGCTCCAAGCGAGCCAGCCTGGCATGCACCTGCCCTGATAGCGCAGGCGGCGCTTCCCACTAGCTGCGACGTTCCTTCTTGCTGTGCATCAACACGACGGACACAACTCGGAGGAATACATGGTTGTTTATCCTGGCCTTTCGATCCAATCGACGCTAAACCATCCTAGCATTGAGGTCTGCAATTGCTGCCTGCCAGGCGACGTCACGCGTCCGGATCTCATCTTGCAACGCGCTAAAGGCGTAGGGTGCTGACATTCATCATTTGGTCGCTCGGGTTTGCCGGCCGAGTCGCCTCACAGGTATCTCCCGTCTTGGAGGCCAGAGGTTGTGCAAGTACTATGTGGACAACGTGTGGTGGCTTATTGGATGAAGAGCGTGATGGTTTCCGGAAGCGTATTTCCAAAGGTCACCAGAATTCGAAATAGTCAAGATGATATGCCGGCCTGAACATGCCCTCCAACGCAGCGCGAAACCGCGACTTAGGGGGGTGGCCGTCGGAAGGAGCTCGGGCATACGGAGCAAGGAAGACCGTCGGTACCGATACTAGCGGATCGGTCGCTCCTTTCCCATCGTGGTTCGTCATGCATTGTTGATCGATGATGTCAATGGTTTGGAGTGTGGCTTGCGCGGGAGACACGACCGGGGGAAGGGGGGGTTCGATTGGAGTGACCTTCGGAGGCATTTGCCCTTGGTGGTTGCCAAAAGCGAGCAGGTATCGGTACCTTGACGTGTACTTCTTCCCTTTTTTTTTTTTCTTCAGCGAGGGGGCTACACCAACCCCGGCCAGGGTCGCGGGTGGGCCGAAGATTTCCCCTCATGTCCCCTCACGATCTCCTCTCTTTTGGGCCAAAGGCCCAATTTTATTCTCCAACGATACAGTTTGTGCACCGTTGATTGCGGCGGCTCAAATGCCACAGACAGCGGGGCCACCCAGGAAAGGGAGGGGAAAGTGGGTGTGTCTGCCGCAGATGGCGGGCGCCACCAAGACCAGGGGTAAAGCAGATTAGCGAATAGCACGAGGACCCATGGTCGAACCCGGTTATGAACGCACCGACAATTGTGGGAATGGCTTTATTCAGTGGGTATCGATTGCCGCGCCCCATCGCTGCGGCTCTTCAGCAGAATGCAACGAAGACGTGAGAGCATCGCGCGGTAGCAGCGAAACTTATCCGCGGGGTTCTTGTTGTGCAAACCGAGATTCGGGGCAATGACAAGAGGCTTCTTTTTGCGTGTCCCGTCCGGCCGGGGCGTTCAATTGTCCCGGACTGCAGACTGACGCCGGGAACAGTGACGAGGATTATTAGGCACAGATGCAGATCATGTCGGTACAAAGTACTTACCAGTATGTATGTGGCATTTTCCTCGTTAGAAGGAACGTGAAGATCGTGTGCACGCAGGCCCCGGCTCTGTATGTCCTCCCAGTACGAGGTAGGCTCGAAGGGCGGTTAGCATTACGATGAAACAACCTACGCATGTAGAAAATCTCTAGTTAAACACAGTGAGCCGATGGTACGTTGCACGTCTTCCCCTTTCATGGGCAACGCGTCCCAGCGCGCGGCATGTACAAGTAATTACCTCGTAGGGAGCCAAGCTTGGACAAGTATGCGGTCTAGCGTTGTCCCCAAGATTCCAATGTTTGTTTGGCTGATGCTTATTTACTACGTACTACAAAGTAGTTCACGGGGTCCAATAGGTACGAGTACAGGACGAGGTCACCATGCTATCGTGCGTCTCACGTCGCGTGCGTCCACGGATGGATTGATGGAGTGTATACTTGTAGCAGATTCTAGCTTGCGTAAGCCACCAGAAACAACCCGCTTTCCTGCAACGCTGAACGAGGATCAGTGCTTATGTTGGAAACAGCTGCCAGGGTCTTCTGGGCCCCTGGCCTGTGACCCCTCCTATTGCGACGAACGCGAGACGGGCAGATTTTCCCTCGCAGTTTTACGGATGTGTTGATACATGTATGGCCGGTTAAGGCCCAGAGATGCTGCTCAGTTGTTCTGGTACGAGTACAAGTAATAATGAAGCGTCTGAGCCCTTCCCCGGTGCCTCTTCCGATGGCGTCGGATACTGCTCGCGACATATGTAAGGACTGTACAAGTATGTTTGGTAATCCGCGCAAAGTTCATCTTTTCCCAGGGCTCAACATTGAGAGCGTGGCGCAGTGCTGTACTTGTATCCGAACTGCCACAGCACGTAATTATTGCGAGCTTCACTGTTGCGTGCAAAGAAAGTAAAGATAATCGGCGGGAAGGGGTATGGAGAGACCATTGCTCCTATGCTGCTCTGAATGCATTTACTCGATACTTGTACTTGCATGCATACAGTACTCGGTCCGGAGTGCTCTTTCGGGTCCGACAAGGGCTTCGAGAAGCTGTGGATACCAACATGGAAAACAAATAAGTGGGGGAGCCGGGAATTGATGGGGACTGCTCGGGATAAAGACCGAGCCAAGGCTTTGGCGATGGAGGTTTTGCTGGCGGCCTAATAAGAGGAGTATTCTATATTTACCGGGCATTGTTTTCATCAGCAGTCCAGTTCTGTTCGTGTTTGCACATACATGCATCTGGTTTATACTTACTTGTAGAGGGCTTTTGAGGGCCATGGGTGGCTGTTCCGATTTTCGGTCCTCGCCATGCATGCATGTGTGCCCGTCTCTTGGCGAACCTGCCATCCGGCAGCAACGCTAGTATTTCACATGCCTGTAAAAGCGAGGCCGATCCGATAGCCCGACCCTCTCGGTAATACAAGTACAAGGATGTCGGAGGGGGTTCGGCTGAGGATGTGCTATTAGTCGATCCAGTCTCTTGCCGGCGGCAAACCCGGAACCCAAGCCATAATAGCCGGAAGCTTTACAAGTACTTGTATAACATGAATGGGCGGTTTTGTCTTCCAACGCTCGCATCGGCAATTCAGCCCTGTCTGTCATGAGCACCCCGCCGATGGCTGGCGAGACTCCAAACGTACGCGCTCCCGACTAATCATGGCGTTTCGGACTTGCAGGGCGCTGCCAGTGGTAGCAGAGAGGCACCACGACTCCCAACGTATGCACTTGACACACAAGCCCGCCGGCCACATGGCAATGGGACCGCGCGGTAGCCCGCCACGAAAGCCAGGACGCACGACTCTCACATATCAATGGCAATAACCTCGAGAACGCCGCCGCCTGCCTCTGTATCCCGATAGCCCCAATGGGGCCTGGTTCACCCTCCACCGTCTGCGACGAGACGGAACAAAGGCTAAAACGATGGTGGTGTCTCGGAGGGCCTCCCTGGCGTCAGCTTCTAATGAGTACATACTGTCCCGCTCCTGGCTTCTCTCATGAGGCATGCGACACCACCATGAGAGATGGCGGACACTTGTAGTGTGAGCTGGGGCCAATCGTCTCGTATCAGGCCCTCCAATCGTGAGGCACACGTTTCCAAGCTTGGTATTCGCAACGGCAGCTTCTCCGCAAGATCGGCTTACCGGGGCTCCTCTGCAAAGCCCCGCAGCTTCTCCGACGTGCCGAACTTCTCAACGGGCCCACTGAATGCGACTCCGCCATGCTCAACCGGCGATGCTGTCGTACAGAGTAGCAAGCTACCCAACTGCAGACATGTCATATTTCGGTCCGTATTCATGGTCGGATGTGCACTGCTACTTTTTTGTACTTGGGTCTATCGTGTCTTTAGCGCTGGCCCCAGCCGAGCTCACGGCGCTGTCTGTCCTTGAACCGGCCATGGTCCATTAGGCGTCCCAATACCATCGTGACACATAGCGTAGCATACCGTTTGTCGTCTCAAGAGCCGCCACTAGACGTGGACACCTGGCTCGGTGGCGATAAGAGGTAATAAGATTAGAGATGGATGTATCAGGCCGTACGGGAGCCCCCGACCGCCGAACAAAGAAAATGTGAACAGGGGCAAAATATGATGGCACCCGTCGAAAACTAGCCCAGAAGCTGAAGAGGCGAGGGAGAATACTGACGTATGAGTGAAGACTGGACTGCGACCAGCCGAACTGAGCACCCACCTTCCCATTGAAGCCCGCACCCGGCGGAGCTGGGCGCGCGCCTGTACTGGTACCGAGTACTCTGTCCTGCCACACTAGCCCAAAAGTACTTCCAAGGATGGGTACTGGTACACGCCCTGTGGCAATTGCGTCGTGGCAGCTGCAGGATCGCTCGTCCATTTGATACTGGGCGTCTCTTCACGGGGCCGAGGAAGGAACAACCCTGTCCGGCCGCGACTTCCTTCCACACCCCCCCCCTCCCTCCAAAACACTGAGCGGTAGCGGAATACGCGTGGACGCTAGCCAGAGTGGCGTGGTACCTCGCTCACACACATGGCTGCGCCAGCCAAAGGCAACTGACTGATCGGGAGGTATTCCGGCTCCAACAAAACCCCATGCTCTCCCCCCCAAAGCAACGGCAACCGAAGAGGGAAAAAAATTCCACATCTCCGTGATCCTCCGTCCCCACCGACCCACCAACCGTTCCTGCTTCGGCCAGCCTTCAGGATCCCGGAAACAGAACAGAGAGTAGAGTTAGCGAGGGTTCCATCTATAGCCCAGTTGGCAGGCAAAAGAGAACCTCAACCGCGCCTACATCCGTGTATCGGACTGGGGCGAGATCCTTTTCCCGAGCCAGGGCCGAAGGTCACAAGGGGGTCGGTCTCTCGACGCTAAATACGACCGAGAACGGAAAAATCTACATCCAAGCTTTCGGCGTGGGTCCAACCTCTCCTGGGGCGTCTGGCGGTCCCGTTATTTCCGACCTCGAATTTCTCACCTCCTCCCTCGTCACTTTTTTTTCTTTTAATTTTTTTCCCACGGTACAGCCGCGGTTCCCACTTTTAGTCAGGCCAAGCTTCGAGGTCGTGTCTCCCCCCCATTTCGCGTACCTGACAGCGCCCACTCCTCACCCCCAAAATAAAAGGATTCGAGACCCAGTTCTCCACCCAGACCCTTCCACCTACCCCATCATCCCACCACCCACACCCACACAGGCACCACGGTTTCTTGGAGCCTCATCCCGCGCAGCTCCATTATTTCCGGACCCGTTCATTGACGCCTCCGGACCACCTCATCGCCAACTTGGTCTGCTCGACTCGACTTGGCACCGCATCTCAGCGTCGCGTCTCCAGATCGCCAACTGGGGTCTTCGTGGGCAAAGTCCCTATCTCGGATCAATTATTCCAAGCGGTCCTCGCCGGCCAGACGAGAAATCGTGACCGAGTTCGCGTCGCCTCTTCCTTGTTTTTCTTTTTCCGTTTCCAGCATCGCTGGCGCCGGTCTGTCGCGCACCCGCGATCCTCGACCGCGCTTCCGTGAAGAAAAAGAAAACGACTTCAGGCGGGTTTATTATGGAAAGAGCGCATCACTCGACCGATGGTTTAGCGTCTTCCTCGAGCACTGCATACCCTTCTCCCAGCACCCATTCTCACGCGTCCCAGCCGGAACAACACGCGCAGGGCCAAGTCTTGCCGCCCATACTCGACCAGGCGCAGAGCAACGCCGCCAGGCACATCATGTACGCAGGCGGCCATCCGCAGACGCACGCGCAGCCGTCGCCGAACGTCCCTGCCCCCGGTCCCAACCTGCCGAACTTCCATCAGCAAACATCGCAGGCCGGCGCGAAAGCCCAGCCTTACGCCATGTCAGGCCCACCCCCATACCCATCGCCCCACGCGTTCAGCGTGCCTCAGACGACCCAGCCCATGTCTCATCCTCAGCCCATCGCCCCTGCTCCTCCTGGCGGTCGAGGCGCTCCCGTCCTGCGACCGATGCCCGGCGTCATGAACCAGCCGGGCGTTATGCCGCCCGGTGGTACCGTGATGCAGCAGGGTCCGCTCCATGAAGGCGAGCAGCCGACTCATGTGGTTGGCAGCCAGGGACGTCGCGGTATCCTTCCGAGCGCTCCTGGCCGCGCACCTGTCGGTCAAGTTAACAGCAAGGGCCAAGTGACACCGGTCAAAGATGCGGACGGCAAGTTCCCGTGCCCGCATTGTACCAAGACGTACCTGCACGCAAAGCACTTGAAGCGCCACCTTCTTCGCCGTAAGTATACACTGTCAAGGCCGGCCACCCGTCCTTCGAACCCATCCTCGCGTGCGGAGAGATGTCCGCTGACCATGATTGTTAGATACCGGTGACCGGCCCTACCGGTGTGTCCTGTGCAACGATACCTTCTCGCGGAGTGATATCCTGAAGCGCCACTTCCAAAAGTGTTCGATTCGTCGAGGGAACCCTGCTGGAGTAACTCACCTCTCGCTTCCCCAGGCTCACGTCAAGAAGAGCGGTCCTTCTGTGCAACAGAAGGGCTCCGGCCCTGTTGGGATGGAGGGGGGCGACCTTCACCACATGAACGGCGGTCTTGGCAACCTGCAGGGAGACGGCATGTCTCACGGGTATCCCATGGTTCCGGTCCCTGATGGGCTGCCGAACCTCGCGAACGACCAGGGCCACATGCAGCGACCCAGCAGCGTGAACAGGATCGAGAACCAGGGTGGCCAAGACAGGCAACCCGTCATGGGCTCAGCTCCTGGCCGACCCGGTTTCGAGCAGCAGTATGGTAACAACGTCTCCGGCTCCATGCCGAACCAGCAGATGCAGAGTTACAACATGCCGCCGAACCAGAACGGGATGCCCATGTACCCGGGCGGATCGAACTCGAACCAGCAGGTTGACTGGAGTCAAGTGTTTCCAACCGGTGCGCAACATTCCTACGCCGCCAATGCCTTCCCTCCTAATAGTGGTCAGACGCAGATCCCGGTCAAACAAGAACATAACATCGAGAAGGGCCGAGCAGACGGGGTCCCCGGTGTCAACCCTACCGATTCACTCTTTTTCGCGAACTACACGCCTCCAACGACGCCTAATCCTTACGTTTTACTCTCCGACCAGATCCTCTCCTTCCAAGCGTCCGGCACCGCAATGCCGGACCAAGGCAGACAGCAACTCATCCAAGACTTCTTCAAACCCGACAACATCAAAGACTTCCTCGACAACTACACCCATTTTAACATCCACTTCCCCTTCCTCCACATTCCTTCCGTCCGCATCACCGAAATGAACACCGGCTTACTTGCAGGTCTCTGCTGCATTGGCGCGTGCTACTCAGAAAACGTGTCGCAGGGGCATGTACGCGAGGCAATGGACCTGATCAGGGAAGCTTTTGAATTTCACTCACGCCAGCTTGCAGGCTGGAGGCAGGGTCATGTGCCCCAGGCCGTGTCTAAAGCGGACTGTGACGAGATGCTGGCTGTGGTGTTCTTGTGCGCCACCCACATCTGGAACGGGACTCCGCAGCAGCGCAAATGGGGCCAGCATACCCTCTCTCTCCTTGCAGGCATCATCCGAACTGCTGGTCTTTTGCGAATCACTCCCGAACCAACGCTCTACTCGCCCCTACACCAAAAGGGATTCTCGTCGCAAAACTTCGACGTATCGAGTTTCGACTGGTCGGCGTGGGCAGAGCAGGAAACGAGGATTCGCCTAGTCCACAGCGTCGTTCTTTTTGATGCAGCATTGTGCCTCTATTTCAACATCAACCCGCAGCTTGACCCGTTCGAGGTGGATGTCCCGCTACCCTGCGACGACGGAGCTTGGGAGGCCAAGTCTGCTTTTGATTGCGCTGCGGCCCTGGGCCTCTACGGTCCCGAGGCTGCAAAGCAAAGGTGTGTCAACGGGACGCACCGCGCAAAACAGCCTGAAACAAGCCTTGCACTCCAGGCCCTACTCCACGGGTCGTATCAGATACAGCCGGGCAGGACGAACCTTTACGGAAAGTTCATTCTGATCCACGCCATCATCGTGCTGATCCACAACGCCATGGTGGACCAAAATGCTGCAGCGGCAATGAAGGATTTGGGCACGCCTCCGCTCTACGACTGGATGGTGAGAGGCGGAGATGCGGGCAACAGCGGCCGGTCCACACCAGTGGATGAGGCGGCACAGCAGTTACCGATGCAGACGCGACAGATGTTCTCGACGGCGTTGGACAAGTTCAAGGCCTGCTGGGACACCGACATGGCGACCCAGTTCCCCCCGGCGCTGCAGGCCAAGAACCCCCGGCGTTACGGGTTCTCGCGAGATGCCATTCACTTCTACTGGATGGCAAAGTACATGCTCAAGTATACGCGGCCTGCCGACCTCCAGCTGCCGCCTGAAGCACGGGTTTCCCAGGTATTGCAGCTCCTGAAGTCGGTCAAGACTTGGGTAATGACGGATGGCGCGTCGCGAGGAGAGGAGCTTGGATCAGTCGGAGATATAAACAAGGATTACGGCGTGTCGGAGGGCACGTTCAACATGGCACAACTCTTTGCGCCACTCCCGAATTTGGTAGACGACCCCCGGACACCGTCTGTGAAGACCGAGATCGACACAGGCAACATATGAACACCACGACACCGACACTTGTCTCGCGGATAGTTTTCGAGCTTCCGCCTTTATCCGTTTTTTTTTTCAGTCATTTGCATTCTTGGCGTTGCAGTCGATTCCGTCTCGATTTAGTTCGCCAGGCTTCTTCCCCTGCCACGGGAAAATAGGTCAGATCGGCACTGACGCGAGACTGGCACAACAAAATTCAAATACCACAAAAAATAGAAGGTTTTTTTTCTCTCTTTTCTCGTCCTGATTTTCATTCTGCATGGTTCCGGGTTCATCGGGAGGCTCAAGTTGGTTTTTATTTTTCTTCTCTCCTTGTATCTTTCTGTTCACAACGATACGCGAAGTTCCCCGCTCCATTCCGTCTTGAGTCTGCATTTCAGAGGAGGACTGGCCAGACCTCAAGAGGAGGGCAGGTGGAAAAAGAAGCAATAGACGGGAGTTGGACTTGCATTAGACATCCTTCGTCCAATAGAGCTGGAAGGACCCTGGCAGGGAAACCGTTTCAGGGAAGGCTCTGTTTTGGGAGCGTCATGACGTTCACGGCCGATCTTTTCTTATTGTCGGGATGGGAACGAGAGCTTTCATGATCTCGGTGGTATAAGGACGGGGTGGACGTCTTTGTCTTTGGGCGAGGCTTCACGGCTTATACTGCCAGGGACGAGTTGGAGGGAGTGGTCTTCTTCAAAACCGCGTTCAAATTCAGATGGTACATACGGTGGGCGGGGGAGGGAGCACATAGACAGGGGTTGTAAAAAGGGGCTTCGTTGTGTTAATACAAAGTGGTATCGTTCAAGGTTTTTTATGAAACGTGTTGGGTGATGCGAGACTCATGGATAAGAGACGCCCGAGTTCATGATACATCAGCGGGTCGAACCTCCCTCGGCCGCCTTTGACCACCATGATCATACTTGTACATGTAGTAACGTGGGGGGTGACGAAAACCTCCCGGTAGTGCTCGAAGCCCTGTTGTATCGAGCGGACGAGGCGGCAACCGGAGCGAGGGCAGCCCTCACTTGCCCTTATCTACAAAGGTCACCCGCGGCGTCAGTTCGTCGACCTTGGCCTTCTCCTCCTCCGTCGCCACAAAGTAGCGCTCCTCAGCGCGGTCCGAGAGCCACAGGCCCGCAGCACCCCAGGCGATGACCGCCGCGCCGATGCCGGCGCGGTGCAGCGGCTTCAGGTTCTTGTAGGCTCTTTTGTCACGCCGTGGGTGTTAGCGATATCACTCGAGAGGCAGGTGAGCGGGGACGACGGGGGATCGCAGCGGGCGGGAAGCCGGCGTAGGGTTCGAAGGGACGTACCGGAAGACCATTTTTTATGACTGATTCATGACGTCTGTGGGGGGGGGGGGGGTTGTTTTCTCTCTTTCTTTAGATGGGTTGATGGGCAGGGTTGGCCGAGGGGAGTGATGGCGGCGTCTGAGGAAAATCTCGGCGACGGTTGAAGTCACGGGGCGGACACCCCGGGGCGTGATCTTATTGGTCGTGGGCGCGGCGGACTCGCTGAAAAGCTTGGGCCATCGCCACCTGGGCTTGGAAAGTTCAGACTCGACGTACTCGGTCGGCACGAGGTATTGGCCACTCGGCACTCGAAAGACGGTGCGCTGGACGAAGGGGCGAGATCACAACAGGACATGGTCTGGACCATTGACCCTTCCCCATTCGGCGAGGGAGGGTGGCATGACAGCAGTTCTCCTTGTGCGAAGGGTGGATAACGTGAGAAAAACGAAGGAAGGCCTGTGGCTATTGCGGCTGCAGATCCACGAGCGGCTGAGGTCATCTCACTGACACATCTACTCCCGTCCTGCAGTCATCGTGACATGCTCGTCTGCTCGTCAGTCCAGCACGCCGTGGCTGTGGCCACACTGGAGCTTGACGCGGGTCAAATGTACGTCTTCTGCTGCGGCATATGGACGGACTGGTTCGTTCTCCGCGGCCCACGTTTGAAACGGCCCATTCGAACCTTCATCTCGCTGGTGTGGAGCGGAGGACGGCCCTTGCTCGGGATGCTTGGTGTCGAGGCGTCTCAATGTCTACAGTATACTGGGGAACATCGCTAGAAGGCCTAGACCCGGAGATGTGGCCGAGGAACGCGGTCCCGCTCTTCCCCGTCCATGCCCGGCGGATCCCCCACGTCCACTAACAGAGGTGGAGAGGTTGGGGCAGGATCGTGCGTGGAGAGACACGGCTCCTGGTGAAGGTCGAGTTTCCGGAAATCCCATCGGTGCCCCGTTGGGGTCCCGCAATGCGCATTGCATCTTCCCCAAGGCCTGCCGAGTAAGACAGGTTTTACATGGCAAATGGCGGTCAGAGAAGACGCCGTCCGCCGAGTGCTCCCATTTTCCAATCGTTCTGGGGTTCAAGTAAGACACCTCACCTCCACTGCCTACCTCCCCTGCCCCGGCGGGAGATTAAGGTCGCCCAAGAGCCGTTTCACATGCTCGACGCAGAGACGTTCCCCACGCACAGATTGGTGAAACGAGAAACAATGAAGGGGGAGGCTGGGGGGGCACTCTCTCGTATCTGGCACTTAATTATCACCTCGTACGCGTGGAGCGCAGCCACGATTCTCCACAACGGAGGGGCTTGCCGGCCCATCCGGGGTGCTGGACTTATTATTCTCGCATGTGGCTGCCGCTCGCTTCTGCAGGGCCCAGTGCTTGGCTCGATCCTATCCCGGGGGCATCCCAGCAAATTTCAGTTCGGGTCCGATGTTGTAGATTGTGGAGTTTGGGCCGCAGCCACGCTCAGTAAGACAAGCGGGCATGTTCCGTGCTGCTCTTGCTCCACAGGTGAAGGATCCTCTTCTCGTGCTGACGGTGCGCGGTTTGTGGAGGAATTATGAGATCGGGTAGATCCTGGCAAGTGTTTCGGTGAGATTGGGATTCTCCTCCTATCGCAGGTGAAGATGGGTGACACGGCAATTGAGTGAACGGGCGGCGCATCACAGAGCATGTATATGGCTTTCAGCTGGGGCCGCCGTGGCGGGCATATTTGCTTCTTCTGCGGCTGGTCCCTGGACCGATCATGATCCCCCGCAATCCGATCTTTGTCGATCACTATCCCAGCGATCGGGGCTCGTGCGGGCGGAGGGCCGGGGCGGGGTGTGCTGCCATTTTCTGGAGACGTGCGGTTGTGCTGCGAGCACACCGAGACCTGGCGTATCTCGCTCCGTTCGTGTTGGGTCGTGATATTGCCCCTGCCACCTGGGACCAGGGTTCAGACCGAGCACGTTGAAATCGACTTCTTGCCGACCCTGCAGGCAAGCTGTGACGCAATACGCTCGAACCTGCAGCCCTTCCCTGGTAGCTCGCCCAAAAAAAAGCAAGACTGGGCCCAAGGGCTTGGCTGCGTCGAGATCGCCGTGCTGGGCCGGGACGGGTTGGGAACTTCATTTATACGGCGTCCAGGCTGTGGCGCCCCTCTTGCCTAACGCGGCAGTCCCGAGCTCGTAATGCAAGCCGCGTCGGCTGATGGCAACTCCCGGTGCATTATAGGGTGTTATAGCCGTCCGGGGCGCTTCGCTGTGCAGTGTTCGCAATATAGTGTTTGGGCGCTAGGAAGAGGGAGCGTCGGCTATGCCAGGGGCAGAAGCAAGCAATATGGAGCCTCTATCTATTTCAAGAAGCCACAGCTGGACAAGGCGTTCGTTCTGCCGATGTGTGATGGAAGTTGGCGGTTGTACGCCTCGCAAGAAGCGAGCAAAAGTAACTGGGCAAGTGAGACACGAGCAAGTACTTGTAGGTTTCCTCGTCCGACGTGACGAGGTATTAGCATGTCCCAGGCTGTCGTCGCTCTTTCCCCGTCTAGGCTGGTCTCGCGCGCCCTGTCACCTGCTGCTCCTGCTATCCGGCGGACCACGTCGGTTTCGGTATCACCCGCTTGTACCTCTCCGTACTTGTATCGCCTCACCCGCGCCCCATAATACAAGGTACGGGGCCTGAGCTCTGCGATTCCAGAACTCAATCTTGGATTCAATCGTCAAGCCACGCCTTTTTTTTTTTCGGGGCGGAGCAGTCGTCTCGACCCTTGTCGCTCGTTATCCCCCTGTCCCATTGCTTTTCCCCCCTCGGCCCCGTGCATCCTTATAGCGTCGACGCCCTCGGGGACCCTATTCAATATTCCGCCGCAGCTGGTCCAGGCCGCCCACAAGTAGCCACTGCGACAATAGGTACTATCGTCCCCCCTGCTGCCAACGTCGCCAGGCCCAGTTCGGTTCAGCCCGCGAGCACGGGAATCTTTCCACATCGGCGGTTCCCTTCGCCGCCGTTATCCAAGGTCGTCGATCAGACCGTCCAGCCCGAGTCCCTGGGTTGGCACTGCGGCGTTGCTCTGACGTACGCGCGCAGCGACTCCACACTCGTCCGGCCTCCCCGAGCCGGCAACCAGGCCTCGGCGCTGCATCGAGCGGTGCCGACCGACTCCGCTGGGCTTTATCTTGGCCCGCGCCACGTTGGAGGACTTCTGGACCCAACTACCGAATCCTCTTGCCACTGGAAGGCGCCATCTCGCTCTCGTATTTGAGGCTCATCGCCTCAAGTCGCCAGGGCCTCCCTGAACTCGACGAGGCGCTAATAGCTTGTGCGGACCACTCGGATGGGTCCGCTGGCCCCTGCCACCCCTGCCCACCCAACAGGCTCTTCACCACCCCCCAACCGACTCTCAGCTGCACGCTAGACCCAAAACAAGCAAAAAGACCTGCAGGTCGACCGTTCTCGCCTGCGCTCCCATCCCTCGAGCATTCCAGCCAGCCATCACCAATCGGGATTCCGGCCAAGAGTCGCCCCCGCTATCACCGGCGTCCCCCTAAGCTGTTGGTGCCACCACCCAGTCACATTGCTCGCTCGCTCTCCCGTGCGCTTCCTTTCTTTTCAGCACCTGCATCTGAAGTCCGACCGAGCCTGATCGGACGACCCGGCTGGTCCCTCTTGTGGCCTAACGAGCGAGCTCACTGTTGCTTTCGCTTCGCACCCTCCCGACCAACACGGATACCGGACATACGTGAAGCCCAGCTTCCGGTTCGATAGACCACCGCGACCACCCTCGACGAAGGGTTCCCTCCTTCTCCATGACTACCGCTCCCTAAAGACGGCGCCATGCACCGAGTATCAGCCCTGCTGTCGTGGGACAGGCGCAAATCCGCCCCGAAGCCTCAAACTCTCAGCCGGCTGTCAACGTCGGGCCCCGCGCCCAAGGTCAAGAAGGAGGCCTTCTGGCCTTCAAATCTCGACCAGGAATGCGACAAGGCAGCTCGAATTCTAAAATCCTTTTGCAGTATGGCTTCCCCGTTCCTTTGTCCATCGTTAAACAAGGGCGGCCTCACGCCGTGTCTCCGTGTCACAGTCTCGTTCGTTCCTGGCTAACCTCGTTCTAGCCGATGGGTGTCTTGCGCAGCCCGACGACGACGAACCAAATTCTTCGACCACCGAATCCGATACGCCAGCTAACCTCGTCAAGCGGATACCGAAGCGGATTGTTCAAAATGCTGCCGGCATCGCCATCTTCACATGCATGCGGTCGGGGCTGTGGATGACGGGCTCCGGGGGCTCGGGCATTCTAATAGCCCGGAAATCAGACGGCACCTGGTCCCCTCCCTCGGCGCTGCTACTTCACACACCCACCCTGAGTTTTATCATGGGCGTCGACGTCTACGACTGCGTCCTAGTGATAAACAACTTGTCGGCCCTGGAATCCATCGTACAGCCCCAGGTCACGCTCGGCGAGGATGTCGGCCTTTCGGGCGGCCCCATGTTGCCGCACGGCTCCGGCGAAGAGGATATCCGGTGGAAGGACCTAGGGAACACAGTGCTCACGTATCTCAAAGCCAAAGGACAGGTACAGCATGCCAATCTCAGCGGATGTATGCTCACCGAGCGCGCCAACGAGAACGAACGCTTCTACGGGAGCAATGCAACCATGATGGATATCTTGGCTGGGAATGTATTCAAGAATGTCGAGGAGACACGCCCACTGTTCGAGGTCATTAAGCAAGCAGAAGGCAGGACGGACTTCGACGCGGGTATCATCGACAAGTTATCCACCCAATGCGCTCCCGGCGATGCCCTGATAGAATCCCCAAGCTCCACGCCCCCCCTATCGCCTGCCAGACCTAAATCCGCCTTTGGCGTTCCCAACGCGCATGACCCCGATCCTTTCGGTGTGCTAGCGCTGGAAATGGCCGGCCT
The DNA here is from genome assembly GCA_023628835.1 of Sordariomycetes sp. S4602. Taxonomy (NCBI): domain Eukaryota; kingdom Fungi; phylum Ascomycota; class Sordariomycetes; species Sordariomycetes sp. S4602. Next base: position 233,292 of record JAMAJV010000042.1, read on the forward strand.
CGAAATCAAAGAAGCGGGATCTCACGTCCGACCGACCAGCAGTCAATTCGAGTACGCTCCCAGCCCCACGAGCCCCCTTTTCCCCCGATTCCAGCGACGGAGTGTGGATACGATGGCCAGCCGGAGCAACCGGGGAAGCTGTCTATCAGTCCGCACGGAGCAGACCCACGCCACCGACGTCGGAACGCAGACCTCGCCCTCGAACACGCCCCATACGACCCCCAGCCTCAGCCAGAGCGAGGATGGCCGTGACCGGCACTCACTGGAGAAGACCAATGGCCTCGAAGACGTGGCGGAGGAGGAGGTCGATTACACCAAGATCGACTTTAGGCCGATCGAGCAGCTTAACAATGTGTCTCTGGACGGTGCGACAGTCGTGGAGAGCCCGTCAGTCACGGACGACGACCGGCAGACGGAGCGGGATGTTTCGTCGGATGACACGAAGCCTAGCTCGGCACCTACGTCCCCAGACGCTACTCCTGTTCTAAAAGCCGAGGATGATGGCGAGGACGCCGATGACGAGGATGAAGAAGAAGAGGATGAGGAACCAGTTGTGGTCTACGAGGTCGCCTCTGCCATACAGCCAGTGCGGACGGCTGCTGCGGTACGGCCGCAGCATGCGAAGGGCGCCATCGTCAACATCCCCAAGCGGGTGCCACCACCACTCCCCCTACGGAATCCCGCGAGAGGATCAAGGGCCAGCAAAAGCGAGTTCGGGGATACCAGCTCGTTGGAAACCCCTGGAAGGAGCTCCTTTGCCAGCGAGACACTGGGTACCCCCTTGCGAGACTCGTTTGCCAGTGAGGTCCAGTCGGGTGGGGAGTGTGACGCAAAGACGCCGGTTGTGGCAGAGCGACAGGCCCCGGAGACACAGGCCCCGGAGACGCCTGTGGCAGAGGCCATCGAAGAGAAGGGTGCCCCTGAGCCCCTAGTCCCCCCCGCGAATGACCTTCCCGCCGAGGGGCAGGTCGATACCGCACCCGACGCGGCCTCCTCCGAGAAGAGTGCTGGTGAGGGCAAAGTCAACCCTGAGGGTGCCGTTGCACCCGCAGACGAAACGGCTTTGCAGGATCCAGCCGAGGGCTCCGAGGACGTGCTAGCGGAAAAAGTCGGACCCCAGCTTACCGCTGTACACGCCGTGAACGAAGGCATTACAGCGTAACGAAGCATGCACTCTACACGAGTTTGAGTTAAATATGTACAACAGTTGCGAGGTATGAAAGATGTGAAGGCCAAGGAGAGGCAATGATTTTAAATGACTGGGAGGATTGGAGTTTTGAGTTTTATTTGTTTCTAGACAGAGGGATGGGAGCGACGACTCTTACCGCTAGCGGGTTCTTGGGCGTTGTCTTGTTTTGTCATTTATACGGGGGAACGTGGTTTTCTATCTTCCTCCCTTCCCGGCGTCGATGGGCGGGAATCCATACTGGCATTTGTTCACTTTTACGAGATGGCCTATCATTGAAAGTTGAAGTGCCGAGAAGAAGCAGAGAGGACCGGGCGCGTTGATCTTGGTCGGACGAGAGCGAGTTGTTCAAGGCAGAGGGCTTCTTCCTCTCGCCACAGAGGGGTGGCTGGGCTTGAATATTATACCCCAGTTTCCCACGCCGAGCCATGCGATCTGCGGTGCTGTTCTATGTTGGTGTGAATATTCAGCTTGTCTTACTAGACTGCCAGCAAGGTTGCCCAGAGATCATGTCATCAGTGTAGCAGCCATGTGTACGGTCTGTATTTTGCTGGTATGGTGTTCGACTGTGGAAAACAAGTCAAAAAGACATAATATTAAGAAGCCTCCTAACATGTTATCAAAGGGGCTCGGACCAGCAACGACGAACACATGTATCTCCAGGGCAAGTTATTGCCGCGAAGGACTGGATTGGGCAGGGACATACAATACTTCAAGTAATGGCATGGCATTAACCAAACTGGCGGGATGGAAATTGCAACTGTTCGCAGCTGATGCAGCCGGTGGTGGCACGTGACAGCAGAAAAAGCAGCTGGCTCCTGCTGCTGCAACCGCGACACCAAATTTCAAGGGCGCAGGCACACCTTCGCGTTGCGACTCGAAGCGGGACACCCAGTCGCGCCGACGGCCATTGCACGCGCACCCTTTTCATCCAGTACTCGCCATCTCCTGTAACGGTGAATTTATTTTTATCAGCACATCCTAAGCCTCCGACTACAACGACAAGGATTCGGCCGCTGGACTAGAGCACGCGCTGGTGAGGGGCTGTCCACCTGAGCGCACAACGCGACAGCAGCTCTGACGAGAGCAACCTGAACCCCCCCGCACGAGGACAATACCCACGAGCTCCGCGAACCGCCCGAACGAGACAATGTCGGGCTCGGCGAAGTGGCGCGAGGAGCAGATCCTCGTGATCTGCCCCGGCAGCAAGACGACCATGGCGCAGCTGGGATGCAACGAGCTAACCCCTCCCATGAACCGCATTCCGACGCGCATGTTCAAGGACCCCGAAGACGGCGGATGGAGGCCGTACCACACCTTCAAGAGGAAGAAGGCCAAGACCGGCGGACAGCAAAACGGGGAGACGCGGAACCAGGAGGGCGAGCCGCAGGAGGATGACTGGGAGTGGGTGGAGGACAAGGACTCGGACGAGGGGGCCATTTATCCCATGCGATGTGAGCGCCCCGCCAGAGCTACTGTCACTAGGATGGATACTGACCCATACAGCCGGCCGCATCGTGAACATGCCCGCGTTCCTTGCCTTCCTCGACCACATCCACAGCATGCTTACCAACACCTTCCACAACACCCCCATCGTTCTCATGTGCTCGCCGCAGTGGACACGCGACTGCATCGAGGATATTACCCAGTACATCTTCGAGAAGACCAAGACCCCGTCGCTGTGCCTAATCCACTCTGCCATCGCCACGCAGTACGGCCTTCGCTGGCCGAACATGACTGTTGTAGACATCGGCTTCGAGAAGGTCGACGTCACCTGCATTTTCGATGGTGCCGTGGTGAACCACCGTGCGATTGGCGTCCCTTACGGCGATTCGGAAGGGATCCAGTCCGGCGGGGAAGTCTTCACGCAAAAGCTGCTGGAGTTGTTGAACGACAAGGACTTCAACTACGAGAAGGCGGAGCAGCTGAAGAAGAGCAGCATCTGCGAGGTACTGCCGTACAACCCTGACCTCCCGGAGCGAGTGGAGCTACCGAAGGAGGATAGTGAAGCGGCCGGGTTCCAGCCCTCTGGTAATGCGGGCGCCGATATTGCCAACGCAGGAGATACGGCGCAGGCCGGCGCACCCGAGGAAAACGGTGGAGGCGAGGGCAACGCCGCAGAAGAAGGCGTTCTTGACGTGGCGAGCATTGTTACGAGCGGCCAGACGAAGGAGTTCCTCGCCAAGAAAGACAAGGAGAAGGGCAAGGCCGGGAAGAAGGGCGGCTCCAACCTAACCGAGACCCAAGCTGCCAGGATAGCAAGGCTCCCCAACTCAAAGAGGACCCACAACGTTTTCTCTCACGAGGAGATTGTCCAGGAGGAGGTCCCCAGGCCGAAGCCCGCGCCTGCGGCGCCAGCTCCTCCTGCCGAAGAGGTGACGGCGACTGAGAATGGAGCTCCTAAGCCCGAGGCGTCAGAAGGCGAGAAGCCCTCGACGGATGAGCCACCCAAGGAGGGAGATGGTGCCATGAAGGTGGACGCGCCCGAGTCAACGGAGAAGGCCGAGGGAACTGACCAGCCCAAGGAAGGAGAAGGGTCAAAGGAAGCAGAGAAGCCCAAGGAAGGAGAAGAGTCAAAGGAAGCGGAGAAGCCCAAGGAGGCGGAGGCTCCAGCTGCGTCTAGCGAGGCAGCCCCACCGCGCCCCGAGTCTCCGGTAGACATGGAGCTGCAATCCAAGATCCTCCGCACTGAAATCGAGGTCGGCCTCGAGCGCTTCCTCTTCGCGGACCGCAACGAGATCGACCGCATTACGACGGTCATCTGGAAGACGATCCAGAGCATCCCCGAGATGTACATGCGGCCCGCGTGCTGGGACCACATCGCCATCGTCGGTAACGGCAGCCGTATCCGCGGGCTCCGTGAGAACATCGTGCAGACCCTGTCGGTGCGCCATCTCATCTCGCCCTCCTCCGCCACCATCTTCACCTCGGAGCTCCCCTCCAACATAGCGACGCCGACGGGCACGGGTAGCCAGACGCCCACGGGGTCCTTCACGGGCACGCCTCACCAGCTGCCGCCCACCGCTTCGGGCGTGAACCCCCTCCTCCAGGCTGCCACGACGTCGACGCTCAACGCTGCGCAGTCCGTCGCCGCGGGCTCAGAGGCCGCCGCGCCGGCGAGCCACAAGTTCCACAGCCAGACGCCGACCAGCATCAAGCTCGCGCCGCTGCCGACGTACCTGGGGGAGTGGACGAAGAACGGGTACGAGGAGGCCATGTTCCTCGGCGCGCAGGTGGCTGGGCGCATTGCTTTCTGTCTGCATAACCTCGACGGGAGCAGCGCCGAGGCGCAGAGGAAGATGAGTCTGAGTCGGGTTGAGTATAAGTACGTGTTCCCGTCCCCCACCTCCCAGCTTCATACTCCATACTCTGTGTACGATGGTTTGATCGGCAATACTAACGGATGACGCAGCGAGATGGGCCCCAAGGGCATCCGGAAGCACTCGATGCTCCAGTAGTACTATACCCCCTACTTTTGGCCATTTGGCGCTACGTTTCTATGCCGACCGCGAAGTGTGGAAGGGCCTGGGGCTGTCCTGATAGCGTAGCAGCGAGAGGAGAAGGCGGGGCGGGTCTTCCCGGAGCGGGAGGAGTCGTTTTCATGTTGTCATTGTGTACCATAGGAGTTCACGGTGTAAGGAAAATGCTTGAAACAAGGACCTCGGCCGTAAGCTTCTATCCTAGGTCTGTGACGCGTGTACACTCCCTGACAGGCACATTCGAGCGGGATACGAACTTTTGCCAAGCATGTTTTGTTCTTCGTAAATCAATTCATGACGCTATTCATACTGCCACCATACCATTCTACTACATATCCATGAACAGAGAGAACGACAACAATGGAAATAGGGGGTTTTCGTCTCAATCAAGTAACACCCTCCCCTTTTGATCCCCCAGAGTTAAAGATGAAAAAAAAAAAAAAAAAAAGTCCCAAACGCCCTTATGCGGTGTGGAAGTTGTTTCTCGTCATAGAAATCTTCCCCTTTCGTGGCGTCTGCGTTTTCTCCAGCGGAATGGGAAAACGCGTTCTCCACTCCAAACCTTCGTCTCATTACTCGTGCATCACACGCACCGCACCCGGTCCAGCGTCCTCACGCAGCATCGGCAGCGGGAGCCGGCTGGGGCACCTTGGTGAGCTGGTTGCCGGCGCGGATGACGCGCTGGCCGGTCGAGTCGCTGATGATGGACATGTCCTTGTTCTCGAACTGGGCGCGCTTCCAGATCTCGACCTCGCAGCCGCCGCGCAGGACGCCGACGCGCATGGTGGACAGGAGGTTGTGGGCCGCGTTGGAGTGGTCGTAGACGCCGCCGTTGAAGATGGCGGTGGCGTCCTTGCCGATGGCCGAGCTGATGAGGGCCTTGCCGCCCGGGTGGTCGGCGATGAAGTCGCCCACGTCGTGGATGACGCCGGCGATGGCCACCAGCTTCTTGCCGTTGTCCTTGCACTCGGCCACAAAGTCGTCCCACGAGACCACGGGCAGCTGCTCGAGCGGGATGCCCCAGTCGAGCCCGGCGCGCTTCTGGTCGAGCTTCTTCTGCAGCTGCTGCACGCGGCCCTTCTCGATCTCGTTGGCGCGGAACTGCTTCAGGTCCGAGGCGAGCCCCAGCTGCTTCCACGCCCAGATCGTCCACTTCGTGGGGTCGTACTGCCACCACTCGATGGCGTTGCGGTAGTCGGACGGGAACTCGTGGTGGAAGTTGTGGTAGCCCTCGCCGAGGGTGACGAGCGCCGTGAAGACGTGGTCGCGGGGCGAGTTGCGGTCGTCGAACGGCTGGTCGCCGAGCCAGTGGGCGAGCGAGTTGACGCAGAAGGTGGCCTGCTGGACGAAGAAGACCTGTAAACTCGGTTAGTCCTCTGGATCCTACATGTCGCTACAGGTCGGAAAAGGGGGCAGGTTGCTTACCCTGAGAATGCCGCCGTAGATGAAGCCGCCCCACCAGTCATTGAACATGAGGCCGCAGAACACAGTCGGGAAGGCGAGCGCCATGGCGATCACGCACTTGAGGTAGTGCTTGTGCTGCCAGACGATGACGGGGCACTCATTCAGATCGCTGATGTCGGTACGCCCAATGCGCTTGGGGTCCTGCTTGAACACCATCCAGCCCATGTGCGAGTAAAGCAGGCCCTTGCGGACGGAGTAGGGATCCTTGACGGTGTCGGTGTACCGGTGGTGGGCGCGGTGGCCTCTCGCCCACCATCTCGCAGAGCCCTGGGCGGCGCCGGCGCCGACGGCCGCGAGGTAGATCTTGAGCGGTAGGGAGGCGTTGTACGCCTTGTGAGCCCAGTGGCGATGGTAGCCTGGGACTTTGGGTCAGCTGGAGGGCTCCGGCCAAGGGGAGGGGGGGGGCAAGAGTGGGATAAGAACTCACCAGCGGTGATACCGAGGCCAGTGTTGAAGTAGTAGACCACGGCGAAGATGGCGGTGTTGAGACGCATGGGGACCCAGTACGACGAGATGAGGCCCATGAGAGGCACGATGACGATGAAGTAGGTGTTGATCCAGTTGACGTGCTTGTGCCAGTTGCTCCATGTCATGGGGGTCTCGGAGACGTGCGGCTTCTTCATATCGTAGCCCTTGGACCTCAAGGGGACGTACTCGGTCGTGCCGTCCGGGGTGGGGACGTCGACGCCCGTTGACCTCGCCGTCATGTTTGCGGCTGTTGCAGTCCCGCAGCTGCTGTGTACTCGGAGGCTTGGATTAGAATATATGGGTGAGATCCAGGGGCCCTCGAACTTGTGTTGTCGAGGACGAGCGAGAGTGATGAAGGCGGATTGTAGTTGATGGACTTGGGGGAAAGGTTAAGGGAGACCACGCCAGGGATCAAGCGGCAGAAAAGGGCGGGAAGTGGCGTCGTTATAAGAGTGAAGCCGACGCAACCTCGAAAAGAAACCCAGAGGCGAAAGACAGGGTTGAGGATGGGGTTGTGTCTGGTGCGTGGGTCCGGGTTCTGTTGACGACGGAGGGTTGGGGAGAGGTACTTAGACGGCAGGCGTGTTCTCGCCTGGTGGAGCAGGTACCGGGACCCGGGATGTCACCCTGTAAGTCAACGCCTGGGGCGAGGCGAAACGGGGACCGGGCTTTCGCGAATTTTCTTGTTAGCTGCAGCCGAGGCACGCCAGTCGTTCACAGGTCTGCTGGTCGCTGCCAGTCGAACGATTTCCCTCGGGATCCGGGGTTGCGTGCAGGCATGTGGAGACGTGCTGCGTGGGCTGGTGTGCTCAAGCTGTCGCGTTCTGGGCCTTTTTGCCCCAACGGATTTCGCCCGGGCTGCTCAACAGTTCTCGAAGCACTTCCCAATCGGGCGGTACCTGCCCTGTGGTGCCGCCTGTTGGGGGTTCCGAGTGGGGCTCTGGGCGGGGACTTGCCAGAGCTGCGAGTGGCCGGCCGGTACTTGTACTCGCTAGGCCGCCGTCGTTCAGCGCTCAAGCGCAGCGGCGCTCTCGGGCCTGCGGAACCTCCAGTCGCGTCGCCCGTCAATCCTTCCTCTCACCATGGACGGACCACAGAGCTATCACCATGACACAATGTGCCCTCTGAGACGCGCCTATTGTCTCTCTCTCTCTCAAAAACGAGCCGTCCTGTCGCCATGTTCCTTTTGTTCGGCTCTGGTCAACCCCATCAGCCTGCCTGCCAGCATGGTAACCCGCGATCGAGCCCCGATTGAGCCCTGCCGCAGTACGGGTATAAGTACAAAATTGTACCCCCACTCAGGGCCCGGAGCTTGTCAGCAAGCAGGTCCCAACAGCTCTGCGGAGCTTCCTGCAGGTCGGGACGCCACACTGACCTTCTGATCCGAAGCCGCCGAACAAAGAAGCTTGGCACATGGTCTTGATTGGACGCTATTATCCTGCCAACGGCTGTGGTCAGGTGTCGTTTCTCCGGAGAGACCTCACAGCTAACAATGAAGTCATTGCCCCTGGAGTGATGAAAGAACGACCACTCCTCGCAAGGTCAACCCGCCTTTGGAAACCTCTTGTCATTGGCATCACATGCAATCTCTAACATAGAGCCACATGCCCCCAACGTTTTCAATCAGGCCCAAACGAACAATGATTACTATCTCCGCAGATGTTTCTCGGAGGACTCGTGCCAGCGCTTCCGCCTGTATATGCCATGCAATCCCAAGCAACGCAAGCCATCCCACATGTCTCCGAACGACGCCCGCCCGCAAAGCACCGATATCCCTCCAAACTAACCGTACATGAATACAGAAAGGAAAAGAGTGCAAGAAATGTAATCCAAAGAGATGTGGTGTGTCCGTCCAATCATCCTATCATCCTATCATCCTATCATGTATTCGTCCCGTTTTCCAGGGAGAAAAAGGGGGAAAGAAAAGAAAATCCAAAAAGGAGTGGACGTGAATCGCTTCGTCAAGTCGTTGTAAAAATGTCGAGTTCAGTTGCTGACCGAGATGGAGCTCGGAATCGTCTCACCCGCGCCTTGGTGCCCGGACACCATCGACGTCAGTCTCGCCGGCACCGACATCAGTTCCGGCTCGTCCTCGAGTGATGTTGGAAATTGCGCCAGGTCCCCCCGACCATCTTCGTCTATACCCCCGACACCCGTCAGGTCAGAGATCGACCCATCTGATGACCTGCCGCTTCGGGGGTTTTCGCATGCACCACTCCGCGCTACCCCGTCCCCGCAAGTTGGAGGTGACTGCGGAGCTTCCTCCACGTTATCCCCTCCTGCGATATGCGTCTTATCGCCGCTGTTACGCTTCGTTGAGATTTCGGCCGGCAACCTTGCGCTGCCCGGCTTGGAGTCTGCCTTCTCCGGTTCCGTTCGACCCTTCGGGCCTACCCGGTCATCCGACAGGACCCCCGCCGGAACAATGCTCGGCGCGTGCTGGCTTTCGCTCGCGGTCGGATCATTAGGTCCTGTAATTCCCGTCTCCGACGCGATTCCTAGCCCGTCCGTAAAACTTCCATTCCTTCCTCCACCAAAATTTTCGCTTGACCGTGGGATTCCCCCTCGGTCTGCATCTGTTGGCTTCAGACTCGGAACAGCAAACTCCCCGTCGGCCGCGTTGCTGACCTGGGTACCATTCCGAGGCGCGACGGCCTCTTCCTCCTTTCGAAGTTCCGGGCGTTCGTCGGCCTTGTCTGAAGTCGTTAAATGCGATGGGACGTCTCGCTCCGTCCTATAATAGCCGTGGACATTTGCGCTGCAGGAAGAGCCTCTGGGCGACTGATTGCTCTCAGACTCGTGTGCCCGAAGTGCAGGGTCGTCCATCCGGCCGTTCTTGCTAATTCCAGCATTTCGCCCATCCTCCACCCCCGCATCACTATACGAGGCCGTGTTTCCTGAGAAGGCCCAGGAGCTGCTGGATTGCCCCTTGTACAAGTCATACTGCCCGGGGTTGCTCGGTAAAGGACTCGGCGGTGACCTCCCTCTCCTGGGATACGGACAAGCGGGCTCGTAAGTTGCCCGGTCGACGTCAAACGCCGTCGTTGGGGGGTCATTGTATGAAAAGCGATCGGAGGGCGATGCTGTCCGGATTCGAGGTTTTCCGTTTATCTGGCGCTCTTCAGGGGAGTATGTGCGCAGTGGGCAGTCATCATACCCAATGGGTGATGGCTCCATGTGCTGAGCCACGTCGTCCGCCTTGAGGCCGGGCGGGAACAGCGAGAGTAGAGATGATGCCTGAATTCTCATACGGGGATCATCGCTCAGGCATATGCCCACCAACCTCCGATACCATGGAGGCACCTCCGCCTCTGGAGGGAGCACCAACCCCGGCCCATGTTTTTCCGGCTCGTCCTCCTCCATCGCCAAAGCCCACAACACCATACCGAGCTGGTAGAGGTCTGATTTCACGCCGATATACATAGATATACCTTGGCTGCTCTTGACCAGGGGTCTCGCCTCCGGAGGCTCCCACCCAACGGGACAGCCGCGCCTATTGATGTCAATAATCTTGGCATTTCCCGCCCCGTCGATGACAATGTTCGAAAGCGTAAAATCTCCTTGCACAAATCCCGATTCATGGACATCCGCCAGGCCCTGCACGATTTGCCGCGCCCACATCGCACGTGCTGTCCAGGGAAGCGGAAGCAGGCCTTTATCGTTCACCAGTTGGTGGTCGTAGATGATATCCACCAGCGTGCCTCGTTCGGCATAGCTAATGAGTAGGCCCTTAACATGCTCGTCCTCGTCGTCCACCACCACGCCGAAGAAATCGATGACGCTGTTGGAATACCGCAGAGAGTGGAGGGCGTTGGTTTCGTAGATGAATTCGTTTATCGTGTCCGGGCCCGGTACCTCCTTTTTGATGAGAGATCTTCCGCCTACCCGAACTTTGTAAACAAATCCAGACATGTGGGAGTCGAATGTGATATCTCGTTCCCGGACCCTGTGGCATCTGAGGTGCTGTACATCGCGCACCAGCGGGTACGTGATGACTTCCTATTGTCAAGGCATTTCCCGTTAGTGTTGTTTCGCACAGGGATGTTGGAGGAAATGGGAAGTAATAGCGGCCTGGGTTGGAGATTACGAACGTTTAAATCTTCGGCAACATGGACGTGGAGCCTGCCGTCCGTGGTCTGGAGTTTCAGGTTTGTGACCGTGTCGTAGAAGCTGATAGCGCCAAGACTATCTCGGATGGCTTCGTAAATCTTGGAACTCTTATCCCGCTGGAACTTCGTGTGCATCAAGTCCATCTCGAGCGAATGCTCGGGAGCCTTGCGGTAATCCAGGGAGATCGTGACACGCCGCCACTGGTAGCGCGCTTCCCGGTAGGTGACAAAGAACTTTTCTCTGTTTGACTTGTCTCTGAAATGCATGCTCAGATTCAAGATCCATCTCGTCTCGAGCTCATCTTGGATCACCGAGCTCGTTATGGACCGGCCGTCATCCAGGGAGTTGGTCTCGTTGAACCATGGGTCCTCACTCGTCGCGCTATCATCGTCGCAACGACTCTCGACTCTCTCCACCGGCACCGGCTCAGCGTCCAAGCTCGGCCTACTGACCAGCGAGGGGGTACTCTGAGTTTCGAACTCGAGTGTTTCGAGGACATCAGGCGCGCTGGCTCGAGGCATTGGGTCGGTTGCGGCTCTCGAGGTAACTGGGGAGAGCGCAGAACGCCTATCCACAGACACTGCTCTTCGTTCCGCGGCAGTAGGGCGAACAGGAGAAAGATTAACTCTTTTCTCTGATTGCTGCCTCTTGAAAGTCTGCATCCTCGGTAGGCCAGGGACGACCTTCCTCGAGACTCGGCGTATCAGCCCATCCTTCTTTACTTCGTCATCGCTTCTTTCCTGGGAGTCCGGTGCGTCCGGGGGCGGAGCGGGAGCGGTTGCGGCTTCGGCGTTGGTGGAACCAAAGAAAAACTTGCGAAGGAAGCTTGTCGTCCGCGGCGATGCCGCGGGGCTCTGAGAGCCCTCCTGGGCCATTTCGGGCCCGCGAGAGGACTGCCGACCGGCGGGTGGAAGCCCTCTCCGGCGGAGGAGGGCGAACAAATTGCAAGGCACGGTGGCGTTTTTTGTGAACTTGTGGATGGGCGAGTTAGCCTGACCATAAGTCGTACCGAGCTCCGTTCGGTATAGTCCAATGCGTCCCCTTCGAGAGAAAGCAGTCCGATGGCAACTCCTGTGGCGTCGGAAACGATATGGGTTACTGGAGCTTGAGAGACTGCTCCAGAGTCTCGGGTCTAGAACGATCGGTTTCTGCCGGAAATCCTCGCCCACGCTCCCGTCTCCCGTAACAGCTGCAGGGTGAGGCGGGGCGTTTCAGGCGCGGCCTAGATATACAGAACTTGTGGTGGTGACACGGGCAACCCTGGCCGACGCATGAGACGATGGGATACCAGATTGGTGTATGGCAAGAATGGTCACCATATTCGGCGGGCGTGATACAGGTGGGAGCGAGGATTGATGGAGGTGATACTCGGCCTCCTACACAAGCCACCGCCCAAGGCCCCGAGTTGTAGGGCCAACCTCGAAGATAAGTGATCAGCCCAGTAGTAACGGATGCTTCCCTACAGCCAGCAGGGGATCGGCACTCGCGGCGTAAGGAGAGAAGCGAAGGATGATGGACACGGGAATGTCGTGGCGGGCGAGCAGGCGGAGAAGAGAAGACTGGCTGTGTGTGGTCGGATGTTGTGTTCGTGTGTGCACAGCAGGGTTATGCGTTCGTAGGTGGAACAAGCAGGCCCGGCGGGAGGGGATGGCGAGAAGGAAGCAGGCTAGTGGTCATCGGGGAGAGCAAAGACCAAACGAGGAGCCTTGATTCGAGGGCTACATGCAACGTCGGCCAGTGTAGTTGGACTGGGGATGACGGAAGGTGCAACCGACAGTAGAGGGATATTCGAGATCCTTGGTGAGAGTCGGGGCTCGGCGATGCGATGTCAGAGCGGAGCAGGTGAGACGTGTTGCAGAGAGCAGCGAAGCGGTTGGCGAAAAAAAAAAAAGGGAACGAGACTCGCTGGCCTGGGCCAATTGATGCCAATCCCTCGAATTCCACAGGCGGTGTACGTGGACGAGCAGGTTTTCTCAGTCCAGTGGGAGCAGATTGGCGCCTTTTTGAGGGCGCAATGGCGTCTTGCAGCAGTGCAGTCGGGGCATCGGCGGTGGCTTCAAACCATCAAACCATGCCACAGGCGGAGAAGGTCCTAGCGGCAAGGGACGGATGATTGGAGCAAGACGACGGATGAGACGCCCGCCCTGGACGAGGCGCAATCATGGGCCGGGACACGCCTGAGAGGACAAAGGACCAGGCTCGTGAAGGCGGCCTGGGGAGCCGCAACCGGCGTCAAAATCGGGGCGAGCGGCGGGCGGAAGTCATGGCAAAAAGGGCTTGGGCATCCCGGCGCAGCGATGTGGCAGGGATGGTGTGGGGTTAAGAATTGGAGCTGTTTCCGTGGATGGGGGGTGGTGGTGGTGACGGGATGAGTTGTCAATCCAACCCCCCCTTGTCCTTGTCCTTGTCCTTGTCCCTGTCCTTGCCCTCTCGGTCCGCACGCATGACAGAGAATGTCTGCTTCGTGGGCAGTTCGAAGGTGCTTGGGCCAAGTGCGAGGTCAGCAAGAGTACATACTACGTACATGTATGTTCCGTCACACGAACTCATAAGCAGGAAAGAGCGACACACCTGGACTCCGAGGTTGGTGGGATGGTGCGGGCTGGGAAGGAACGATGTTCTCGTGTTACCCGCTGTCAGCTTGGGCCGGGGGCCCGCCTTCCTCTCTTACTGCCGAGAAGGGTTCACCTTCACACGCAGCCAAATGGACGTATGGAAGCACTCCCCGCTCTTCCGTCCACGTCTGTCTCCAATCGCCTCGCCCGCCAGATCCCAGATCCAGCACGCCCAAGTGCTGACGACTACAATTGGAGCGTTCCCATCCTTTCCGACGCCTCGGTAGCACGGCGGTGGTACACAGGAGCTCCCACAGCGCTCCCCAGAAGCCAATGGCCCCGTGGACGACACAGCCCAAGGACAGGCCCGGCCCTCCGAAGACTGTGGAGATCCGCTGCACGGTGGATGGCAGACGCTCCTTGACGCCGAACGCGTTCAATGCTGCGCAAGGGCCCAGCCACCGAGAGAGGTCTAGCACGATCATAATCCTCGCACTGCCGATTATAGATCGACCCTCCCCAACCCCTGAACCCCGCTGGCTTTGATGTAATAGTACCACTCTGCTATACGTCCATGGCGTCCGGCCCGCGCCAACGGGCGGGAGCTAGAGACGGGCACCAAGGACCTTTCCGCTTGCTTAAACAAGGATGTAGCATCGGGCAGGTCGCAAATCCCTGATACGGGGTTCTTTCATCGAACAGATGAGCGTGTCAACTCCAGCGCCCATATCCGGGCAAGATCCTGAACCTGCGAGAGAACAGACCATTAACCATTGCTCCTCGCGCATTTGTTCCAGGGCTCGTCATCGCCCCGAGGCCCACTTTGCAGGGTCTGGCTTCCCGTTTCTCTTTTTCGTCATCACCGCCTTTTGATGTCGATGTAGGGCCCACTCGCCGTAGTGGCCGTTTCAACTGAAAAGCGCGCGGTTCAGGCCAAGGGCCATCGAGATTTAGCCACACGATTGCCCGCCCCGAGATCAGCCCGCTCGCCAACCTGCTGGTCCCTCTCGTCTACGCAAAGAGGATGCCCTTCCAGCCCAAGAGTCTCTTTGTGCTAAGCCCATACCCAATGTCACTCGGAAAGGATCACCCTTTGGGACCCCGACATTCCAACTGCAAGCAGCATAGCCGGCTTCGTGTCCAACGCTTATTAGTGGATGTCCCTGCTCTCCTGATTCGGTTACAAATCGCGCGGAGGCCCCGCTTTGCTTCCATCCCAATTCAGACGGGTACCGAGAGCTTGGGTCCTCGCCACAACCCTGATGGTATTTGAGCAGAGACCCCCGTCACCCTGCCCGCTCATATGCTGGCTATTTTAGTAGCAAAGACATGGGTTCGTTCTTGTAATGAAGCTCGTTCCTGGTGAGCCCACTTCCGCTACAGGTCTGGCAGGTCCGCAGGTCGCTGCAACGCCAGAGATAGCAGAATGCTTCAACAGCGACATTTCAAACGACTGCCGAGACATTGGTCTCATCGATGGCAACACCAAGTCCTGTGCTTCGTACATATGAGCACCTCATGGCCCCTGGAATTGACTGAGATCCAGTCCCTACCCGCCAGCCCTGCTCTGGGCTGAGAGGCAGCAGGTACATGGTCATGGCCGCCTGGAGCGGCCACTCTCTGCTCCGCCGCCAGGTAATGCGAGGCGGGGGACCTCGCAGCGCCCACCCACATACGCCCCTTCGGGTTGGGCCTGTTCAGGCACGAATACAGCACACCAGCCTCCCAACGGCTTGGCCCATATCGCTGCAGTCCCCAGACCTGCCACCCCGCTGCACCCCCTTGGGGGCATCCTGCCGTGGGAGATGGACCGACCGGAGAGGCTGCAGCCCGCGGCTCGAATCATTGGACGACAACCACCCACCGGTTGCAGACTGACAGGGAGGTGCTTCCAGTGATCTGCTGATTATGTGCTGCCCCATCCAAAGACATCCTGGTATCCTTGGCTGCTGATGGGTCTGTCTGGGATGACACTCGAGAGCCATGTGTCCGGCCCTCCTATTATCGTCAATCCCACCAACCCCAGCCACCCAACGTTGGCAGCCCCCATTTCAAGCCGTCATCAAGTAGACCGTCAAGCAGGCCACTGCCTGGTTACATCACCGGCCATCCGCCTCACCGGAATCCATTGGATTGGGCACAAACCCCTCTCCTTCCACCACCATGCACCTGCCATGCCCCCCACCCCTTTCACGCCGGCCCAAGGCCCTCCCGAAATCGCCTGGACGAGTAGCCACTGTGTCAGAGACCTGGCGGCGGACCCTGCAGACAGGTGCCTTCTTGGGCATTGCTGCATATGCGCGCCACGAAGCCGGACTCGTCATGGATAATGGCCGCCTTGCATTTTACGAGCAAACGTAGGCTTGAAGATGCATTTTCATGAAATCATCTATTCTATTGTACAGCAACCAACCCCCTTCGCGGTTTCTAAATCTCCCCCACTCTGATATCAAAGAAATGGCAATAAAAACGACAACGTAATGTACAAGTAATCGCTGAAGAGTGAGGTATATCTCTGGAGGTGGACGTATCGGATTCCCTCCCCACAACCGAGTCTGGCGAACGGTTTCGCGGAGACGGTCCACCAGGCTCCTTCCACCAGCCCATTCTTCCACAAACGCCACTCCACTATATCATTCCTCTTCTAGAAGCGAAAGGTACCTTTCGGAGAGAGGCGTTTCGCGAGTGCGAGGGCATGCTGGATATAGGGCTGCCCCGGACCTACAATGCATGAACTCAGATATGCCAGGCTCTATTCCCTGATTGCTCGGAGGTGATGCTTCGCCTTCTACTCGTCCCTGCCCTCCTCGCGCTCGGCCTTGGCCTCGCCCTTGTGCTTCTGCGCCCATTCGCATACCTTGCACTTATTCGCCGCTTCCCTGTCAAGGTTAGGGAAAACGAGGTCGAAGATCTCGTCGTACCACGTCACCGGGTGGCCCTCGATGCCCTTCTTGATGTTCTGTGGCAAAGTTAGTCATGTTGTCGGAAGAGGAAATGGGGGCAAGCAGAGGGAGTCTCACCTCGGGGAGCTCAAGCCAGTCGGACAGGTTGTCCTGGGGGAAGATGATCATCTCACACCCTGCCCGGCGTGCCGCAACCGTTTTCTCCCTCAGGCCACCAATACGGAGGACCTTGCCCGTGAGAGTGAGCTCGCCCGTCATAGCAACGGTAGACAAAACTGGCGTCTCGAGCGCGAGCGAGAGAAACGAGGTCGTCATCGTGATACCCGCAGAGGGTCCATCCTTGGGGACGGCCCCCTCGGGTACGTGCAGATGGACCTTTGCCCTCTGCATGAAGTGGTTGTCCGGGAACTTGCGGACCATGAAGGCCTTCGTGAAGGAGTACGCGATAGACGATGACTCCTTCATGACCGCCTTCAGGTTGCCCGTGATGTCGAGGCCTGGCCGAGAGTCGGGCCTGAGGGGCCCCTGGAGGATAGACTCCACGTACATGGCTGCACCTCCGAGTTGCGTCCAAGCGAGACCAGTGGCGACACCCGGAGGACTGACGTCGTAGAGCCTATCCGAGGTGAAGACAGGAGGCCCGACGTACTCTCCCAGAGTGTCTGCGCCAATGGACACGTGTACGCTGTCGGGAAGCTTGAGGGGCTTCAAAGCGTCGGCAGTCTTCGCCGTGGCTTCTTGACCCTCCTTGCCCTCTTTGTCGGTGTCCTTGGTAGTGTCAGGCTGTTGAGTCGAGGACTTGCTGGTGGCTTCAGAAGCGCTCTCGGACGACGTTTTGGTGGTCTCAGAAGCTTCCTGTTCCTTAGGTTCCGTGAGCTCCTCCTCCCCGACGGTCTCGACGATCTTGAACGCGGCTTTCCGATACACCTTCTCGATCTGCTTCTTCAGATTCCGGACACCGGACTCTCGGCAGTAGGACTTGATAAGCTCCTGGATAGCGTCATGGGTGAGAGAGACATCAACGTCCTTTAGACCAGCGGTTTGCTTGGCGGATGGAGCAAGGTAACGCTCTGCGATAGCTACCTTCTCATCGGCGACGTAGCCGGAGAGTGTGATAAGCTCCATACGATCCAGGAGGGGACGCGGGATCGTATCAGTCATGTTCGCCGTGCACACGAACAACACCTTCGAGAGGTCGACCGGGACGTCCATGTAATGGTCTAGGAAAGAACTGTTCTGCTCGGGGTCGAGGAGCTCCAGCAGGGCTGACGACGGGTCACCCTGGTGCCCACGCCCAATCTTGTCGACCTCGTCGATCAGGATGAGCGGGTTCTCGGTCTGGCACTTCTTCAGCGCCTGAATGACACGGCCGGGAAGGGCGCCCACGTAAGTCCGCCGGTGGCCCTTGATTTCCGCAACATCTGTCAAACCGCCGACGCTGAACCGGTAGTACTCCCTATTGAGGGCCCGAGCAATGGACTTGCCAATGCTTGTCTTCCCGACACCAGGCGGCCCAACGAAGCACAAGATCTTCCCTTCAACCGTGCCGCGCAGTTTCCCGACGGCGATAAACTCGAGGATGCGATCCTTTACGTCCTTCAGACCGTAATGGTCCTCATCCAGGACGGTCATTGCGTGTTTGATTCCGAAGTTTTCGACGCTGTGGCGACCCCACGGGATTTGCGTTAGCCAGTCCAGGTAGTTCCTCGTGACGTTGAACTCGGACGACGCGGTTTCGAGGTGAGCTAGCTTGTTCAGCTCTTCCTCAAAGACCTTTTGTACAGCCTCGGGCATGGCAAGGTGCTTTGCCCGATCCTTGAATTTGTCAACGAGCTTGTCCCTCCCGTCGGTCTCCAGGCCCAGCTCGCGCCGGATGCCCTTCATCTGTTCCATCAGCCAGTACTCTCGTTGCCGTTTCGTAATCTTATTCTCCACGTCTTTGCTGATCTTGGACTGAAGCTCGGCGTTCATGAGCTCCTTCTTTAACAGGGTCAGAGACTTGCGCATCCGATCCTCCACATCCAGACTCCCCAAGATCTGTTGCAACTCTGCCGTCTCGCCAGACGACACTGCAGCCGCGAAGTCGGCAAGCTTGGCCGGATCAGAGGTAACGCTTCCCGTTTGGCTCATGGAGAAGGTTGATATTTGGTCGCGGAAGAGGTTGTTGATCGCCGCAACGTCCTTGAAGACGTTGACAATCTCGTTCGTAACGGCACGGATGACGGGGCTCTTGGGGTCGTACGGTTCCTCGGTAAGGTTCTCAACGTTGACAAGACTGACCGGATACTTCTTCAGGAAGCCCGTTGGGTCATACTGCTGGTTTGAGTCTGGTTTGGGGGCGACTGCCGACTCTTCGAAGCTCGCCACCACGTCGCCCTTGGGTTCTTCCTCGCTGGTTTGCTTCTGCGGAATAGGCTCGGGGGCGGGGGGTTCTTCGCCTTTCTTGCCCTCGCCGTCCGTCGGGGGTACCAAGCTCGAGAGTCGGATACGGCGGTGGGGGTATAGTATCGCGGTGATCCCACCATCCTGGCCATGTATCGGGAAGGCGCTGGTGATCTGGGCGAAAACACCGACATCGTATACATCATCGATGTTGCGTACGACGTCGTCGTCCTTCGATTCGTCCTTGAAGAGGAAGGTACCGACGTAAGGCTGCCCCCTCTTGATCATCTCGGTGATGGCATTCGCAACGTGAGGGTCCTTCACCGTTATGGCCTTGTAGAACCCTGGAAATAGCGGCCTCTTGGCGATGGGCAGGGCGAGGACTTGGGGGTAGACTTCGGGCACAACGGGCTTCTGAAGGCCGCGCTCCCCTCGCCTGCCCTTCTTGCCCCCGTCACCGGAGCCATCGCCTGCTGGGCCGCCAGAGCCTCCCCCTGAGGCAGCACCTCTGCCGTCCTTTGCGCTCGAACCCGACTCGCCCTTCGCAGAGGCGGGAGACTCGTCCGACGTGGATTTTGACCTTTTGGCGTCTTCCGCATCGGACTCGCGAACCTGTTTCGACTCCTCCTCTTCCTTCAGCTTCTTCTTCTCCTCCTCGCTGGTCGGCTCGGTCGATTTATCGAAGAAGTCCCGGTCGCGGCCGCCATCATTGTCTTCTTTCCGTCGGGGCGTGGAGGTCGAGAAGGCGAGGCGCTGTAGTTGGGCTCGAGAATAAGGGATATGGCTTGCGGATCGCGTGATTCGGTGGTCGAGTAACCGTGTCGCCTGGGATCTCGAGAGTGCCGCTGACCGGTAGGGAGAAGACTGCGCCAGACACCGCCTAGCTAGCTGCGATCGGACGAGCATGCTGGTGGTTTGGACCTTTGCGAGCCGCAGAGGCTCTGCCGGGCCGGCTCCAACCGATATCTACCGCAGGGAGTGCTGGACCACAGGATCCAGGGTTGCGCGCGCGAGCTGATAGGAAATGTGCGAGTTGAATGCTCACGCCGGCCCAGCTACGAAACTGCTGTAGCCGTTAATCGGAGGTTGCGATGATTTATAAGGAGCTGGTCCGAGATGGTAATTTTTACCCACTGAATCCCGTCGAACAATGTCGTAAGCATGCGGTGACAGGCAGGGGCTGAACTTCGGAAGAATGGTGGCAGGTGGGTACCTCGGGCCAGCTTCACTCAACCGCGAGGTCAAGTAGCGCAGGTCCCTGCGGCTCCGCGCGTCCACGGGCGGCCCCAGCACCACTGATCTTTCTGGTGCTGGTATCTCGTCCTGAGACGACATGGCCGTGAGCCCTGCCGCACACGGTCTCAGGGAATGAAGATGGTCCGACCCACCGCAAGATCAGCCCGGGTGTATTATTGGGGGAACGGGCTGCTCATCACTCGGGCATTGCCGTCCGTGGCACAAGTGGCCAGGCGCTGGTTAATAGCTTCCCGGCCAATTGACGTACATACTCGGCATGTGCCCCGTTGGACCAGGTGCGGGCGTGGGGCATTCCGCCTGGAACCTATGGAATGTGAATCAAAATGGGGCCGCCCATGCCGACCCCACTTCACATGGGCGACATATTAAAACGAACCTTAATATGCAGAAACGCGGATGGGACGAACACCTGTTCCCCCTCGATCAATGCCGTCCCCGGATTGTCGATCCACGAACCGTCTCGCTTAGCTTTGCACGTCCTGTACCTTGGCATCTCTTCTCTTAAGGGCGCCACCTCTCGCTTGCCCTTGTTCGCCATCCGCTCGTCCCCGCGATCTGCTGCGAGGTGCTCTCTACTAGGCTGGCCCAGCCATCGCTCGTTGCACTTAGAACCATAGCACTCTACTCTCACACAAGTTTGGTTGTCCGCCTACCTGTACAGCCCCAGTTGCCATATAGTGGTCACGACGCTCGCATCAAGAAACACCGAACCCGCGCATCCCGACCATGTCAGACGCGACCCAGAAGAAGGACGTATCATCGTCGCTGTCCAAGTTATCGCTTGGCAAGCCCAAATCCAAGCCGAAGGAGCCCGTCGCAGACTCATGGGAAGACGAGGGCGTCTCTGATTCGGATGGGGAAGTTCAAAACTCCCATGCGAAGAAACCTTCGCAATCCCTACCGTCTGCGCCCCCGCCCACGCCCATATCGCCCTCCTATAACAACAAGACGGACGGGTCTTGGCCGCCCGCGAATAATCCCGGGCCAAGTTTCTCCGGGGGTGGCTTTGACGCCGCGGAGCGGAAGCGGCCTGAGAAGACGGACGTTGTCTTGAGGAGAATGCTTGCCGGAGACCTGGGTATGAATGCGATGAAGCCGACAGCGGAACAGAAGGCGCATGACAAGGCTGTGAGGGAGCGTGTGAAGAGGGCACGGGACGAGGAGAAGGAGGCAGAGAGGCGGCGGCAGGAAGAGGCGCAGAAGGCCAAGGCAGCCATATGGGAGGACTGAAATCAATCCCTGGAGGGTCCTGCGGCTCCTGCTACGGGACTTGGAGGTTTGGCGGTTGGAAAGTCAAGTCGTTCCGCTAAGACCGGCGTCATGGGTTGGAGTTTGGGGTGTTTTGTGTTTTTATATCCTCCAGCTGAATACGCAAGGCAGCCTGGCATTCCAGTGCGAGCAGCCGCTAGATTCACACGCGTAACTCGCCTCTAGGTGGCATTTAGTTTCCAACGATTACCGGTACGATTGCACTATCAACATAAGTCTGTTGTGGACAGGAATTATGTGGTAGAGAGAGAAACTTGAAGTGTACTGAAATCTAACTGCTGCGGGGAGCTCATTGAACCATGACTGGACACTGGAGGGTCTGTTGACGTGCACCGGCATGTACCGATAATTTCGGCCCCGCTGGTCTCGCACCAAACCAGAACAGGCTCTTCCACAGCCCAACGACAGACAACCTCACAGCCGAACAGATTCCATCCAAAGAGAGAGCACTTTCGTTCCATATGGTGCGAGCTGCCGAACGTCTTACATGAGCTTACGCTCGCGAGTGCTAAAGGCCAGCCGGCCTCTCTGGCGCTCACTCTCCACTCATCGCCCAGCACGCGCCTCGGCTCCCGCCCGCCACGACCTCGCTCCAGAGCCAGCCACCACTTCCCACCACGACCTTCACTCCTTCCTCGAGTACGCCAATCGGACCAATCTCAACGCCAAGTCAACCGTCTACGTCGGCACTCACTACGAATACACCGTATCCTCCACCCTCGCCCACTACGGCCTCTCGCTGCGGCGCGTCGGCGGCGCGTCGGACTACGGCATCGACCTCATCGGCAGCTGGAAGCTCTCCTCCGCGGAAGAACCTCTGAGGGTGTTGGTCCAGTGCAAGGCCGGCGCCATTGGGCCTCACGTCATTCGTGAGCTGGAAGGCGCGTTCGTCGGCGCGCCTGTCGGGTGGCGGGGCTCGGGAGTGCTGGGCGTTCTGGCGAGCAGGAAGGTGGCGACGAAGGGGGTAGGCGATGCTCTTGCGAGGAGCAGGTGGCCCATGGTCTTTGTTTGCTGCTCGGCAGATGGGGTAGTGTCGCAGGTGAGGTGGAACCAGAAAGCCGCGGAGGAGGGGTTGGAAGGCGTCCATGCGGCGGTTAGGCATTCCGGGACGAAGTCTGGAGAGCGGATTGTTCTTACTTGGAAGGGGAAGCCCATCCTACCTGCGAATCAGGGCGACGGGACTGGGGCTGTCTGAGACCGTGCATATTGAAGGCATTGGCTTGCCATGTCCCTAACGCACTCGAAGCCATTCCCCGGCATGATGGCGTAGCTCGATACTGTTGATCCTGTCTGTCAAGTCCACGCCATCATTCCCCTAGAGTTCGGACGGGCCCCGGCGTGTCTATCAGTTTCCCGGGGGGGTTCTGGGTTTGTTACGTGTCAAGGGCGCTGTCAAATGGCCCCGCGCACCCTCATCTATGCCTCCGGGTGGATTTAGACCCAGAGTGACGGAAGCCCTCTGCTCTACAGGCCGAAGCCGGCCTCCCAGAGAGCATCTTGCGGGCGAAGCATCGCAACCGGGCCGAGCAGTGTCTATTGCGCTTGGCCCCGCAGATGTGTGTACCAATACGGTATTCTCGCAGTATACCCAAATTCAACGAACCAGTTCCGAGAATTTATCGGTTTTCCTTTCCGGTATTCTTCCTGCCATAAAGGGCATATACAAACACATAATACACGTAAGAGAAGGTGACGGCCGGGAAGCCGGCTGCCACAAATCAACCAGAGCCAGCATACCCGAGCACAGTAATTAGGCCCTGGACTAGACCACATATACCCCACCACTCACCCTTTGCAGCGAAGGTGGACCTCGAAACAACCGTCAACCCATTTGAAGCCCGTCCACCATCATCCTACCACCAACCACCAACCACCAACCACCAACCCGACGGCGGAACAGCATCCATGGCGACCATGGATCGTCTGACGCAATTGCAAGACGCTGTTGACCAGGTGCGCCCACCCAAACTTCGAAGCTTCCTTTGGCGCATCTCTAACAGGCTCCTTAGCTCGCGCAACAATTCGTCGCGTGCGTCCACTTCGCGCACAAGCGCCACGACCTCGAGACCCTCGGCGCCAACGACAAGATCCGCTCAGTCAAGCCCGAGGAGGAAAGGGAGGGTGTGTGATTGACCCTACCCACTCCCGCGCGCCGTTCCCAACTCCTATGGGCCCGCCACCGCCATGCCAAATCTGCTACTAACGAATGCCATCAGTTGACCCGCTCCCCGAAGACGACTTCCGCGCCGGCCTCGTCGAGCTCTCGCGCGACCTCATCGTCAAGGAGCAGCAAATCGAGGTCTTGATATCGACCCTCCCGGGACTGGATAGCAGCGAGAAGGACCAGGAGCAGAGCATACGGGAGCTGGAGGAGGAGATGAAGGCGGCCGAGGAGCAGAGGCTGGATGCGTTGAGGGAGAAGGAGAGGGTCGCGAAACACTTGGATGAGATCCTGAAAAGTGTAAAGAGGCCGTGATTTGAGAGAACGATACCCGGCGATTGGTTGACATGGTTACGGCACTTGGAGTTTAGTATCAGGCCTGGTTTGGGATGGTTGAATACGGGGCGTTGGTATGACAATGTTTCTAAAATAGGCTTCCCAAGGGGTGCTTGGGAGCCATGCTTCTTCGGACCATTCTATACTGTCGGTGGCTTGCCCTACCTCTACTCTTGCTCCTATACAAAACGCCCACTGCCCGTTCTATGCGTCTATGCTCGAAGTCTCGCACAGCCATTTGCCCAACGCTCCGTCATGGCCTATCCGCGTCCCTCACCTGCCACCTAGGCATCCGAGGTCGACTTGAAGAACTGCGGGAAGATATCCCGAAGCTCTTGCAAGCTCTTGATCTGATACTGGGACGCCTGCTTCTCCGGCTGGGGCAGCCCCTCCTCTACCAGATGAGCCACCGTCCACCCAAAGTCCTGCGCCTTGACGCAGTTCAGAAACGAGTCGTCTGGATATTTGTTAGCGTGCTGCCGAGATGCACCATAAGCGACGACATTACTCACCAACAAAGTAGCAATCCTCGACCCTCTCCACCCCAGCATGCCTCATGGCCTTCTCGTACATCTCCCTAGCCGGCTTGCACACAAGCGGCATCTCCGAGTAGTCACAATACGTCAGGCCTTCGAAGAGGTCATCCACCTTCAGGAGCTTCACAACCCTCCGGCCATGGTTGACGTAGGCGTTCGTGAAGAGCCACATGGTGACCTTGTCCTTGTCAATATCCTCGAGCAGTTTCCGTAGCTCCGGGTTCGGCTTGATAATGTCATCCAGGGGCAGCGCGTCATCGACCTTGGCGTTATAGTCGAGGGGGTCTATCTCGTGGTGACGAACAAGACCCTCAATGGCCAGACCGTACATGGTGAAGTACTCCCCATGAAGCCTCTTGGCCTCCTTCGCCGGGAGGTCGAGATGCTTTGCAAAGTACTCATCTATGAGGACGGCCATGCGGTCATGGACTCTTGTGCCTGGGCGTGTTAGCATTGGGTTGTGTCTAGAGATGCTCAGGCGCTGCGGTCTCACTTCTCGAGTATAAACAGTTATCGATGTCGCTAGTACAATGCAACACAGTTAGGCGAGACGAGTGCCAAAACGGGACAAGGGGTTGGTCGACTGGACGCCGTACAAGAACAGCACAGGCTTGGCAGCCTGCGCGGTGGGACCGTTGGACATGGCGGCGGTGCTCGAGCTGCGGATGCCACTGCTGAAGATATGGGCAGACCAGACGCTTAGACGTTTAAGTGTAGTGCCAGAGGACGGGCTCCTGTGTATAACGCGGTGGGAGCAACTGGCGGTGGTAGAACTATATGCTCGGGGTGAAAGGCCGGCGACTCTAATGCTCGGAACTTGACTTGGAAGATGCGAGATGCCAGCTGCGCGAATCTCCGGAAGACTATGACTCAATCGGGGAAGAAGGCCGGGTGCAGATATGCAGGACCGCGGCGTTGCGACGGCCTTTCGAAGGATGAGACTTTGCATCTCCAGCCACGTCGGCTTAGTTCAGCATGGATTCTTATTATCGCCGAATTGGCTTCTTGCGCCAGCGCTTGGAGGATCAGAGCGTCTGGCGTAATACTTGCAGAGCAAAGCAAAGGCGCCCGCCAGCTCTGGGTAACGATTATTACCTAATAAGTACGCCCTGAATTAAAGGTGCCTTGGTACGATGTACCCCGTAGTGGATATGGATCCCGCATGTGCAGCTGAGGTGCCTTTCTTTGACGGCTTACCCACGCACCTTCATACCTTAACCGGAAACAATAGGATTGTTTTGCGGGCCTTGAGAAAACAACGCTAGTTACATAGCTTTGGTTTCGCCGCTTCAGGACGAGCGATTCAAGACGGGCCGCAAACAACTCGGACATTGAACATAAACACTTGGTGGGCGGCGGATCCTTGTGGCTCGAGTGGCCGCGCCAGTCAGCAGATCCCCAGCGCCAGCCGGCTGCTTGGTACTGGACTCCTGATTGGCTTGAGCTCGGTTCCACAGGCCCAAGCGTGGACGCGGACCGTCACAAAATAAATCAATCCGAGTCGATTGTGCGCCTCCCTTTCCACTCCTCTCAAACAAGACCTCCACGCCCGGCGCTCCTGATCTGCTTGACACGCCCAACGCTGGTTGATTCCATCGTCGCGTGTGATATCCATTCCCTCTACGAAGGGGGATTGTGCCCCTGGGTTCTGTTGAATCGCACGACTGATCGTAAAGCCGCCACACTCCTTGACGCGAAGCTCACAGTCGCCCTTTTGGGGTCAGCCCATTTCCACCCGCCTTTTCGAAGGTCCACCATGGCTTCAGGCCAGGTTGCGACCGTCGTTCTGCCGCCGGCGGATCCCGCAGACAGTTCTGTCTCCCACAAGAGTGTATCTAATGCGCTGACGGAGGAGGAGCGTTTTGAGCTCGAGCAATGTCGGAAGATCATCCAGTTCAGGGATAAGGTCTTCGCGGGTAAACACCCGAGGGTCAAGCTGCCTGCCCATCTGGCTGCAAAGTTGGCCGTATCGATGAACAAGTCGTCCCTGCCCAACTTGCTACCGGCTTCCCAGGTCTACAAGAACCTGAACCAGCGCGCCCACCAGACGAACCACCAAGCACCGGGTACCAGTGCGGCCACTGCTGCCCCACCACCGGTGCCCACAGATGCGTCGTTAGCGATAGCGTCGCCCAAGGCCTTTGCCACTGGGAGGACTGAGATAGATCCCGTGCTTCTTGAGAAGTCTGACCACCTGATCCGGGCCGAGCTGGGACTGCAACGTCAGAAGCTCGAACGGGCTTTGCGAGACGAAGCAGATCAGAGAAAAGGCGTCGACCATGCCGAGCCTCCTGAGGAACTCGATGTGCCAGCCATCCTCGCCAAGGCGATGAGTTTGGTGCAGGCTACTACTTCCCCCTCAGGATCTGGAGTTGTAGACACTGCTAATGCCGCAGCTGAAAGGGAGAGCTCATTCGATACGAACGACTACTACTCTTCAAATCATGAGACTATAGAATCTCGCGACAGCCCTGGCTCTGTCGAGCGGGCAGGACTACCAGATGCTGGGGATCGCGATACGCGACCGGGACTCATCCATGTAGTCCCCATCAGACACGAAGCCGCAATCTCCGAGACGCGACCCGTTCAGCCCCCGATCGACATGTGGGCCGGTAACCAGGTCCAAGAGCAGCCACAGCCGCCGCTACAGCCTCGACCGGCGTACCCCATGGGCGCACCCAACCCGCTGTCTCGGCCGCCCTCAGTCGGTACGAACGAAAACCCTGCCGACGATACGACCACGCATTCAGGGTCCGGTGCCCAGACGTCCACACAGCTACGAAGCCTGAGAAACTCCTTCGCGAGTGGGGAAGCAACGCGCTCTGATACGTCGGCTCGAGCCGCAGTCGCTCAAGGGGGGGTTGATGCAAGTTCAAATCAGTGGCCACCCCGTGAACCCGAGTATGCAGTCGCAGAACAACGCGGGCCACCTGGTCTCTCTCTATCCCAGAACACCACATCGGCCCCCCTGCCCGCTGCACAAACAACTCCGGTGATGACGGGTGCTCGACAACCCGCCCCTGTCCCCCAAGCTGCGGTCCATACGAATTGGAACGCGCCACGCGGAGCGCCGGCTCAGGTGGCCGCGCTTCGCGGTGAGCAGCAAGCACCGTCGAGCCCTGAAAGCTCGTCTCCTCATGGGAAGGCGCCCGAAAGGAAGAAAGCCAAGAAGAAGAATAAGCGGAAGGCCGATAGACTCGTGCAGGATGCAGCGGCGGCGGCCTACATTAAGCCTGAGCCCCGGTCCCCATCCCCCCTGTCTGCTCCCGCGCAAATCCGGCCAGCCAAGCGGCAGAAACAGGCCCAGCGACCCGGGGAGGGTGTAGCTTACGAGCAACCCCAGCCTCGTGAGCCGGCCCGCCCAGACTTCTATCACATCTCTGGCCCGCAGCCTGTTGAAAGGCCGCCGCCCGTGGCGTACAGGAGGTACGCGACTGGCGCTCCTGATTCTAGCCCAGCCTATGGCGGCCAGGGATATGAGAGGGTGTATCATGATGACGCGCAACTGAGTTCGCAACCTTTACCCCGGGGCCACTACGCGCCGCAAGCTCCATCGCCCCGTGGTTACCCAGTCCAGTATGCAGGGGAAGAGTATTTTCCGACGAGGGCAGTATCTTATAGGGAGCCTGCTAGATACTACCAGGATGAATACGCGCGGCCCGACCCCGAAATTGTGGGAGCAGGCAGTCAGCGGCCGCCGCTCACACGAGTTGTGGTGGACGCGTTCGGCCGCGAGTACTACGAACCGGCATATCCCCAGTCGGTGCGCCAATCTGTTGCGCCAAGCGCGCGCCCTGCCGACCCCGACGTGGTCTACGAAGGTGTTGCTCCGATTAGGCACTCGGTCGCGCCCCCGATGCGCCCGCGAGACGCAGACGTCGTATACGAGAGACCTGCTCCGGTACGCGCGGTGTCGCGGCGGCCTCCGGGACCGGAAAGCTACGAAGAGGGAGGCGTGATCTACCGTCGCGCGTCGCCTCCGCCGTACCCGCCGCAGAGGCGTGTCATGACACAGCCAGAGCACGGCGCACTGGAGCCAGCGGGATATACGCGCTCCTACTCGGTTCGGCCTATGGCACCCCCCGGTGAAGAGTACGCCCCTCCGCCAGAACGGCGACCGGTTGAGAGCGTTTCTAGACCGTACAGCATGAGGTCTGCAAGCGCAAGGCCGCTCGAGCCCGTCCGATATGACATGGCTGCGGACGGCGGGGTGCCCGTACAAAGCAGGGCCGAGCCACCGCCGGACTACGGCATGCCGGGGCCCCAGAGCCGCGTGGACTTGATGGCGCCGCCGGTGGCGCGCGACTACGCTCCCAGACCTGGCGTCGAGACCCCTGGCATTCAACGGGCGTACAGCACTCGGCCGGTCGAGCGGTACTACGGGGAGCCGCCGCCGATGGGGGAGGAGGTGACGTATGTTGAGAGGCCACCGCAGCATGGCGTTGTGTATGAGCCGACGAGGGACGTGTATCGATAGAGCTGGGTTTCGGTCGTTCACGCATGACAGTTGCAAGGAAACGATTGTCTTGTATGATATGTAGCGCACGGAGAGAGGGAGGTAGGGGGGTTGTCGTTATTCGATAGTTATTTTTATCGGCAGCATAGATTTCATGTGACGCCAAGCAAGCGAGGTTGGCTTAGTTAGTGATACTGGCAGCGGTACCGTCGGGTTTCTTCTCTCCGTTCTCGGTGATTCCATGTTTCGAGTCTGTTCTACTCATGTACAGCTCACCTCATTTAATCTCACTCCCGCAGTAGTGTGTTGGGCGTCTCACAACCTCGATCCTTTCTCAGTAAGCAAAAGTATGCCAGCCCTTCCCAATTACAGAAAAGGCTCTGACAAAGCCCTGCCTGTCGACGGCCATTCGGAGTCGACTCCGAGCGATTGCTGCCGCGACCCGACAGAACGGTGGCACGATCACAGTAGCGCGTTTCGCACAGACAATTTTCGGAGGAACAAAGCTTGAATGACGGATGGGGACATGGGTTCGTCAGGAGGGGGGGGGGAGGCAATTTCAGCTGCGCCCACCCAACGTTTAACCCTGCATTAATACCCGGTAATACGCTTTGTCTCCTCGGATGCTATCGCGATATTGATGCGTGTACAGGGTCGACTGGAACACGTAAGTAACGGCGGGCAGACATCGCGGTACTTAGGTGTGTACATGCATCTTGTGCAGAAGGCGCAGAGCAAAAAGCCACGCAGCGTGACCTCCTTCCCAATGCCCTCTTTCGTTCCCCAGCTCCTGCCAGGAAAGGTGGGCATGGGAGCATCCCACCTTCCTATCTAGGCGTGGAGTTGCAGGGTTCTTGCCGTCAGCCAAGGCCACCGGCCTCCCAATTTCGGGTCGGTGGCTGTGAATCTTGGTAATTAGTGTACTCTCCAGTGGGCGGAATCCTGGGGTAGGGCGGAAGGGCGAAAACGATACAGGCGGTGATGAGGGCTTTGCTTGTCCCCCGCCTCTCCGGGCGTTCGTTCAGCGATGATTCTGTCTGACCCCATCATCCCATCCTCACTCGCATTATCGTCTCACCGCCGTACTTCTACTACCTCGTACGTGTGGTTCGCGACGTCGATGCAGAGAGACACGGGCGCATGGGCTGTGCGACGCTGACTGCGTGCTTGTCACCGCCACCCGACCCGCCGGCGAACCGGCCTTTCTGAGTGTTGTCCCCGGGATCTCGGCGGATCCAAATATCGAGTCGAGGTCTTTGTGTCACCCACCATCCTTGTTAGGCCAGCGCTCCCCGGATTGGCTTGATCCGCCACCCCGGCTGGGGCTTACGTCCTTATCTGCTCCTCGGGGGTAATAACACCCAAGCCTGGGCATTATAGGAGCTAAGCGCCTGGCCCTTCCGTCGTTTACCCCAGCCCTCGCCAGACCGACATTCTCCTCTCTCCCAAGGCCGCATGCGATGGTCTCTCGTCGACGGTCGGGAGATCTCAGCTCGGAGCTGTCTAGACACCAAAGCTCCCAGGTCGCGATGCCGACCTGATCATGACGCCGTGCAGAAGCCGTCAGCCCTGACGATAAGCTGGTGCTCGCACACGATACATCGAAAGCTTGCCTTTACACGACCCTGCCAGCGACCCTCACCATGGACCTCTACTCGCCCCCGCCCCGCATCCGCGCCTTCGACGACGACAAGCCCACCCTTCTCGTGTGTTGGTGGACCACCATTCTCGCCGCCGTCATCATCATCCTGCGCATCACGGGCCGCTTTGTGCGCACCGAACAGCTCTTCCGCGAGGACAAGACCGCCGCTGTGGCTCTCATCCCCATGTTCCTGCGCATGGGCTGTGTGCACTACATCCTCGTCCACGGCACCAATAATGCCCAGTTCGATGGCGTGGTGTTGTCGGCAAAGGAGCTGAGGGGAAGGGAGATTGCGAGCGGGCTGGTGCTTGCGAGTCGCGTGTTCTATGCTGCTACGTGAGTGCCCCTTGTTGCCCGTAGCGCCCATGCTCCGGACCGTACCAGAGCTCTCGCTAATTGCTCGACAGGTTATGGATGTTCAAGGTCACCGTCGCGGAATTCTTCCGGCGCCTTACCGACCACACCTGGGAACGCGCCTCCCGCAAATTCCTAAACTACATCTACGCCATTCTCGTGCTCACCTTCGTCGCCGTCGTGATATCAGATCTCGCCGAATGCCGCCCTTTTGCACACCACTGGCAGGTCATACCCGACCCAGGACCCCAGTGTCGCCAAGCCTACGCCTACGTCTTCACTCTCGCGACAACAAATGTCCTTACTGACCTGCTCCTCGTCTTCTTCCCCATACCCATCATAATACATAGCGCAATGCCCTTCAAGAGGAAGGTCCAGCTCGTTTTACTCTTTTCACTTAACTTGGCCATGGTGGCCACGACGATCTACCGTGTCCCCCACACCATCTGGAAACACGGCAGCCAGCAGTACCGCTCCCTCATGGCTTCCGTCGAGATTCTCTTCGCCGCAACGGCAGCAAACGCCCTCGTTCTGGGGTCCTTCGTCCGCGACCGTGGCGTTAAGAAGGCCAAGTTCAGGTACGGGTCCGAGGACTTGGAGTCCGCGGACCGGAGGGACTCGGAGCCGCGCAGCCTCCCGACGCTGCATCGTCACTGGGGGAGCGACGAGGATCTGGTTAGAGGACTGGGGATCAGCGTGAAGCCAGAGTTGCGTCAGCCAGAAAGCAGCGAGGCGACGCCGGCACCAAGGAGGCGGGGTACAACGGCGGGGACTGTCGATATGGAGGGCTGGGAGTTCCCCCGTGATGAGGATACGGCGGCTCGGAATGAACAGAGCGAAGATACTCTTCTCGCACCGGGCAGGCGAGGTTCTGCTTCGACGCCGCAAACGCAGCTCGCATTCTTTGACGTCGGGGGTCTTCTCGACAGGGATACCGGCCCGCCACGTGCGAGGAGGGACTATAACCTAAGCCCGCCACAGCCCGCTGTTGCGCATGCCCGGAGAGGCTCTGCTGCGCTGCTGCAGGACCTTGGGGGGTTCCTATCGTTCTCCGGGTCTAACGGGAGGGAACGGGGCCAGTCTACCTCTGCGACGGCTCGGGCGAGCGGCGAGTCGCCACGAGAGGGGAGGAGGCCTGCGACGCCCGAGCTGCAGGATGTCGGGGGGCTCTCTCGGCAGCAGTAGGTCGGCGCTTTCACGAATTCATGACCATACGAGGGGCGTATCTGGCTTGGGCACTTTCGACATATGAAAGGATCATCTTAATCTTGGGAAATATCGGCGTTTCGGACCAGCGGTTTTTAGGGCCTCTTGTTGGATTTGGGCCATAGTCTTGGCTACTTGCGTCAACGAAATATACCCGGCATATCGCCACCGTTCCTGACATGTTTTGCTTGCTTCTGGCAGGAAGCTATGTGAATAGGGGGCTTTTATCCTACTAGTTAATCCAGGGTGAGACGCAACGCCTTTTCAACCTTTGATGAAGGTTGTCTGCCGAGAAGACTGATAACAGCCTCCATCATAGGAGAGAGTTGACCTGAAAGCAGGCAAAGCATGGAGGCAGACGTGTATCGCGGAAACCATGCTTGTTTGTATTAGATACCGAAACGCCGACCTTGAACTCCGTACTCTGCACCTTTGCCGTTCTTTTCTCCCCATGTAGCTAGCTCCCTCGGCGAGGGCCGTGAAACGTGTCCCAACTAGCTCCCAATGCCTCCCGTCTCACACACACATCCTGTAACTCGCATACCGGCCGGCCGTCTCCGAGTTCCTGATGATCTTGACCACCTGGCCGCGCCGCAGGCCTAGGTACCTCGCGACGGGGTCCTTCTGCAGGATCCTGGGCAGCTGGGTCTCCTTAAGACGGTACCTCTTCAGCAGGGCGGCCTTCTCCTCCTTGGAGAGCAGCACGTGGCGGGGCACTAGCTCGTGGTGGGTGATGTTCACGAGGAGGTCCTCCTCGATGAAGCACTCCAGCTGGGCGTAGGACTCGGCGGCGGCGATGAACTTGCGGGCGGCCGGGGTGAGGGCCACGCGGGTGACGAGGACGCCGACGCGTGCGTGCTTGCCGACGACGGTGTGGATGAAGTCCTTCACCTGGGCGACGCCCATATTGTCGGTGGAGATAAACTGGACGAAGACGGTGCCGCACTCGGGCTCCGGGGTGGGGTTATCGGGGGTGGCGGGCGGCGTGCTCTTGCGGATCATGGAGTCGCTGGGACGGGCGGAGATCTGTAGGAGTTGACGGCTGGGGAGGGCAGGTTAGGGCGGCTGGTGGGCGAGAGGGGATTTGGGAAGAGGATAGAGGCATACATGATGTCGCCATTCTCGTCGACGAACTTGGCGCGGAACTGGTCGAGGGTGATCTTGACCTCGTGCTCGGACAGTTCGTATTCCTGTACGGGGGAACCAGATTAGAACCCGAAAAGCCACACGGGAGAAGCGCGGGGAGAATCCGCGCGGGCAGACAGGCGCGTACCCTGTCGGAAATCATCTCCATGACGGTCCTGTACACCCTCCATACGCGCGTGATCTCCTTCTCGGAGGTGCGCGTCAGCCTCTCTTCCGACATGGTGAATTTCGCGGCGGTTCGTATCCTAGGGTGAGGGGGGGATCGAAGGCGGGCGGGTTGAGCGGGAGCGAAGCGGAGGTTGAGGGGATGTCGGTGTCGAGGGGCGGAGGTGGGCTGGTCTTCTGGAATGGTGGTGTGGCGCGGACCGAATGAATGCGAAGGAAAAAAATTACTTCAGCCTTGCCGGTCCGTGCGCGGGCGTGGAGGATCGTCAGTGGCACCACGACTGGACGGGGAGCTCTGGTGGGGCAGACAGGCAAGTGGATCACGTGGACTCTCTGAAATTCTCCCTCGTAAGTGAATGTTGCCCGAGGTCAGGCGACGAGGAGTCTCAAAACACCGAATCCAGAAGCTACTGAGATTCATGTAGCATCCCATCAAAGTTTGACGTGGAATTTTGGGTTCAGAACCAGCCTGGAGAAGACTTGCAGAAAGCTTCTAGCATCAATAGATGGAGATACCCCCTGTATTGGTTGGTGCGTTGTCTCTGTTACTTGGTACTTCTCTTTCTTTGAATGACCAGCCAGCCATTCTCCACGCATGGAACTCTGAGGGATGACCAGCCACGGTTGTCTCGAAGTGTGTGGATGAAGGGGCCATGGGATCCAACATTTGATGCTTCAGTGTTCGAAGGTCAGTTGGTGGCGCAACAGAACGAACCGGCTGTTGCTGCCCCGGCAAGGTTCCCCATCCCATCAGGTACAAGGTACCTCTCCCACAGGTCCCGCTCAGCAACAATGGACACATACGAGGTTAAGTCTGTGGCTCCAGCACCACCAATTGACACGCCACGCTCAATAATTTTTGTTAGCCACTACTTTTTTTCAACGCTCCAGGCCCACTGCACCTTGCTTGCACTCCAGATCCTCTCGTATAAATCACATCTGCATCCTCATTCTGTTCCCCCCCTCTGCACTATCGGGTATCCACATAGAAACCCGCATTTGTTGCATCCCCGGTTTCCCGTCTCTCCTGCACGATGGCTACCGACGCTCCCCCCAACGCCAATGGCGAGTCCGCCCCGGCCCCGGCTCCGGAGAAGATGGTCAAGCCCCCGAAGC
Organism: Sordariomycetes sp. S4602; assembly: GCA_023628835.1. Lineage (NCBI taxonomy): Eukaryota > Fungi > Ascomycota > Sordariomycetes > Sordariomycetes sp. S4602. The sequence continues at coordinate 267,483 of JAMAJV010000042.1, forward strand.
CCGATGAGGATGCCTTCAAGAAGGCCCTGAACCAGGCTGAGAAGGAGCACAAGGCTGTGATGGTCAAGTTTGTATGTTTGCCTCCGGGCGTCCCTCCACGCGCTCCTGCTTGGACAATGCATTGTCTAGCCGGGGCCGTGCCTGTCGCCGAGCTGCCGCTAACGGTTCGCAGAACGCCATCAAGGAGAAGATCGAGCTAGCCCAGCCCAACCGCAACAAGGACCAGGCCAACCCGACCCAGAAGCGCCGCGAGGAGCTCATCACCGAGCTCAAGGAGATCCGCCAGAAGCAGGCCGGCTTCAAGAACGCCCGCGTCTCAAAGTTCGACCAGATCAAGCGCCTCGATGAGCAGGTCAAGTCGCGCATCGCCGAGCAGAAGACCGCCCGCGGGAAGGTGCCTTACAAGTCCCTCGACGAGCTCGACCGCCAGCGCGACGAGAAGCAGCGCCTCGTCGACTCGGGCACCCTCAAGATCGTCGACGAGAAGAAGCTCCTGGGAGAGATCTCCGCCATGACCAAGCAGCGCAAGACCTTTGCTTCCTTCGACGACGGCCAGAAGCAGATCGACCAGCTGCGCGCCAAGATAAAGGAGATCAAGGACTCGGCCGAGGACCCGGAGCAGAAGGCCCTCTCGGAGAGGTACAACACCCTCCAGAAGGAACTCGACGGTATCAAGGCCCAGTCCGACGAGGTCTACAAGAGCCTCGGTGCCCTCCGCGACGAGCGCTCGCGCCTAAAGGCCGACCAGGATGAGAAGTATGCTACCATCCGCAAGCTCAAGGACGACTTCTACGGCCAGCGCCGCGCCTTCCAGAGCTACGAGCGCGAGGCTCGTGACCGCGCTCGCGAGAGGCAGCGCTCCGAGCGCGACCGCATCCAGAAGGAGCGCAAGAAGGCCGACGCCGAGCGTTTCCTGGAGGAAGCCTCCGACCCGGCTTTCCTCGAGGAGATCCGTCGCGCCAACAGCCTCCTGCGCTTCCTTGACCCTTCGGCCGCCGAGGCGTCCAAGGGACCGCTTCTGGCCGACAGCGGGCTTGCGGCGCAGGCGCAGCGCAAGGTCGACGACTCGGGGCCCCAGGGGATGAAGCTCGTTCGTAAGCAGGATCGCGAGGACGAGTACCTGGCGCCCACGGTGAAGAAGGGCAAGAAGGGCAAGAAGGGCCAGGGTGCCACGGATGCGGCGAACAAGTTCAACTGCCCGCCGTCCGTGGTCCAGGACTGTGCGTACCTGGGGGTTGACCCGCCCATGAGCTCCGCCGAGGTACCGGCCGTTGTGGAGAAGGTGCAGGCGAAGCTGGCGGAGTGGAGGGCTAACCAGGAGGCCCAGACGAAGAAGGTAAGCGCCCCACAACCTTGATCGTGTTGGACTTGGGAGGAGCTTGTGTTGGACGGTTGCTAATACTGCGCGCTTAGAACGTCGAGAAGGCGAAGAAGGACCTAGCCCGCCTTGAACTCGAGGAAGGCGAGGCCGCGAACGGCGAGCCTAAGGCTGAGGCGAAGGAGGAGACCGCCAAGGCCCAGTAGGCCATCTTAAGCCGTGCCACGGATACGGGGAGCGACTTGATGGATCCCGAGTCGAATGGCTCTTGTTAAGAGACCACTGTTATCTCACAAAAGTTGCGTTTAGGGGCTTTGGAAAACGGGGAAGGGAATCGGGGTGAGGAAGGACACAAGCATTCATGGCGTGTTTTCATATTTAATCATGAGATGTGAACGTCTCCTTTTCAGTACTTGTTTTTATATCCTCACTATTTTCCCGTCTTGCCTTTTCTTGGCCAAAATACTCCCGACTCTTCAGGATCGTACATGTGCTTGCCCCTTGCCTTCTTGGTGCCCACGCTCACAGGGACGGCCTGGGCGGTTGAGGGCGCCGCTCCCGGCCATTGGGATGGCCCGGGGATGTGTCTGCCACTCTAACCTTGAGCTGTGTGTCACCTAGGCCATGACGCTGTTAGCGGGACGTCCCGCGCATGTGCGCCCGCGGTTCATTCGCTACCCGAAACCCCATGGGGTATGTCCTGCGAGTTGAGGTGCATGTTGGGCACGACTAGGCCCCGTCCCAACCCTATATACACGCCCCACGGACGACCAGCAGCGCGGTAGCCCCCGGGTCCCCTCAACGGCCGCTGCCTTCGTCGTCCCGGGCCTATACTCGAGCTTCCAGAATCCAGCGTCGACGCACAGACGGCGCAAGGAGGACGAGACGTAGACCGCTACGCTTTGTATTTTCTTTATACAACCTGACAGTCTGAATGCTACCTACGTCCAACTTCCTCACTTACTCCTCCCGCCTGTCTCATGAGAGTACAGATGTAAAAAATGCGAGGCTCCGCCTTCAGCGGTCGAATCGGAAACATGAGCAGACGGGGTCTCTTCAGCCCAGATGCCCCAATATTGACGAGTCATTCTACAGCCCGTCGGCCGAGGCAGCCCGTGGACCCTGCGGCTCTAGCTCATCATAGTCATGGCTCATACCACCCCCAAAATGTGTCGTAAGCTCGAAGCGCAAGTCATAAAAGGTGCAAACGTAAGAAGAAAAAAAGGCTACCAAGTGGTATACTCGGGGGAGAAATAAGCCAAACACGCAGAACGCCAAACACTTTTCGCTGTCATTAACATGCTGTCATAAAAGCCCGCTCATGCCTCTGTTGTCAACTTCTCCAGCCGTCCTGTTGTCCAGCTACTACCAGTGGCCGGCGTGTCCCGCATAGAAAGAAGTGGGCGGCGGCGGCGGTCTTAGGCTCCGGCGCTCCATTCTCGGCATGGGCCCCGGGGTCCTCCGTCCCATGCCCTGCGTGGGCGGGGGCGGGGGCGGCGTGATGGTGCGTCTGGGAGGTAGGGGTTCCATCGGCGGCTGATGGAACGGTCCGGAGGCGATGGCCTCCGGCGGGGCCCGGCGGCCGGCCTTTCTGCTGCCGCTCAGGGCGCTGAGGGGCGGGTCTTTGACCGAGGGCTCGTCATCGCGCGGCAGCGTCAGCTCCACGAGGCTGAAGAAGTACTCGAGCACCTCGGGGTAGCGCTGTACGCTTGTCTGCCAGTCTTCGTCGATGCCGCGCTTGAGGACCTGCTGGGCGTGGGCTATCTGCTGCGGGTGGGGTTCGGAGTGGTAGTAGTAGGCTTGCCGTCGGAGATCTTCGAGGTGCCGCGAGTGGGCTTCTTTTCTCCGCTCGGAGAGCACACTGAAGTAAGAGAGGATGTAGTCCTGAGCGTGTCCTCGTGCCCATTCCCTGCATTCCACCGTCAGTACGGGGCCAGGGCTCCGCGAGGGGCGCGGTATAGAGCGGATCTTGTGGGGGGAGCTGGGCTCACCGTATGTCTTGATACATGGTCCGCATCATTTGGTTCTCGGCGTGGTTAATGGCCGTCTCCAGGGCCTTGGCCTCGCAGTCACAGCGCAAATTGGCCGCGCTGTGGCAGATGGCACAGTCGGGGTCCATCCTGATGAGCGGCGTGCGGGTAGACCTGCGGGACTTTGACCTACGCGGCTTGTCTCCTCTGGAGTACATCTTAGCGGCTGTGACGGGAGACGACGAGTAGATGAGATGGGAGGACGAGGGTCGAGGGGAGATGGGGGCACGGCTGTTTGCCAGAAATAGGACGGGTATCAAAGAAAGAAAGAGATGAACAAGTTTGTCGAGGCCCGGGCCCGGTAACGCAATAATGTACAGAAAACGTTGATATGGCAGAACAAGCGAAAGCAGGCAACTCAAGACTACAAACATGACAGGGAATACAGGATGGTCATTACTTCCCCAGGACCCTGCCGGGGGTCTCATGAGGAGTTGCCCGAGAGACGAGAGAATCTGGGCCTGACCGCGGAGGGCGACGATGCTAGGGAGATGCCACCGGGAGGAATGGGGGGTGGGGAAGGGAGGGTAAGACGAAAGAGAGAGAGAAGGAGAGGGAGAGGTCCAGGACTTACACTAGTTTTAAGAAACAAGGACTGGGCACGACCGAGACGGGGAGTGTTGGGCTCAAGGTGGGATGGACGCCGCGCCTTGGGGAAAGACTGAGTACGGCGGGGGAAACAAATGAGAGAGTGCAGCCGGCCACTCGTCGAGTCGACGCCTATGTATCCTGCAAGACGAGCAGCTGAGAGCAGCGGGTCAGGACCAAAGACGGGCAGCGTCCGGCTGGGGTCGCGAATGAGCGAGGAACAGCGAAGCCCGGAGCACGCTTATGGTGCGTGGGGACAGCGGTGCCCGCGAGGAGCAACGAAGACGCTACGGGACGGCGATGGCTAGCAGTAGCACGCACAAAGAAACGACGGGCGGAAGCCTGTATCCGCTGTCTGGGTGTTGGCGAGGTGAGCCGGGGCGCAGCAGCTAGTTGTTCGATTAGCCGTCTACCGGGACAGAGTTGGCGGGACGGGGCATGGGCAGGTGAGGACAGTGACAGCAGGCAGGACGGAGCGATCAGAGGGACGATGTAGAGACACGGGGTTCGCGAACACTGGACACGGGGTGCAGATCTGGCAGAACGTGATCTACAGCTCGAGGGGGATGATGTGTGTGCGCCGGGGCAAAGGCAGAAAGAGTGCGACTGAAGGACAGCTCGGAGCCGATGGAGGGAGGCGAATGGGCAGCAAGGGCCAAGTTTGAGAAGCGGGCGGGCAGACGGACCAGGTAGGTCGATGTCGTGGCTCGAATGCGGGCCCTTCTAGCGCATGCAAGCAGAGCGATGCTGGCCCAATGGGGGGACAAGGTGTTGGCGGGACCAGATAGTGTCTGGCCGCCTGATTGCCTCCGCAACGGGCCATGTCGTAGCCGGGATCGTCCATTGGGGGGGTGGTTGGCATGGACTGCAGCAAAGAGGCAGGTTCACGAGACGTAGTGGTGGGCGGTGGATGAGACGGACGGACGCGTAGATGGGGCAAGAGAGGACACAAAGGCGAAGAAGGATTGGGAGAGGCTTGGGGCAGGCTATACGTACCAGCAGAAGGCGTGTAACGGTGCAGGCTATGGCGATGGCGATGCCAGTATCCGCGGAGAGAAGAGAGGACGACAGCAGGTCGGTCTGCAAGCTGGGATTCGCAGTGGCACGAAAAGGCCAAGGGCAAGGGCGGGGAAGGATGGAATTGGAATCAACCGTACAAGTATGTGCTTGGGGATTTAAAGTGGGACGGCCCGTTTACCGAGCCCCGATTCCTCGTAGGGCAGAGCGATTGAAGAGACAGGGATCTTGTGTGCAGCAAGTCGGTGGAGGAACGGGTCGAGAAGAGAATATGGCATATAACACTCGCTATGTAATACAGGTACCGCCGAAGCTGTTGTTGTCCGCCGCCAACGCCCCGTTAACTGGTGCTCGGCCCATACTCGGCAGCGGCCACAGCGCCAGGTCCTCAAGTCGTCGAGACGCTCGCTGGGAGCCAAAAGTCTCAGCAAGACGCCCAAAACCGACGAGAGCGGGGGCTACGAGGTGGCCAGCCACCTCCGGGCCGCGCGCGCGGGGTGAGGAGGCCAGAGGCGGTGAGCCGACGAGATGCATCGCAGGTGCATGTTGGCGGCGGGAGTGCGAGTGGGCATGCGACTCTGGATATGCAATAAGCAGAGCAAGACGCCAGACGCCAGACAGGCCAGGCAGGCCAGCTGGGGACGCCACCCAGCTTTCATGCGTGCCGAGCGAGGCCACGAACATGCCCATCCCGACAACCATTGAACGGATGATCCCATCTGCAGCGTGGTCCATTGGCCTCGTTTGATTACATCTCCGTCGCGCTCTCTCCATCCGAGGGCCTGGGAATGCGAGCCCTGCATCGTGGGCGTCATCGGGGGCGTGCATGTCATATGCCGCGGAATGGCAGAGACCAAGCGGCAACGGCGCGTTTGGCGGCCATGGCGCTCGCCTACATCGGTTGAGCGTGCAGCACTTGCGTTCCTTCAGCGAGCGATTCCAGCAGCTCAGTGTGGTTTGACCTGGCCAGGCCATCAGTGCTGCGTCCAGGTGGCGGGCCCCGCCCCCGGCCGACGCGGGGCACTCCAATTGGCCACTAACTACAGACACTCCAGGGCGTGCCACAATTTTCCCACCTCAAACTCTCTGTCGGCTGGATGCTACTTGTACGTGCAACCACGAACCTCGAAAGCCAGCCAACTTTGCGACTCTATCCTCCACGAACCCGTCTCCCGATCATCTCCCAGCGCCGCAAGCGATGCGGCGCGCCTCTTCAACTAACCATGCCGCTTCGCCCCACCGCCCGCGCGTCCCTGCTCGCCATCTGCACACATAGCGCCGTTCCTCAGACACCAATCCTCGCCCGCCCGTTCTCGCTCTGGTCCTCCTGCCACGCGCCAGAGCCTACCTCTTCCGATGCCAACCCCCAATCCCGCCTCAACCCCGCGCCCGACGACTTCTCCTCTCCGAACTTTGCCGATACGGCCCGCCTGGCCATCTATGCCGGCCCGGGAGGCAGCGGCTGCGTGGCCTTCCTCCGCGAGGCCTACTTCCCCAACGGCCCCGCCAACGGCGGCGACGGAGGCCATGGCGGGAATGTTTACGTGCAGGCTGTCTCTGGAGAGACCTCGCTCCACAAAATCTCGCGCCGGCGCTTCGTCCGCGCCGGCAAGGGGACGAACGGCCGAGGCGGCGCCCAGTCGGGGCAGAAGGGCGAGGATGTGATCATCACCGTGCCCGTCGGGACCGTGATCCGGGAGGTGAAGCGTGACGACCCTGCCGCAGATGACGCTGCGATGGCGAGGGTGCGTCGCATGAAGAGGAAACTAAGGCGGAGGGAGATTTTGCAGGAGGGTGGAGAGGAGGCTCTAGCGGAGGAGAAGAAGAGGGAGGCCGAGGAGGAAAATCCGGACAGTGACAAGTTCTTGCTCTTCCCGGGCCTCTCCAAATCCGAGGGCCATCACATCGCCCTTCCGCGCCTCCGCCGCCGCGAACGCTTCTTCGCCCAGCCCCCGGCTCCCATCCACCTCGACCTTAGCCGCCCTACGCCGCAGCCCATCCTGCTGGCCGCCGGCGGTCTGGGCGGTCTCGGGAACCCGCACTTCATCTCGCGCGAGGCGCCGCGCCCCATCTATGCCACGAAGGGCGAGCCTTCCATCTCGCTGCACATCGAGATGGAGCTCAAGCTCCTCGCGGACGTGGGGCTCGTGGGCTTGCCCAATGCCGGGAAGAGTACGCTGCTGCGGTCGCTTACGAATAGCCGCACCCGCGTGGGGAACTGGGCCTTCACGACCCTGGCGCCCAATATCGGCACCGTGGTCCTGGACAAGTACAAGGGTCGCCCCGCCGTGCGCTCCTTCGTGCGCTACCCCGCCGCGCCCGAGCTAGGCATGCCAGAGGAAGAGGTCGCTGTCGAGCCGCGCACACGCTTCACCGTCGCCGACATCCCGGGGCTCATCGAGGGGGCACACCTCGATAAAGGCCTGGGCATCGAGTTCCTGCGGCACGTGGAGCGCGCGAGGGTGCTCGCGTTCGTGATCGACCTCTCGGCAGGGGATGCGGTGGCAGCGCTCAAGGCACTGTGGAAGGAGGTGGCGCTCTACGCGCGCATGCGCGAGGAGGATGAGACCGCGAGGGAGGTCGACGCACGGGTGGACTGGTCCCTTGCGCCCGATTCGCAACCGGCCCTGCCCGCGGTCGACACCTCCGAGTTCGCACCGCCGCCGGCTGCGGACGCCACCTCGCACATCGTCGCGAAGCCCTGGTTTGTCGTCGCGACCAAGGCGGATCTGCCCGATACGAAGGAGAACTTTGAGGCGCTGAAGAAGTATGTGGATGAGGTGCAGGCGGGAGAGGCGGACCACCCGACGGGGGTGGAGGCCGCGTGGAGGGAGAAATGCGCGGTTGTGCCTGTCAGCGCCATTCGGGGGGAGAACGTCCAGGGCATCGTCCACTGGACCGTCGGGTTGCTCGATGAGGAGTGATCTCGTGTAATATATGCGACACCAAATGGTGTATATAGAGACCTGTATATCATGTAACAGTACGAATACCAATAGACAGTCATCCGAATAGGTTCTTGTATAATTCTACATGCACCGTGACAAGAAATCGACGAGCTACTTGTGAAACTCCCACCAGAGGGTACAATATCTAACCGCCAGCCTGCTCTACATCGCGACGACCGGCTAAACCTACGCACTTGTAGAGTCCCCGTTCGCCGGCTGCGCAACCACCGGGGCTCCGCCATCCGAATTCCCATCCTCCATCTCGACATCCACAACCTCGCCCTTGGCCTCGCCCTCCACAGCCGGCGTCTCGCTCGCCTCCTCAACCGCCTCGCCCTCCGCCGCAGCCTTCTCCGCCTCCTTCCTCCTCTTTTCCTCCCGGTCCTTCTGCATCTGCAGGCCGTTGTTCACCAGCGGCGTCGTATCGTTGAACAGCCTCAGCAACATCGCCGCACGGTCCTCCTTCGGCAGCATGAGGTTGAGAGAGTGCAGGCTCTTCCAGAGCGGGAGCACGAGCCTCTCTTTGAATCCGTCCTCTGACCCGTCCGGCTCGATCCGCAGGACGGAGCAGCCTAGGCCCATGTCCCTTACCCGCTGGCCGATCTCTCCGAGGTTCGTCCACGCCCCGTCCGCGACCTTGGGGAACATCTCGATCAGCAGCTTGCGCAGGGTCTCGCGCTTCGCGAGCCGCACGACGCGGCCCTCACCCACGTAGCCCTCCACGATGGGCATGCCCTCGGACTGGATCCGCCACCGGCATACATCCGGGTTCGGCACGTCCTGCTTCATGAACATCTTCACGCCACCGTTGATGAACTTAACACCACGGCCGTCGTTCATTGTGAGTATGTCCTTGGCGAGCGCGGTGGCGTAATAGATCGCCTTCGCGGGCTCGCCCGTCTCGTTGCGGACGAGGAACCGGTCGAGGGGGAAGCGGTCCGACAGCTTGTAGTTCGCCTTGACCTCCTGGATGACCGCGTGATCCGCGGGCAGGAAGACGTAAGGCGCTTCGTACTTGATAGACGTGTCTTTCCTGCCCTCCCCATTCGCAGGGCGTGCAGGCTTCTCGCTCGGTGTGGCAGAGGACTCAACGGCCTCACTTGCGGTAGGCACGGGAGTGTCCTCCGCGGTCACATCCGCAACCTTCTGTTTCTTAACATCCGACTCGCTGACATCCTCACTCCGCTGCCTCTTGCCGTTGGTTTGGGACGGAACACCTGCCGTGGCGGGCTCGGTAGAAGGCTCAGCGGGAGTCTCGGCTGAGGCTTCCACCGGCGTGTCCTCTTCGGCATCCGCGGGCTTCGCATCGCTAGCCTCCGCGGACGCCGGCTGCTTCTTCCCAGACTTCTCGGGCTTCGCCTTGAATTCTGCCTTCTTCTCGAGAACGGTGATGAAAAAGCCGCCCGTGTCCTGGAGATGGGCATACACCCTCATGCATCTCTCCAGAGGAAGCGCCGCGCTGTCGTGGCTTTCTGTCCTGGGGAACATGGACTCAATTACTTTGTCGGGAGCCACGAACTGAGGATTCTCCTTTGCCTTCTCCTCAATCTCGCTCCACGACTTCCAGAAGTTCCCAGCCTTATCCATCACATCCCACTCCTTCATGCCGTCCCGCCGTTTCAAGCCCGGAAGCTTATCGGAGCAGTCGATAATGTCAATGGTCTCAGGCCCGCCACAGCGGTCTATGGCAGCAGCTATGACGGACTCGTTCTCGATGGGGTTCATGCTACAGGTGGAATAGACGACACGGCCGCCGACCTTGAGCATTTGCAGCGATCGCACGAGGATTCTCACTTGGGTGAGATGAAGTCCGAGAGCACTTCCCGGAACCCAGTTGTTCCAGAGGCTCGCGTTCTTCCGTAGGGTTCCATCTCCAGAGCAGGGAACATCGGCGAGAATGCGGTCGTATTTCAGGTGGACGGTTTTCCTGGGTGCGTCAGGAGAGGGAGGCAGCTTGATCATAGGGAACTGGGTAGCGTCATGGTTGGTAACGAGGAGATTCGCGGAGGATAGCCGTTTCAGCTGGTGCGTCAACATATGACACCGCTTATAGTCGGCGTCGTTCGCGATCAGAATTCCGGTGGCGCGGCCGTGGTCGCCCGCATCGACTGACAGGTCCGCCGCTACCTCCTCCTCCGTTTCGGGTCCGAGATCGAGGCCGTCCTCCGTCGCGTGGTCGCGTAGCGCCTTCTTGATGCGTGCCTCCTCGCCGGCATGCAGCATCTCTAATAGCTGCGACGACTTGCTTCCGGGAGCGGCGCACAGGTCGAGGACGGTCATTCCGGGGCGGACGTCGAGCAGGAGAGGAGGGATCATGCTAACGACCTCTTGTCGGGTGATGTGGCCAACGCTGGTCTCGGAGACTAGGTACTTCTGGAACGCGGAGAAGGGCGGGAACTTTCGGACGACATTCTTGGGAGTGGTCATCGACCAGGCGAGGTTGTCGGGGTACCAGGGAACAGGCTGGGGAAGCTCGACATTCTTGCCCTCGTACTCGATCTTCTTAATATCGGGGAAGTACCGCGTCTCGAGAAGGTCCCTCACGGCCAGGGCTTGTCTACGCGCTGTTAGTGGTGGCCTTGAAGATACTCGGTGGCGGTCAACATACCCTTTGGAGCCACAGAAGCGAAAGCTGCTGGGCAGTTCGCGCTTGAGAGCCGTCCAAAACTCGGCCCTCTCCTCGTCGGGGAGGTCCAGGATGGTGTTGTAATGCTTCTCTAACTTCTCATTCTCCTTGACGATGGTGGCATACCTCCCCTGGCTGGCCGGATTGTCGCGGTGATGCCCCTTCTTGCCGAAGCCGCCTTTTCCCTATGCAGAGCTGTCAATTACTGGTCCAAGACTGCCCTGTTGCGCGGAAGGACGCTGGACGCGGAGATGCAGAGCATTGGGACGCCTACCTTCTTTCCGCGACCCATGGTTTGATGAGGATGCGGGGATAGAAAAGAGCCGCTGTCGAGTGGATTGGCCAAAAAGCGGCAAAGGCAAAGTCGCGGGATTCAGGCGACTATCCGCGAAAGACCGTATACCAAGTAAAGACGAGACGAGAAGAGATGGCGCCAGAAAACTTGACTCTGCTCAAGGGATAAACGCAGCCTCGAACAAAATCTGCCCCTCGAAGACGGGAGTTCCTAGCGTGGCGGGGCGATTCGCCTCTGAATTGGCGCATGCCGGGAGCTGCTGGCACCTGGCAGGTACCTGAGAAATCTCACCAATCAAAATTGGCTGCAGAATTTTTTTTTGAAATTCTGCCGCATCACGTGGTAGCGGAGTGATCGGTGACACTCTCACCGCCTTCTGTTGCCTACTTAAACACCCGCTGCCTCCCCAAATTTTAGACTTTTTTTTCTCCTTTCCTTTTCTTCATACTTACCTTGTTCCGTGCTCGCCGCGATCAAGAATGCGGTAGCGCAGAGGGGGAGGCCTGCATTGCACATCGCGGAGTCGCCCTCTCTCGATTGTCCTTCGGGGCCGTCGGGGGCGTAATTTTTGATTTTCATCCTTTCGAGGACTCTCTTTTTCATTATGAGGGCGCTTGATGCGTCCGCATGAAGGAGAAGTAGCACATAGATTCGGTAGTCCACGGATACACTGACGGAATTAAACTGCTGGAGGCCGACGTGAGATTTGTACACAGTATTGACCGACTGCCTGGGCTGTCCATGTGCCTGAACTGTTTTGATCTTGCCGCTCTGTGGTATAACCCGGGTGCTGTAGGCCTGTCGGTTCGCGTTTGTACATTTGGAGCGAACATTACCACATGCATTGTCCACGTCCGCTGCAGCCACGCACGTAATACCGGGTACATGCCCGCTTAAATGTTTCGCGGTCTGGGTGGTGTCAACCCCGCAGACCCCACCATCGAGCTCACCCAGCGTTCGTTTTCGCGTAAACAGAGCCACGTTCAACCGCGACAAACCTTGATTCCTCCCAATCCAGACCCAGCCAGTCCGTACCAGGCAAAATGTCGCGCGCTTCGTCCGTCCCCCGCAGTCTCTCGGCGACCGAAGAGCTTGAGAAGCTCGAGCAGTCCATCACCCTGACCCTCCAGGGTTCGTAGCGTTTGGCCCCAATTTCGCACCACCGCAAGCGGCTGATCATTCTCGTCAGAGATCGACCAGAACTTTAGCAAGGCCCATCGTATAGTAACGACGAGTATTCTCCCGCTTGTCGAGCAGTACGGAGAACATTCTCGCTCCGTGTGGGAATCTTCCAAGGTATGGAAGCGCGGGTGCCGTTCCGCGGGCGTCGTAGGGCTAACCGCTGGACCGGCCAGTTCTGGAAACAATTCTTCGAGGCCTCGGCCAACGTGTCCCTCTCGGGCTACGAGGAGCTCAACAACGATGAGACAACTGTCGAAGAGAGCACGGCGCAGGAGGAGTCCAGCGTGGACATGTCCTCGCAGCACGACGTGACCGCCTCCACCGCCGAAGACCACTCGACCTACCCCGCCGAGGAGTCCCTCCTAGACGATGCCGAGCTGTCGGGAAGCACCCCACGGCCGCCATCTGCAAAGACCGTCAAGACGCAGTTCGCGGACCTCGAATCGCCCTACCAAGCGATGCAGCGCGAGATGCGAGGCGAAGAAGGCCACACCGAGGCCCTCGAGCACAACGCCGACGACACGACCGAGAACTCGACGCTCCTTTTCCAGCAGCGCACGGCGCGCCTCCCCGACATGTCCCTGACGCCCCGCGGCGCGCTCCACCGCAAGGACTCGGAGCAGACCAGGGACCCGCTGCTCCACCGCATGCAGGACAAAACGTACCGCATCCGGTCGACGCCGCACAAGAACGCGCCATCCTTGCAGGCGCAGCGGCACGCGTGGCAGGATTCGCCGGCGAGCTCGCCCGAGATGGCGGTGCCGAGGCTGAGAAGCGAGGCCTTCATGTCGCCTCTGAAGGGCGCGAGACCAAGGCTGGGGGCGCCGCGGACGCCCGGTGTGAGCGTGCAGTCGCCGGCGAGGAAGAAGTCCCGGGACGACGTGTTCGGCGGAGACACGGGGAAGAAGCCAAAGTACGAGATTGATTGGGAGAGCGATAGCGATGATGCAGTGGGGATGAGCCCGCCCAAGACGATACAGTTTGCGCTTCCGCCGTCGAAGCTGATGCAGACGCCGGGTAAGTTTCCTATGGCTGATTGGTTTTCTACGTGGACGAGGCTAATGTGCACAGCACGCGAGGCCAGTAGGCGGATCGTGGACGATATTCTTGTCTCGGCCGGGGCGGCTCCCGAGGAGGATACGGAGGAGTACAGCCCTACGATGGTCAAGATGAACAAGGATATACTGGACGAGACATTCTGAGTGTGTCATTGCCGCGCGGAAGCGGCCTCTGGGGCAGAGTAGAGATACCCATAGATAGCGAATAGACACCGAAACGGTCTTCAAACTTGGAGGTGTGTTGAACGACGCCCCAAGCCGGTTCAACGACGCAAACGAGCTATCCATGCCCATCGCTGGCCCGAATAACCCAGCCTTCTGCGGCCGGGAAGCGCGTCAGCGACTGAAGCCCGCACGGAGCAGTACGGGTCGGCATGGATGTAAGTTGTACCTCGTAGGGGAAAGGGGCGGTTTGCGGCGCCGGCCCTCGGCATGAGTCACAACGGTGGGCCGCAGGATTCCGGATCCGGGGAATATACCGGCGACGCAATGTCCTTAGATCCTTTACGACACGGCTCCACCCTGCTTTGGTGTTATTGAAAAGATTGGCGGCGGCGGTGGGCCGCTCAGGGCATGAGAGATATCGCTGTCCAGGTATGGTTCGCAACAGGACGCGGCAAAATGTTTCTTGCGTATTTGTAGATATAGTTAATAAAAGGAAGCTAAAAGTAAAGCAAGAGTAGTCCTAGGGACGCCCTAGCTATAAGAAATAAAGTCAGTTGCGAATAGCAACAGCGAACCAAAACACGCGTGGCTCATTCTCGTCTCCTTGGCCTACACTGCCGCCCTCGTAGCCACCTATTCCCCCCTCGGCTCTGACCAAGGAAACAAGGAGAACCCGGTTCCCACATCCTCCCTTACATCCAGTACCTCATCGCTCGAAGCAGCGCGTGTGGCTTCCCCTCCCGATGGGGCGAGCAGTTCCGCCGCCGCGCTCTCATCGGTCTTTGGCACAATCGAATTGGCCAGCATCGGCGGGCGCGCCCTCAGCCGAGGAGCGGCCCGCCATGAACGAAGGGGCGGGGAGAGCGAACTCTCCCCCTTCCCCCGGGTTAGCCCCCGCCCTGCGCTGGGCAGGGCTCCGACTAGCCCGGGGTCCCCTTCGTCGCCACATGGCTCCCATGCCTGCGAACTTGTACGAGCCCCGTTGCCTAACGGGGCGGTTTAGCCTCTACCGAGGACAGGGGTGCAAGCGCTTAGCACTGGTTGACCATGGTCGAGGCGTAGCGCGCGGGCCCGGTGGTGGAGGCGGCCTGCTTCTTCGGCTTGTCCTTGCTCTCCTTGCCGGACTTCTTCTCCTTGAGGGAGTCCTTCAGGAGGCCGACGGTGCTGGCGAAGGAGGAGGAGGAGCGGGTGCTGGCGGCGTAGGAGGCGGACTTCTTGTCGGCGGGGACGGTGAAGGTGTTGTAGCCGTCAGTCATTTTGGCGGTGTTGTTTTTGGTCGAGGTATGTGAGAGTGGTATTGTAGAGGTGTTTGGGATGATGTCGAGCTTGAAGCTTGGAGCTTGGAAGCTGTGGTGTAAGTGCGGTATTGTGGAGATGTTTGGAATGGTCAATGTAAGTGAGAGAGCTTGTAAGCTGCGGTGATGTAGATGCCTGAGAAGGATGCCGAGAAAAACCAGCTGTTGCCTCGGGCACCCACGGCTGTTTATATACTCAAATAATGCCGTACTCCTCCCCCCCCGGCACTGGTTGACATGGGATCCAAACGCGGCCATGGAGGATTAATTCGGGAGCCTGGGCTGAGGCTCCAGGCAACCGCTATTGGTGCTTCGGCCGGGGCTCCATGCGGCCGTTATGGTGGGGCCGGGCACCTGGCGGAGCCCGGAGTGGACTAGCGCGGGGGGCGGGGCACAGGCCTGAGTGCGCTGTCTTGCGTGGCTCTCACGCCTGGCGTAATATTGCATTTTGATGTATGGCACACCTCCTTGCCGCACGCTGTGGCGCTCCGCCACAGCAAAGACAGAGGACGCTTTCAGCGGTGACTCCAACTGAAGCCAGGGCGTGTCCGTGTGAGTCAGCGCCGGTGAGTCACTTCTTCAATCAATACATGTAATTACACACCAGAGCACTCTGGCGTCTTCAACATTTGATGTTGGCTTCAATTTCTGCACATCCCCAGCCGCCAGTTGCAGGACCGCGGCACCTTCGACCTGCTGCCGAGAGACCGCTAATCTGAAGGCTCCGATGGAGACGTCACTTCAGTAGTGCCTACGCGAATCCGAGATGCCAATTCGACAATTGCAGGCCCTGTGAGCTTTGCTCCTTTGGGCGAGATTCCTAATAATCCGTCTCCACCTCGCAGACGGATGCAGCGTGGGCTCCATAGCGTCACAGCCATTGCCGTCCCTGCTTCGTAATGGTATTCCGGCCTCGATTCCTAATTCGCATGGAGTCTTCTCTCACTGGGTCGCGGTCGAGGAGGTGTGGTCTCGGGCTGTAATTGTTCCGCAACGACGGGACGAGCAGCACCAACACCAACACGCGGTCGATTGAGTCACCGCCGCAGTCTCTGTACACCATCACATACATGTGCATCAGCCCTCCACCATGTTCACAATCTCGTGCCAGTCCATTTGTGTAACCCCAGGTTCTCACACAGCGCCACAACGCAGGCACATATTGCTCCCATGACACGGAACCGACGCTTCCCCCTCCATAGGGCTGACACCAAGGTCCCTCGGGTAATCAGGCCGGTCTTACCCTCGCTCGGGGCCTGGTGACAACGCGGGATGGGCATGATGAGGCTGAGGATACCGGAAATGTTCTTTCCGACGACCTCCTCCTCTGCTGTGTTGCCCCCCTCGAACTCGGCCCTGGACTCATGCCCTTTTTGCACCATGTCACCCTCTGATCCTTCTCAGCGTGGTGCTGGGGTGACATCGTTTATCATCATGACGAGGCCTGTTTCGTTTGCGCCAGGGCCGCATCGGCCTTGTCCGCTAGGCTGCCGAATTTCGCAAATCCTGCGCAAATCCCGCTCCTTTCGACTCTCGCCTTCCGCCCACACACCACCCACCCCTTACGGCTCTGTTCGGCAATACGAGAGGAGCCAGGTTAGCCAAAGGCCCCCGGCCATTGACTGCATGACGTAGTCAGATACACCTTGGAAATCTCCATTTACATTTACTTCATGCTCCCCAAGAGCCTGTAACCGACCATTCAAAATGCTACGCCAACCCTCCACATCTCCCGTTAGCCGCCCCCTTCACGTCCTCGGACTCCTCAAGAACCCAACCACTCCCCCGCAGTACCCCACCAAAGCATCCAACCTCCCGCTCTCCTTCTCCTGTTCCTCCCTCCACTCGCCCAGCGCAGCCAGCACCCCCTCGTGCTCCGTGACTATGTCAAAGTGCAACCTTAGGAACACCGCCATCCACGCCTGCGTGAGCTCGTAGTCGCGCCTCGCCCGCAGCCGGTCCGTTAGCGCGCGGATGAAGTGGAGCAGCTCGTTGCGCGCGTCCGGGCCCTCGCCTGGCGAGAGGGACCGGAGCTCGAGGTCTGCTGCTGACGGTGGGAGCGTCTTGAGGTGCTCTACGAATGCGTTGTCTGGAACCACAGTTAGTATCGCACATCCCCGGAACTGGCATCCCCCCAACGGGGCTGAATGGGACTCACAATCTCCCGACGTCGCTCCTTCAAGGAGTTTCCCCGTGAACGCCTCCTCCTGCCTCGCCATCTCGAGCCTCACAATCCGCGAGCTCGACTCCTGCCCCCCGCTCGTCTCCTCGATCGCCTTGGGCTTCGTTCCATTCGTAGACGGTAGGAAGAACGGAGCCTTCTCCGGCGCCTTGGGTGCCTCCTTCGGCTTGTTCCGCTCCTTGATGAGGTCGAGGTGCAGCAGCGTCTGCCACCTCGACTTCGGCACGAGACTAAGCGTCGTCATCTCCGTGCTCAGCTGCTCTACATCCGGCGCGATGATAGCCGGGTCCTCGACGGGCTCCGTGTCCTCCTCGAACGCCGCGTCCAGGAGACCGCGGTTGCCTTCGCCGGAAACCGTGGGCAGCGTGGTCGCGGCTACCTCCTTCGCCGAGATCTGCCGCGTGGGGACATGCCGGAAGAGCGTCTTATTCGTCCAGACGCTGACGCCGAGCTGGCCCTCGACGCACGCAGCGAGGTATTCACCCGTCGAGGACATGGCCACCGCCCTGCATGGTCTCTCGAACCGGATAGCGTCGATCAGGTGGCTCGTCGGAAGGTCCCACACCCGGACGGTGCAGTCCTCTGACGAGGCGATGACCCAGCGACCGTCGTTAGAGAAGCAAAAGTCGGTGACTTCCTCCTCGAAGCCGAGGAATTCTCTGATCGTACGCTTCGTCTCCATGTCTACAACGCGTATTGAGTTGTCGTCGCACGAGAACGCGAGAAGATCGTTACCGGCATGGTAGCGGCAGCCTGTGATAGCTGTCATGGGCGCCCAGTCGATCTGGTCTAGTAGATTACCCGTCAGGAAATCCCAGAACTTGACCTTGCCGTCCAACGAGCACGACACGATGAGCTTATTCGTCGAGTCGACAACGATGCCGGTAACAGCCTTCGTGTGTCTCCCGGTGCCCGGCGTAAACTTCCCCTCGATGCGCGTCTGTAAGTTCACAACATCATCGGCTTGCCTGACCTGCTGCATCTTGAGTTGCCGTGCTTGAGCTGGCGTAAGTCTCGAGGGGAACTGCTGGCGGTGGATTCCAGACTGCAGGTTGTACATGTCGATAGTCCCGCCCGCGGAGCCCACAAAGGCAAACGTCCCACACGGGCTGATGGCAACCGTGGATACATTTGCCCCATCCCCCGTTTCAAACATCCACCGGCCGGCCCGCTTCCTCCCCCAGAACCACGTTCTCGCATAACGGTCGTTCTTGTGTGCCGTGACAACACTCTCCCACCCCGTCATCCCGCTCACCTCGGCGTCGCTGACGACCTTCTTGGCACGTTCGTTCTTCGAAGACCGCTGCCAGATCGGCTGCTTTCCGGGGAGCGCTCCGATCCCACCGTCGCGGTTAAGAGAGCTTGCGATGCAGGTGATCTCAGGAGCCTTGATGTCCTCGAGAGTGGTCGTCGGACCGTGGGCTAGAGCCGAGGTCGACAGGATACCAAACTTCTTCGCCTTCTTGCGGATGTTACCCTGGCTGAGCTCCGTGCTCTGCCCGTCGCGGCGCATACTCCATCCCCAGAGACTCCGGTCGCTACCACCGCTAATGAGCCACTTGTTGCCAGCATCTGCCCCGTCAAAGTCGGACGGCAGAAATTCTAGGCACTTGACAGGGGCGGCGTGCCCGCTTCTCGTGTGAAGGATCCGGGGGATCGGGGAGAATGGTGACTCGTCGAATATCCACGTCTTTAGGGAGTTGTCTCGGCCACTGCTGACGATGACAGACTGGCCGTAGAGGAACTCGATCTTGCTGATTCCCCCCCCGACCAAAGGGCCGGCACGAGAGGGCGGGTTGTGGGCGCTCCGCAGGATACCCGATATCCTACCGCCACCATTGAGATCCCAGAAGGTTATATCGCCGGTCGCCGGCGTGGCAGTAGCCATGATGCCGTCCTTCCTGCCATCCTGCCCAGCTCCCATGCCATCCGATCGGAAGGATATGGCGTTGACAGGGGTGTCCGGCGTACCGGCGTTTATCTCGATAAGCGGCCTATCCCGAAGGACATCGTGTAGAACCAGAGGTCCTTCCGAATAAGCGACAGCAAGTACGGAGAGGGCGGAAGAAGGCTGTAGACAAGTAACGGCTCCGACATCGTCCTTCGGCGGGACAATGGTATAGATCAGCTTCCCTGTGCTGACGTTCCATATCTCGACCCATCCATCCTTGCGCCCAATAAAGACCTTGTTGAGGAAGGTGGGCATGTTTGTGATACCACCAGTGAGCTCGTTGCCACCATCCTGAGCAGACACGGTCCGGATGGTAGTGTAGTGCTCGAGGGAAGCCGAGTTCCAGACCTCGACCCTCGTGAGGGCGCAGGCAACGATCCAAGACCCGAAGACGAGGATCTGCTTGATTGGCTCGTCGAGGTCGTCGGGGACATTCAGCTCGGCCACTTTCCTTCCCCGCTGGAATACCCAAAGGCCCTGCGAACCCCCGCTGCTACGGTCACCCCATGCGGCGAGGATCTTCTGCTTCCAAGCTACGGTAGCCGTGATATCAGCCGGCGTCTCGGGGCGGCTAACGAAAACGAGGTTCAAGCCGCGCTTGAGGTCGTAGGTCTGGAGGGATCGGCCGACGGAGGTGGTGATCTGGAAGCTGGTCTTGCCCAGCGGAACGGTCGTGAAGGGGACACCGGTCGGAGACACGAGACCGATAGTCTACGGGTGCTGTTAGTACGACGGGAGCGTAGTCGAGAGGCTACAGCGCCGCGCGGGGCCGTGGTATGTGGTATGGAGAGACGTACTCGGAAGGGTGCGAAGATCTTAGAAGACGCTTTTGAGGTGGGAGCCTTCTGGACACCGCCCAGGTCCCTCTTCTGACGCTTGGCCAGGTGGCCACCGTGATCTGAGTGCGGCATTTTGCGTGGTGGGCGGATGCTGCCGTCGACTCTCGTTCACTTTAGGCGGCTACACACGAAGCATATAGGACCGGCTCGCGATGGCCCAAATTTTTTTTCCAATTGATCGCTGATAAGATACGGCCGTGACCCCACCTTCAACGACCGAGTGACCCCTTGGTTTCAGCTGGCAGACAACTGGCCCGCCCAGGCGCGGAAAACTAACAAAACCGGCGTTCAGGCCCACTTCGCACCAAGACCTGTCAATCAAATCAAATGCATACCACCCTTGGGCATGACATCACACATGGCTTTGCATGAACGGCGGCTGGCAGCTGTATCAAAATAATACGCGACATTTGAAGGACCCTTTGGGAAGGCCCAACAACACACGGTATGCTGGATCGCAAATGCCCCAGCAAAGAGGGAGACGCAGCCAGAGATTTTCTGCCCAGTCGCCATCCTTGCACTAAAAGACAAGGATCTAAATTAAGCCCTGCTCATCCATTGTTGCGGTTGCCCCCCTGACCTGGTCGGCAAGACCCTTTTGTTAGTAAACACGTGATGGGACGCGGCGAAAGCAGGTGCAACCCGGATAACACCGAACCCCTAAGCGCGTCGCCGCCCCTCAATTTCTCTCGGACGAACATATCGACGTTGAAGACCGTCGCGGGGTCTGGCCTTTGATCCGGGTCTCCTGCCTAGACTCCTTTGCCGACGACGGACAGCCACGGCTCTGTTGCCCATTTTCAAAGAAGCGCGCCCTATTCCGCCAGCTTTTTCTTGCCCTGAACGACCAGCCTTCTAAAGCGAACCGACTGGGCCTTTCTCTCTCGATTCTTCCATCCGCCTGTCGCGCCGCGGGTTGTGACGTTCTTCAGCTTGTTCCAATCTTTGACTCCCGGCTGCTGTGCCTTCTTTGTCAGTGGGCGTTGGGCCTGCCTACACCATGGCCTTCAGGTCATCCTCCAGGCCGCCTCCCACACCGAGGCGGCAGTCTTCTTCTACCGGCCACACCCCACGGCCTGCTCACCCTGCAGACTCACACGCCGCCGACCTCACGCAGTCCCTCCGAAACCTCTCGCTTGCGACCTCACCCGGCCCGACCCCGAGATCATCGCGGAGCACCCCGTTAAGATCCGCCTCCCTCGCGTCTCCTGGACCCGCCACGAATTCGAGATTCTCACCGCGCAGTCCGTCCAACGGAAGAGAATCGCGACCTGCGACCCCGACCCTGCTCAGGAAATCGTCCACTTCGTCCCTGCGTTCTGTGAGCACTGGTCCTCGCCAGCAGTCTCTTTCCCGCCGCGCGAGCTCCGCCAACCTCTCTTCATCGCTGCCCAAGTCGCCACTAGCCATGGGCGAGCCGGTGCCGGAGCCCAAGCCGGTACCGACGGCCAACTCGATCGCCAAGGACTTCTTCCAGACCGATTTTGATTTCCAGCAGGGTGATGGGGACAAACGACAGACCGAGGTCACTGTGGTCCTCCACGACTCGTGCTACGGCCACAGATACTCCCGCTCCCCCGCCACTGACGAGGACCTTGCCTCCATCGTCGAGAGGCCCGAGAGGCTCAAGGCCAGCTCTCTGGGGGTTGCCCTGGCCTACGTCAGGCTTGGGGGCCGCCATGCCGATGGACCGCACGACGTCCACCCCAAGCGCGATCCCACCACCATCCCCCATCTTCCGTTCCGCATTAGGCGTTCCAACAGGAAGATGTCCCTCCTCTCGCCCCCAGTCATTGCCGTCCACGGGAAGGACACAATGAAGGAGCTTGAAGCCATGTGCAATTCCGCTCTGTCCAAGCTTGCGACAAACCGGATCGAGGTCGAACGTAACCACAAGACCAAGCCCGAGCTTCATAGCGGCGATCTTTACCTGGGGCCTCATTCTCTCGAAGCCATGGAAGGCGCTCTTGGTGCCGTTTGCGAAGCAGTCGATACCGTGTTCTCTACGGGACCTCGCCGCTCCTATGTCTCGATCAGGCCTCCCGGCCACCACTGCTCTGCCGATTACCCTTCGGGGTTCTGCTGGGTCAACAATGTCCATGTCGGCATTGTGTATGCCATGATGAATCATGGCCTCACCCACGCCGCTATTATCGATTTCGATCTCCACCACGGCGACGGGTCCCAGGACATAACCTGGAACCACAATGAGCGCCACACTTATTCAAAAGGTAAGGGTGGATTGTCGCAGTGGAAGAAGGGCTCCATCGGCTACTTCAGCCTGCACGACATCCAGTCTTACCCATGCGAGAGTGGGAACCTCGAAAAGACTGTAAACGCAAGCGTCTGCATTGAGGATGCGCACGGCCAAAACATCTGGAACGTGCACCTCAAACCCTGGGCAAACAAGTCCGAGTTCTGGGAGCTGTACGAGACCCGGTACTCTGTCCTCGTGGAGAAAGCCCGATCGTATCTGAAGCTGCAGTCGGACAGGCTTCGTGAGGCTGGAAAGACACCCAAGTCAGCGGTATTCGTGTCAGCCGGATTCGATGCCAGCGAGTGGGAGAGTGGTGGCATGCAAAGGCACGCAGCCTCGGTCCCTACGGACTTTTACGCCCGAATCACCGAGGATGTAGTAAAGATGGCGGCGGATCCAGAGACCGGCACGGACGGCCGTGTTATCAGCGTCATGGAAGGCGGCTACAGTGACCGAGCCATATACTCTGGCGTCTGCAGCCACTTAAGCGGGCTCGTCTCGAGCCCTTGCCCGCAAGAAGAGGCTATAGCGGACTCCGAGCCCAACCTTGGCCAAGATAAACCGCGGCTTGGGATGGAGATGGGCCAGCGTCTTGGTCTCGCCAGGGAGCAGCAGCTCCACGGCCAAAGCAATCACCGCCCCTCAACTGCGAACATATACGATCCGACCTGGTGGTCAGGCCCGGAGCTGGACAACCTCGAACGCGTACTCGGAATAGCCCCCCGACAGCCGAGGAAGCCCCGCAACTCCATACCGCCGACCTACAGCTCGCCAACCCACTCATCAACCGCGAGGGCGACTGACCCGGTGAAGCTCCACCGCAGTCTCACGAAGAACGGGCAGCCCTCGCGACCACCGACCCCGCCACCGCCAGAGGTCCCCTGGACCGTCGCTGTTCAGGAGCTCCGAAACGTCTTGGTCCCGGAGCACAGGCCGACCGAGAGTTGTACGGTAACGGAGATCAATGATATTGTGACACAAGCCAGGCAGGAATACCGTGTCACTCCGCCAACCTCCCGAAGCCCCGTTGAAAGCCAGGCGCCGACTCCTACGAGTGGTCAGCGGGCTGGGCTGAGAGGGAGGAAGCCCAAGGTGATCGAGGCCATCTCTGAGGAGAACAGTGTTGGGAAGCCTCGCGTGAAGAACAGTTCTGCTTTGGTATGTCATCAGCACGGGTACTCTACTACCGAAATTGCTGCTAACACCTTAGAACAGCATTCATCTCGTGGGAGTGCGGAGACACCAGCTGGGGTTCGGAGGTCCACAAGGCGCGCTAGTACAGCGTCTGTTTTGACCTCCGTTGACGATGACACGGCGCCGGTGACGGAAAGCAGCGTGAGCAGCCGCGGCAGCAGCCGGGTTTCCGATGCAACCGGCGGGGCTCCGCTGCAAGTCAAAAAGGCGCGGGCCGTGCCCGCACCCCGCAGAGAACCGGCCGCGCGAGCGCAAAAGGATCCTGTAAAGAAGGCAGCACCCACTCGCCCGGCGCCCCCGAAGCGGGCGTCAACGTCGGCGGTGGCAAAAGGGAAGGCCAGGTTCAGCGGTGCGCCGGGCCCCGCTTCCTCTACGGCTACGCAGAAGCCGAGCATCAAGGTCTCTGAGTCGGATGATTGTGGAAGCGACCTCGACATGATAACGGCTGGTATGAATAAGGTTAAGATCACGCTTGTTAACAAGTCTGGGCGGGAAACGGATGAAGGGAACCAGGCTGCGCCGGTGTCCGCACCTATCACAGCCGGCCCGAGGCCCAGGATCAAGATTGTATCTCGCAACGCGTCTCCCGACAGGCCCAAGACGAGCGACGGGGTCCAGTCCATACAGGCCGACGATATTAGAAGCCAGGGGACAGGCCAATCCCCCGTGCCGTCCATCACTACACCAGTCGATGGGCCCCTCTCAGCCGAGTCTCCTAACCCGCGCTCCCTCACGCTCCCATCCAGCTCGCCCGAGCAGCCCGCACCGGCGACCCCGGACATGTTCGTCCCTTACCAGCCCGACGGACCCACGCCGGCGGGACTCCCCGTGAACGACGTCAAGTTCCTGCCTCCGAACATGGCGACGCCGACGCCGATGAAGAGGACGGATCTCCCCAAGTTCACACCCACCTCGGCGATTCCGTTCGCGACGAGAGAGGAGGGACCGAAGGGCGAGGTGCTGAAGGACGAGGACGAAAGTTCTATCTGGGATGTTCCGGAGACGCCATTGAAGCCATCAGGTCCCTAAAGGTTGCGCACGTAGGTTTGGGATGTCATTCCGAGTGTCTGGGGACAGCGAATATTCTGTCGGCTGGTTCCCCGACAAGACAGCGCGCGAAGCGGGTGATTCGGGCTTCGGAAACAGCCCTCGAAGTCAGGGTTGTATTCGAGCGGCATATGAGCAGATCAAAAAGGCCCGTGTGCCTTCTTTGGCGTCGCTCTAGAAAATACATGCAAACTACTAACACGAAGATACATGGAGAGTTGGGGGAAGAGGTCCTCGGCAAGGAAAAGGAAAAGAAAAAAAGCATTGGTTCTGTCTTTTCTCGGGAAAGGGGGGTGCCGGTGTTGGATGGTCCTCTTTTTTTTTCTTTTTCAACGATGATACCCGATACCCCGTGTCGTCGAGGACGGCTTCTTCTGTCTTTACTTGTTTCTGATGTCTACTTTTTCTGCTGCAGGTTTGGCGGTAGGCCTTCGGATTCTTCTGTCTACTGTAAATGTTTGGGCTTGAAGAATTCTGTCTCTGAGGATGTTTGATTGCTGTGAATGTCGTGGTGGCCTTCAGTTCGAGATACTAGGAGTTGTTTTATCCTGTTCTAATGCTGTTTCTAATTCTATGCGTCCTTTATCACATTCGGAAACCACTTCCTATAATCCAGTTTGCTCTACCGTTAGGCTCTCCCGAATGGCCGAGACGGCCACGGCCCTCTCTCCTAAGATAGCGGTGCCGTCATACTGCACCTTTCGCTCAAAGGTCCAGAGCTCGGTGATGCCAAGGGACTCGAGGTAGGTGAGGGCGCGGGTGTAGTTGGTTGCCACCTGGCTGATGCCGTGCGAGTCGTCCGAGAGGGTGAACTTTCCGCCCAGGGAAAGGTATTTCTGGAACCAGGTAAGCGCAAATCCGTGTCCACCTCGTGGCGGACCATCGAGTCAGGGAAAGGGGGTTAAAACTCACCTCGGCGATAGCCCGGCACGGATACGGTTCCTCGAGCCCCTTCCTCAGAGCAGACGTGTTACACTCCAACCACGCGCCCCCCCTCGCCATCTCCTCCAAGTTTCTCACAATCCTCGACCACACCCCCTCCCACGCCCTCACATCCCGTCCGGGCTCCTCGCTCATCAGCCTCACGAGGTCAAAGTGCCCCACTACCGGCGGCCTCACGGCCCTCAGCATCTCATACTGTTCGTCGTAGTACCGCTCGTAAAGCGCCTCCTCGCCGCCACAGGCGTCGCGGGCGCGGACGTAGGTCTCGCGGTCAAAGTCGATGGGGATGCCGGCGGCGTGGTGCAGGGAGCCGATGAAGTAGTCGACCGTTGGGTCGGAGGCGAGGGCGAGGACCTCGGGGCCGTATGAGGGGCGGATGAACTCGGATTCGAAGCCGATGAGGATGTGGATCTCGGAGGCGTACCTCTCGCGGAGGCGGAGGGCCTCGGCGAGATAGGATTTGTGGCGGGGCGGCAAGACGGCCAGGGAGGCTGGGGGATCGTCCATCTGGGGGTGTTGTTAGCGGGTGCAAGGGGGGGGGACAGTGACGGCCAGGGGGCGATACCTCCTCCGGGTAGAGATCCTCGAGCTTATACCGCGGCATATGCTCGGTCAGGCCCATGGTCTTGAAGCCGAGAGATACAGCATGCTTGATGATGTCTTCCAGGTCGTCCTTTGCATGGCCGGGGCAGAACTGGCCCGAGTGGGAATGCATGGTGAAGGCCATGTTGCGAGGCCCGGGCCGTGCCGAGTCCGATCTGAAGCGGATTAGCAGAGGATCTCAGGGCGGGAAAGGGCCGTGAGATTGGACTCACTCAACGGGATGGGGACTGATGAGATCGGGGTCTAGACGGACTACAATGGTACTTCACCCGAGGACCTACAACAGCCTGTACATGCAGCGGTCGGTCAGTTGCCAGAGCTCGCGAAAAGCCGCCTCCGCTTAGCTGCCCAACACAACACTGAATGGCCAAATTTAAGCCGCCATTACTCATCACGGCTCTCGCTCGATACTGCGGCGGGCGCGGGGCCGCAACGCAGCCATCTCGCCCGGAGCTCAATTTTCGGCCCCGGTCAATTGCGGAAACAAAGCGTTGCACCAGTGGTTTTGCCTCGATGAAAACCACCACGGTTAACCCATCTGTCTACATGGACCAAGCAAGAAGAAGGCAGAGACGTACAGCCAAGGGTGCTACATAGTGACAAGCTCACAACGGCAAGGCCTTCCTTCGTGCCGAGGAAGGAGGGAGCCGTATTAGTCGCAGCTTGTACAGTGCCCTGGTCACGTTCCATCCTCGGCGGCCTCGCTCGCCAACCTCACATCATGGACGAACAATTCACCCACCACTACATGTATTAATTAGGCCCTATCTCGGCACATCCCACCGACCAGGATCCCCCATCCGATTCACCTCCATCTCGGCCTACCCCAACATGATCATGCGGTGACTTGTTCACAGACCCTCGTCGACTTTCCTCTTCGGGCTAGCTGGACGCCGGGGTCATCGCCTAAAGGCCTCGCCCGAGTCCTCACGGAGACGCGCCCGGATCCCGGGAATACACCATCCACACCTGCGAAGTTTCTCGCCAAGTCGCCGAGAGAAGAGGGCCACGTCGGCTCACCTCACACGTCACGTCGCAGATCCCGCGCCCTTCGGGTGACGAGCAGCCGCCGCCCATCTCACCGCCGCATAGGCACTACCTGTACAACGACTGCTTGAGCCTACGAACACCCGCTCGCATTTGTCCTCTCATGTTCCGAACCCTTCTCGCTCCAGGAAGCCAGGCATCATGAAAGTTGACGGTGTAAGTCACCATTCAAGCCTCCCCTCCAATTCCCCAACTAACGCGCTGGACGCAGCTATACGTCTACCCCGTCAAGGCCCTCCGGGGCGTCCCCTTGACCTCGGCCCAGCTCACGCCCCAAGGCATAAAGTACGACAGAGTCTTCATGCTCTGGTCCCTCAATGACGACGGCTCCCTCGGCACTAAGCTCCAGGCCTCGAGCCATGCCCAGTGCGTCCTCTTTCACCAGGAGTTCGTTGGCCAAGACACCAGCCTGAACGAGTACGAGCCTATCTCCAACTCCGGCTCCGGCTCGTCTGAGAGCTCCAGCGCCCACAAGAGTGAGCCGTCGATCGTTGTCCGGTACCTAACGCCCAAGGAGCCCCTCGTCCCTCACCATCCGTCCCAGGACACTGCGCTAGAATTCCCCCTTGAACCCGATATCTCCGCCCTGCGGCCCGTAGATATCGACCTGTTCGGGAGCAAGGCCAAGGTCTACCGCATGGGCGAGCCCTGCGATGCGTGGTTCTCCGCCTGCCTAGGATTCCCAACGGCGCTCCTCTACATCGGCGACGGGCGCCGCCCCCAGCTCGGCTTCCGTCCAGGCCCCAGGACGCCAGTCCGGAGTTCCATTCACGCTCTAATATCGTACATCTCAGGAATCGTCCTCTACATCCTATCTCTCATCAGACTCGCCGATGGCATCAGAGACTGGCTCGTCTTCTCTGACCTGGCCCCCTTCCTCGTCACCTCCACTTCCTCCCTCGCCGACATCTCATCGCGCATCGAGGATGGGCCCATAGGAATGCACCGCTTCCGGCCAAATATCGTCCTCGGGCCGGACGCAGACGCGGAGGACCTCCCCGCCTGGTCGGAGGACTTCTGGTCTCAACTGACCATCTCCCCTTCAACTGCGGAACGGACGGGGAAGTCAAAGCTACAGGTGACAGGGAACTGCTGCCGCTGCGTGGCTACGAACGTAGACTACGCCACCGGCCGGCCCTCCCAGGGACCCCGCGGCACGGTCTTCAAGAAGCTCATGTCGTATCGCCGCGTCGACAAGGGCTCAAAGTACGAACCCGTCTTCGGCCGGTATGCATCGCTGCTTGGTCCATTCGCGCAGGTGATTCGCCTTGGGGACGGTGTAAAGGCCACGGCCAGGAGTGATAGGGATGTGTGGGACTGGCCCGCGTGGAAGAAGGTCAAGGCGAAGGCTCCGTAGACTTCCGAGGAGTCTCCGGCAGCAGATAGGAACACGGGGCGGTCTGGCCCGGGCGTCCCTGATGCGATGGGCTCCCGGTGTGGCAAAACCGGCTAGCAACTCGCGATGCCGGCGGCGTCCCCGCTCGCTCCGAATCGCCTGGGGGCCCCCAACCTGAACCGAACCCAGACGCCCTCAACAGCGACAACAAACCCGAAGACTCCCTGTTCCCACTCCTGGTGAACAAACGTATGTGCGCGCACCCTGGCACAGAGACACATATAGGGCTGCGACATGTCCAAAGGCCAGATGCATCGTCCCTCGCACCAGGTTCCAGATGGCGTGAAACGGGCGTCATCCGTCTCACAAAACACCATTCTACACCGCCATCTTCCCCTCGGCCTCTGGGTCCCACGCAGCCCCAAGAGAAGAAACGCCTCACTGCTTCCGCTCTTCTCGGCTATCACGCCGCCCGCCGGCATGTGAAAGCAAGGGTCAGGGCCCGTGTTTGCTGCACCTCACGGAGGAATGCTTGTGTGCCCTTCTCATCGTTCTCCCGCTTCTAAGAACCTTCTTCCCGTTTCGAAACCATCCAGTCCCTTTATGTACGTGATACACTCGATCTATGTGTAACCCGTCGTGGCCGTACTCCAGATTCCTACGGCCCCGAGACAGGCAAGTAAGAAAAGAGCCAAACGGGGTTTGTGACACGCCCCTTGCACCCATCCCTAGTCGCTGGTGCTGGTACTGGCGTGGTCGCGTCTCTGGCACTTGCTTTTGCGCATAGCTAGATATACAGAGGAGGTTGTCTTGGGGGGGGGGGGGGGGGGGGGGGGGGGGGGCGATAGCCAAAAACGGGTGGTAAACGGGAAAC
>JAMAJV010000043.1:0-260299 GCA_023628835.1 Sordariomycetes sp. S4602
TAAGCTTCTAGAAGAATAATTAAGGGTTATAGTAATATATATATAAGGTTCCTAGATACTAATAAAGAGTTTTTATTAAAAAACTATTATTATATACCTAATTTAAATATAAACCTTATATTATAATTATAGCTAAAAAATACTATCTCTATATTTACTTATAATTAAGTTATTCTATATTATAAGAATTAGAGAATAACTAAAGGGTCTAAGATAAGAGACTTATATTATCTAGATATATAGGTTTTTAAGAAACCTAAAGATAATCTAGATTTTAAATCTAAGACTTATATATTTCTATCTAATATAGAAAACCTTATATATAACTGCTTAGGTTACTATAGTAATAATAGTCTATTAAAACTAAAAGATAATATATTAGGTCTAGAAACTAATTCTATACCTAAAAGAATAAAAAACTATGAAATTTGCATTAAAGCAAATCTATAAAACACTATATATAAAACTAGTTAAAATCCTACTAGTTATAGTATTCTAGATAAAATATATATAAACCTTATAGGCCCTATATACCCTACTAATATATATAGTTATAAGTATATTATAATATTTTTAGATTCTAAATCTAGATATCTAGAAATAGACTTTCTAAAAACAAAAGATTAGGCTTTAGATTCCTTTAAGAAATATAAGGCTAAAAACAAAAATAATAACTATAACTACTCTATTAAAACACTAAAAAGTAATAATAGTAGAGAATTTATAAATAAGGACTTTATAACCTTTCTAAATAAGGAAGGAATAGCTTATAATCTATCCTGCCCTTATATACTTAAACAAAATAGTAGAATAGAAAGGATAAATTAAACTATATTTAGGGTGATAAGAGCCCTTATATATAATATAAATATACCTATATATCTATAGGGAAAAGTAGCTATAGCAGCTACTTATTTATATAATAGAACTCTATATTCTAAAATATTCTAATTCTAAGGTTATCTAAAGAGGGGAATCTCCTTTTTATATATATATTAGAGGGCCTCTATATAGGGGTTCTAAATCAGGGGCAGCAGGGGCCTTAAATTAGGGGCTGTATAGGCCCGAAATCAGGGGCTGCAGGGGTTCTTAATCAGGGGCTGCAGGAGTCCTGAATCAGGGGCTGCATAGGCCTGAAATCAGAGGCTGCAGGGGCTCTAGATCAGAGGCTGCATAGGCCCGAAGCCAGGGGCTGCATAGGCCTAGAGGCTGTATAGGCCTGAAGTTAGAGGCTGTAGAGATTCTAAAAGGGGCTAGGCCTGCAGAGGTAAGGTCTGCTGTTTTAACTAAGATTACTACTAGAATAGGGCTACTTATTCTAATAGATATATATATTAGCAGTAATAAAAGTAACTAGTCCTACTTAATATTAGCAGTAGTAAGAGTAACTAGTCTTAAAAGAATACTAGGATGTCTTTATAAAGATACTAGAATACCTTTATAATATTAAAGTAGGTTTAGCTAAGTAAGGATTATAAGAATCTAAATTAAAAACCTTATTATACTAATTCTATATACCTAATATAAAGAAGAGATTATCTAGTCTTAGCTTTTATATACTAGTAAAAATAATAGGTACTAGAAGGTCTAATTTACTATATAAGATAGTAAAAGAGAAGAAGTTCTTTTTTTCTATATAAAAAGGAAAGAATAAAAAGAAGAAAAAGAAGAAAAAGAAGAAAGAGACTAGTAATTAGTAAATTAAACTAGTAATACCTAAGTGCTAGCTATTAGTAAATATTTATAATTTCCTTATTTTAGTAATATTAGTATAATAACCTTTTAAAGATATTACTAGGACTTTATGTAGACTTTCTAGAGAGATCCTAGAGATCTTATAGAGACCTTCTTCCCTTAGGTCTTAGCTAGCTAATAATATATGCTTAGCTAGTACTTTATTGCCCTCTAGTATACTCTGTTACTCTGTAATAGTAGCATCTACCCTGTTATTTATAGGTTTAATATTAAGTAGAAGTTTTTAATAATATACTATATAGCTAATATATTCTTACTGCTATTATATTATAATTAGAGAAGAGAATTCTAGAGGGGTTTACTTTATTAAAGGTATAATAGGGATAGTTTTTTATTTATACTATCTATATAACCTTTATAGCTATAATATAGTATTACTTTTTAATAGAAGAGAATGCTATAGATATAATACTAGTCTTAGAATTTAATTTAGATATAGTTTAGATAAAAAGGCAGATTATTATGTATAAGGTATAGGAGAAATGCTTTAGCTATAATAATTATAAAGATATTAGAATTTAACTTACTAAAGGCTGGAGAATAGCCTTCTAATTATGCTTCTTAATTTGTATATAGGTAGAAGCTATTTTGCAGAAGTAATTAGGATATATATGCTAATAAGAGGGTATATATGATATTCAGATTTAAGGTATTTTCGTTTGGCCTGTATTTTTGTTTAGCCCGCCAGGGCCCACCGCAGGTGGGCCTGTGGGGCGGGTAGCAGAGCAAGCCAGATCTACCAAGGTCGCTGACGCTCTTGCTCCGTACTGTTATTTAATCATGTATATTTGCGACATGCCTGCTTCTACCTGAGGCCTTGCCCACTTCATGACTGGGACCGTCCGAATAATGCCTAGATAATGAGACGCCAGGGCCAGGCAATTTTGGGCACGATACTTTTGTTGCATTGTATAGCCTCTGCAGTGCATGCCACTGCTGCCCATCCAGGCGACGATGCAACAGCCTCTTTTTGTGCTGCAAAGACGATCAATCACATCACTCACACATTGCCCCAGCAATGCCTCAAGGGTAGCTGGACACACCCAGCGACCGAGCAGCCGCCGGATCGAACGAATCCCCCTTCCGATGAAGCCCACCACGGTGAGCCGCACCCAGCCGAATCCACGAGTACGGAAGCCGAACCGCCGAGACGCCAGCAAGACAAGCCTATCTTGTCATTCGAAGAATGGAAGGAGCTGATGCGCCGTCGACACGGACAAGACCCTGCAGCCCTCCAAGAGCGGCAGCGGTCGGAGGCCCCCCCGCGAGCAACTGAACCCGCGGATCCTGGAGCCGGCGGCACCTTTGGCGAGGAGGGCGAGATATCCCTTGACTTCGATGTGCCGGCTGTCCCGATCCCGGAAGCCGCGGGAGCGTATGCGCCCGCAACCGATGAATCGGAGGGGTTATTGGGTGACGATGGGACAGCGCAGCATTCTCGCAGCAAAGACGCCGGCAAAACCTGCAAAGAAAGGTTTTCATACTCGTCCTTCGATGCTGGGGCAACCGTTCTCAAAGCGAGCCCTGGGACGAAGAACCCCAAGGCAATACTTGTGGAAAACAAGGATTCCTATATGCTCTTTGAATGCACAGCTGAGCAGAAGTATGTCATCGTCGAGCTGAGCGACGATATCCTCGTCGACACAGTTGTCCTTGCGAACTTTGAGTTCTTTTCCAGCATGGTACGGCATTTTCGAGTGAGTGTGAGCGACCGGTACCCAGTCAAGCTCGATAAATGGAGGCAACTTGGCATATTCGAGGGGAAGAACGCGAGGGATATCCAGCCCTTCTTAGTCGAAAACCCGCAAATATGGGCCAAGTATGTCCGCGTCGACTTCCTCACGTATTATGGCAACGAATACTATTGCCCTGTGTCGCTCCTCCGTGTCCATGGAACGCGGATGCTCGAGTCATGGAAAGAGGCGGAAACAATTCCCGAGGACGAGGATTCTGTGCACGAATCGGTGTCAAGGGGATACCTGGAGGCCGCGACCCACGAGGACCCGATCAACGTTCTTGGTCCCCAAGTGGACGTGTCAGCCGTTCGCGGCGCCTTCTTCTTTGATGCTTCGCAAGCGACTTGTCCGGCTGCCCCTGTTGTCGAGCGGAGTGATGCAGCGCTCCCCAGGCCTAACAATACGGCACCGGACGCGGCGGACGGTGCTGGCGAAACACGCGGGACGCCCGTGGCCAGCCAGCATTCTAGGGTCAAAGCAACCGAGCCCCTAGCTAGTACCTCTATACCAGCTGATGACAAGGCCACTGTATCAACCACAAGTAGCACCATGCCCGCACCATCTTCTAGTGAGAATCCAGGAAAGAGAACCGATGGTACCGTCGACACTCCCACGGAGACAAGATACGCTAGCTCGTCTACGTCCGAACCCCCTGTTCAGAGCAAGTCCGCCGAACCGGCATCAACCCAACCAAGGAACAGAACAACCACGTCGAGTAGCCAATCAACTCTACCCACGGTCCAAGAAAGCTTCTTCAAGACGGTCTCGAAGCGTCTCCAGCTATTGGAGTCGAATATGACATGGTCTCTTAAGTATGTCGAAGACCAGTCACGGTACATACAAGAAGCCCTTGTGCAGATCGAAGATAGGAGGCTCTCCGAGGCCGAGGCTCTCCTGGCTTCCCTCAACCGTACTGTGCATGTCGAACTAGGTGCTTTGCGCCAGCAGTACGAGGAGGTCTGGCAGTCCACAGTCCTTGCCTTGGAGACACAAAGGGAACAGTCCCAGGCTGAGCTTATCGCGTTGTCTTCGAGGCTCAACGTCTTGGCGGATGAAGTCGTGTTCCAGAAACGCATGTCCATCGGCCAGTCTACCCTCCTGCTCTGTTGTCTCATCTTGATCATCTTTTCTCGGTCGGTGACATACACCACTCCACTCGCCAACTGGCAACCTGCTTTCGGAAACACATTTCCAGGTAGCCCAAGAGTTTCGCGAGGGGTGCCCTCTACCGCGGCTCATACACCGTCTGCGGGAAGCACAGGAAACCCTCAGCCGCTCGCGTCGCACCAGAATAACGAGTTCGACCACAGTCGCGCAGTGAAGGCGCCGATGGACCATGGCCCTCACCAGCATGGGAAGTATGGCACCGAAGCCGCCGACCAGGCAGAGTTACGTGATGCGTACGAGACACCGGAAGAAGAAGTGTCTGAACAAGTTGATCGAGAACTTCCACCCCTCCTTTTCGACCTTCGTCGGGGTGGGCCCGAAGACAATATCGTGAAGCCGGGTGATGTACGCGGTGCACGAGACGAGCGGAAGCCTTTGCCGCCTTTGCCAGAGTAGCCGGGATGAAGGGTTTGGCCATCAGGAGCAGGGAAGCGAGGACTTCCCACAACCACAAGCATCACATATTCGTTTTCCGCATGCTTATTGTCATGGAACATCTTTCATGAAACTCCATCAAACTCCGATATGTTGCGCCGTGCCCCCCATCTCCAGCAGCTATACACTCAACCCAGTGAGTCTTCGGGACAATATCCGTTCCAAGGCAGGAGTGCGCCGACCCCTTCGTGCTACAACCCTCAACGCGCTGTTTGTATGCCTTGCCCCTGGTCTTCTCACTCCCAACGACTACTGTTGTCCGTAAAGATGTTGGATGGCTGCCTCATAGTCGTATTCCTCCAGTGCTGCAAGTCTCGTGCCACGATCATACTGCGAGCGCCTACGGCGCTGCTCGTCTCGGAGGTGCTGGCCTGCGTTTGGAGTGAAGAGTCCTACGTAGGCCATGATTCATAAGCCCTCATCCCATCGATCCCTTTGTGGGCGGCACTTACCGACGTGCTCAGCATTCTCACAGCTTCTCTTCATCTTGGACTGGTTGTCGGGCCCCGGGAACGGCTCTTCCTGCCCAGCAAGTTCTGGGTGCGGTCCATTGGACGTGAAATACAACTTCGTATCCTTAGCCTTCGAACTCGGCCCGACGGCGTAGCGGATCAAGGCTCACCTTCGGCCGGTAATGGGGAGCCTCGAGCATGACTGAGCTGTTTCGAAATTTCTGTACAAGGCAATCCTTTCCTTGAATGGCTGGGGCAGGTGGACGTCAGCACTAGTTGTATTCGAGCTCTTGAGCGAGGTCCACTGACTTGCATACGATATCTCTGCCACCTTATCACTCTTGAAGCAGTTCCTTCGGAGGGCTGTAAGCATGTTTGCTACACTTGTCCGAGGATGGCGTGACCTACCACCGTTGATTCCCACGAGCATTGACAAACTAGAGGCTAAAGGTGAGTAGCGATGAAAAGGGGGCAGGGTAGGGTAGGGTAGTACACACGTCAACAATGTCAAGGGGCTACACTGGGTTAGCCCGACTGGTCTATCTGATGCACAGTAAGGGGACTCACGTCGACAAAATTGATGAACGCATACCCCACGCTGATGCAAATGACATCGCTGTCAGCCACGAGATGCTCCACATTACTTGTAAACACCAAGGCCCTCTCACTTACTTGCAGTCATTGGCAAAATCAATTCTCAAATACATGAAGTCGTACTTTCCCCAGCTGGATTCGTCAATGATCCGCTTCAGCATGGCCTGGTCGACTTTGTTCGGAATGTTCCGGAGCATGATCTGGATAGTAAGTTAGACAGGCAATACTGTTAAGAAACTAGCTCGGGAAACTTGCCGTTGTACGCACGTCAGTTCCCTCCCTGATTCGGTGGATGTCCACATGGTTGTGGTGAGCTGGTACCCCGTAGTACGATCCTCTGCCTCCACGCGAAGGGTTTTGACGTCGGAAATCCAATCTACTGTGACCCGGGGTGCTTGTATGTTGGTTCGGACTATCTGAACGGTCTCGGGTGGGACAAGAATGACGCCCGGGCATCCCCGCATCCGCACGCAGCTGAATGTGGGATCGTTCTTCCTGGCTCAGTGAGTAGAGCGGTTGTGGGAATCGCGGGGTTTGTGAAAGAGGATATGTAGGGTGCGAAGATTGAATGCCCTGGGATGATGGGGAGTCGCGCGAGCAAGGAGAGAGTCCTGTGGGCCCGGTGGGTGAAAGGATGACAAGCTGGCCTGGCTGGATCGTCCTCGGAGTATAGCGACTCTCGTCGAGATCCTTGCGGAACGGGGCTTCATCCACTCCACTCCTGGGGGTTGCGCATAAAGCACTGTTTTGAACGAGGCCTTCATTCGAGTGTATCATAGTCTTTAGTTGGATACCCTATGAGAACAAAATGTTAGCGACTTGGCCACCCACTGAGTGGCGGACGAGGGTATACCTCGACAACTGCATCGGTGAGTCTTGCAGCAGCTGCATAGGCAGCGATAACATCACAATACTCCACCGTGGACCTGTAAGTTCCACTCTGGAACGATGACTGCTCGAGGATGCAGAATACCTGGGCCTGAGAGTGAAGAAGCTGATGGATGATGGCCTCTGCGCGGTGACCATCGAGCTCAGAGCTTGGGGTAATGGACGCGACGACCGCAAGTTGGCCCTCTGATGAGAGGTCACCTCCATGGCGGGTATCAGATACCATCATACCCGCTGCATACCTCACGTCCCAGTCAACGCCAAACAGATGCGCGTTAGTATACACGAGGCATGAATCCCGGATATCGGTGAAATATGCCGAGACACTGTCCCCGGAAGCCTGTACATGTCTGTTGCCCAGGAACTGGAAACCGAGATGCCCTAGTTTCTGCGTAAAAATAGTTGGTAAGCCAGGGATCCCGCATCCATTGTACAGCGCATGCGTACATACCTCGACGAAGCCTTGGACATCGGCCACACCCAGCTTCCCTGTGGCAGGTGTGAAAATGAGGTGGCGCGAAAGACCCAGATGGCTGCTCAGGTTATGAGGCGTGCATTGGAAGGGCGTAAGGACACTTGGCACCGGCAATCCCCGAGAAGCAAAGTGTAGCTGGCGAAGAGGAGTGTCGAGGATTGGTCGAAAGGTGGACGCCGTTGGGGAAAGCTTCCAAGGCCGCTGCTGTGGGCTTGTCAGGGAGGAGTTGGGGGGAATGTGCGTGCCCTGGTCCGGGCTGCTAGGATCAACAGGGCTGACATGGGCCTCCGGAGGTGTCTTTCCACCCAATGAGATTGTCGAAGTCTCGCTGAACGAACTATCAGGGACTGTGGGCTGCTGGGATGAGAAAGAAGGAGTTGTGCCAGGATTGCCCCCTTCGTCCTGGGCTGGATTTTCCATTTCGAATGGGGACACAACCGGGACTCTGAAGATGCTAGTTGTTGTGCACGAGGGTTGGCGAGCCGGGCTATCCTGTGAGAAATCGTCGTTTGGTGTCCGAATGCGGGGTGGAGAGGCGCCAAGGATCTCGATCCAATACTGACAAGAACAGAAGGGTGCGTAGTAGGGAACACTTTCCTGATATCGTCGCGGAGGCCGCCCGAGTAGGATTTGATCACATGGAGTGTGGTGTTTTAGGAACACTAGCCGAGCATTCAACTCCAGCACGATGAAGGTTTGTTGCCTGGATAGGCGTTTGAGGGAAGGCAACGGAATGGAAGGAGACAGTCGCGTGTGCCCGCGGTTGGTCTTTCCTCTCGCTTTCCGGGACTTTCATCCCTTCCCACCCCACCTTCCCATTCCATCTCAACCTTCGCACCTTCTCAATCTTCTTTCCCAGCCGTTTTGTATATTTGAAAAGGGATCCCTTTGAAAACCTAGAAAAACCTAAACAGGGTAGAGGGAAACATAATATCCATTGTGAATACAAGGGAAACATGAAGAGCAAATGCTTGAGTGGTAGAGCAGGGCGCGACTCGAGTTTCTTGTCGCGTGATTAGGAGTTAGAGTTGCGCGTCGAAAAATTCATAGACGGGGAGATGTCGCGATGAGTACGCGGATTCACGTGACCATTTTATGTAATGTCCAACGTCCACCAGCGGCACACCAACAAGTGGCGCCACCTCGCATGGACACTGAGCTGGATTACGTGGAGTCTGGACCACCTGTGAGGCCATTCAAGACCAACGATGTCGCGAAAAACGCTAGTGTACGAGGATTACCACAATGCAGTTGCTCATGTAAGTCCGTTCCTCTGAAGTCTTCTCTGATTCCCAAGTTAACGACGTCTTTCAAAGGTCATATCGCCATCGTCCGACACAGAGTTCATCGACCAGTTGATACCCGTCCTCAAAGATGCCTCCTCCACTAAGCGCACCGCCTCACTCCTGCAGAGGCTCAACGGATACTCGGATGAGAGAGAGGCTGATATCGAGAAAATCGGCCTGACCAGACATGAGGAGTTTCTTGGCTCTGTCAACCAACTGCAGCGCATTCGAGAAGACACCGTCGCCCTCACTGACGAGATATTGAAGCTCAACCAATCCATACAATCTAGCACCGAGAAGTTAGCCGAACAGAAGCAGGCGCTAGTCAATACGAGAGCTGTACGGCAGAATATCCTTGACGCGTCAGATGCTCTCAGAAGCTCGCTGAGCATTCTTCATGCTGTCAACCAGTCCCACGATCTCATCCGGAAGAAGAAGTACTACGCCGCCCTCAAATCCCTTGAGGATCTCCAAAACGAACACCTCCTCCCAACCATTCAGAATAAGTATGCAACGCAACATAGACTGGCCGATATCATACAGAGATCCATCCCAGCTTCCCAGAAAGTCATCTCGGAAGCGGTGATGACAGATCTGAACACCTGGCTCTTTCGCATACGGGACATCACCCCATTTCTGGGAGAGGTGGCTTTCTATCACACTGAGCTGCGGCGGACAAGACAACGGGAAAGGGTCGAAGGAAATGGGTTCATGGGGAACTTCAAACTTAATTCCGCCATCGAGCTGGTGTCAGATGAAGCGGAAGAGTTTGATGTGCTCGACAATGAAGAGCTTCAAGTCGACTTCACCCCATTGTTCGAGTGTTTGCACATATGTGAAGCCCTTGGCCAAAGCGACAAGTTCCGAAGCGAATACTCCGCCACGAGACGGCAGCAGAAAGATTTACTACTGCCCAGTGTGGTGGGACTACTCGATGACGACGGATCGTCACTGAGCAGTCTCTTGGAAGGCATTGCTGGGTTTGCCATCATCGAGAAAGCGACGATGCGACGGGCGCCCCACCTGAGGTCTGCAGTTGATGTAAGTCGGTCTGCTCCCCTGACCTGTCTATGACTCAAAACTTACGCACATGGACCTATAGGTCGAGGATCTCTGGGACTCAATGTGCCAGGCCGCGATCAATCTTACATCGAAAGCTCTCAATGAGGTCACCGATGCAGAAGTGTTACTGAAAATCAAAGGCTTCATATCCCTTTTCATACAAACCATGGAGGTGAGGAACCCGGGGCTACCTTCTCTCAGTTGTTTCACTAATGCGCTATCCATTAGGGTTGGGGATACTCTGTTGCCATGTTAGACAGTTTTCTCCTGATGCTTTTCCATAAGTATGCTGAGCTTCTTAAACGTCGATTCAGTGACGATTTTCAGGAAGTATGCTGCGCTCTCTGCTCTGTCGCTTACACATTCCACCTGGCTAACCCAGTGGCCTGCTAGATTGTGTCAACGGATGACTACATGCCAATGCAAATCCAATCGCCTGAGGAGTACGAGAAGGTGGTTAACGTCAGCTGGTTTTCGCAAGACAAGCCAACTAGTGAACTGAGGTAAGGAGCAGAATGGGATACTGGGGAATAAACGGAAGATTGCTAACTGCCCGCAGCTTCCCATGTGTCCTGCCATTTTCCCAGATGTATCCTCTCTGCTGCATTGATATCCGGCACTTTCTGAACCAATTCTACTTCTTCTCCGATGATCATTTTCAGCACCCGAATATCATCGACGAAACACTCCGCAAGGTATCAACCTCGCTGATCTTGTTTTCCCCCTTCCAGATCATCTTGTATTGACGGATCACACGTAGGCCCTTGACGACCTCCTTGTTGAGAAGGTCTGCCAGTCGTTGGTGGAGCGACTCGGGTCGCAGTATCTTGGCCAGATCGTCCAGATTCTCATTAACCTTGAGCATTTCGAAATCGCTTGCCAGGAACTCGAGCAGCTTCTCATCCGTGCTCGATCATCGACTTCCGCCGGCGAGCCTGTGGCTTTGAATGCTACTGAGCGTTTCCGGAGTAATAAAAAAACGGCGGAAAAGCGCATATTTGAGCTTGTCAACACCAAGATCGACGATCTCATTGACACTGCTGAGTATGACTGGTAGGTCCGGCCCATCTTCCACTCGGGTTCGAGATATCGTGTGCCTGGTTAACCCCTATTCAAGGATGACAAACACGGTTGCAACCGAGCCGAGTAGCTACATGCAAACCCTAACCCGGTATCTGTTGAACATCATGAACTCTACCCTGCTTGGGTTACCCCGGGAGATCAAAGAGTTGATTTACTTCGACGCCCTGAGCCATGCCGCAGAGCGAGTACTGGTACTAACCCCTGCCTGCCTCTCCCCGTCCGACGCCTGTCATCCCATACTCATGTTTGCGAGCTAGGCCCTCCCGCTATCCCCCGAGGTGAAATATATCAACGCGAACGGTGTGGGCGCACTTTCCAAGGACGTCCAGCATCTTACAGACTTCGTCGATAACCTTGAGAATGGCGCCATGTTAAGGGAGAACCTCGACGAGTTACAGCAAACAGTCAACTTGCTCCAGTCTGACAATCACGATGAATTCTTCGACATGTCAACAAGGAACAAAAAATACGGCCGAGTTGATGCAATGAACGGGCCGATCCTGTTAGAGAAGTACGGTATCCCTGCTGTACAACTCGGGAGGCCGGTGATAAGCTGACTTGAACTCTCTTACCGCCAGGCTCACATCGGCGGCTCAGGGCTCAAGCCGAACCGCTGCACTGGCCAATTTCTCGTCCCGCTTTGGCATGAAGTAGAAGTACACGTCGAGGGAGCGTCCGCCCCACATTGTTGTTCCTGGTACCTGTGGAGAGAAGAACCGGATGGGCACTTGGAAGTGTTATCTGACATATTATGTCGTTGAGGTATCTGGGTTCTATGAAGCGCACTGCAGCCTACCATCGCCTACTCCTATTCACAGCGGTATTATCCCCGTATCACCACCAGCCGTTTCTGTCTGCAACTCAAGACTGAAGGCCCTGGTCGAACTCTTCGGAAGACATCTGACCCTACGAAAAGTATTAGCGGTAGCGAACACGGCAAATACGGTTGGCTTGCTCGGTTTACCTGTTGGGGCTGCATGGTCGAATAACCATACATCCCTTCGATCTCACCATACATCGGCGGCTGGGCTTGGCCGTATGGCGCAGAAGGCCCAGCTTGTACCTGCCCCGGGTATAGGCTAGATTGCCGGTAATCCTGGTCTGGGGCCATGCCGTGGCCAGCGAGGTTGTAGTCGGTCGGACCGATGGGATGGGCTGATGCTGGGTGGCCCGGCTGGGCCAAATTCGCATGCTGGCCTGGCAGCTGCGATGTGCCTGGTGGCGCAACGGGAATGCCTTGAGCGCCAGTGTTGGGCTGTGCGGCGGCGCGCTTGGCGTGAGCGGAGGCCTCCTCGCGCGGGACGATGTCAATTAGAAAGTCAAACATATCCGACTTGCTGAGGGCAGAAGCGATATCGGATCGCTGAAGAGTTCGGCGTTTGTTCTCTTCTGCGTGGATCCAGGCTCGCATGGTGAGCTCCGTGATGAAGATGTCGCATCCCTTGGCGAAAAGAATGGGAGCCTCAGCAGAGATCATCTTGACTTCTGGGTCCGCTTTCATGACTTTCTTTATCCGGGCGAGCGGCAGCTGGTGAAGCTTGTAGTCATGAGTGTCGCTCTCAAGATGGTTGATGGTGTGTTGCCAATACGTTGTCAGGATATCCTTGTATTGGCCTGTGAGTCCCTGGTGCACCTAACCATGACATAAACCATCAGCATGAATTAGAGGGCTTATAAATGAGATTTCAATAGTCGAGGAACGCACATTCGCCCATGGTCCGGTGTACAGATCGGCTGGGGCAAACCCCTTGGCTGCAAGCTGTTTACGCGGTCAGTAAGACGCGATAGTATTGTGAGAAATGCGCAGCGCACATACCGCAGCACAGGCACCTGCGAACTACGTGTTAATAACTTGTGCTTATCCCATATACGACAAGAACCGCGTAGGAGCGAGCCTTACCATAGTGACCCCCTTGGGTAGTATCGTAGACAGCCTGCTGCCGATTGTCTTGGGAATGAGAGGGTGCTGGGGCGTGTTGCGGGTCCATGATGGCTGACGGCGACGTACAGTGGGACGTCGAACTCGGTTATGGTGGGGTTTCCGTAGAGCGAAACAGGTCGAGGGTTATCAGTCTTGTAAAGTACGTAACTGTGTTTCGGTTGGTGGATGGGAATGAGACGGGTTCTCTCACGCGCTTCGATGCCCCCCGATTGACCAAGGCGCGGCCCAACGATGCGGGCATGCCTGTCAGCGGAGTATCGTCGCCCGGTATTCAACCGAATATATTCCGCCTTGAACCTGAGGCCACAGCAGGCGGCCTTGGACCCACTAAAAGGACCTGGTGGGTTTTCTCTTTTTTTTTTTCTTTCCCATCCCGTTCCCGCGCTGTTGCTGCAAAGCTTCTCCCCACCCTGGAAGGTGAAGAATGGTCCTACCACTCAAAGCATTTTCCTCTCGGCGGCCCCCATGGAGCTGTCTGGCCCTACAGTGGATGACCTCCTGCGAATAGCAGAGAAGCGTCTCTCACAAAACAGCTCGTCACAACCTGCCCACCTCCCCGACCAGAGCCATACGGAAGCCCGGCAACGCACTGTTGGCGATGGAAACCAACCTACAGCGGCCGCTGGACTAGAACCCAGGGTTGTGTCTGCGAAAGCCACCCAGAAGGTAAGCAACATGACTTCCAGCCTGTGCCGCCCACACATCCGCTTTTGTCGGATGATGAGAACCCATTGACATCTGATGCTGAAGGTGAGCCCGTCCTGGGCCTCGCCTCGGCACCCAAGTATGATGCTCCTATTTCATAGTTACTCTGACCTTTCACATCTTCGCCGTTATTTTCTCATTTGCTGCTCTCTTACGTTCCGCGCTAACTGTACGCCGCGAACTCAGACAGACGATGCTGGCTCATCATGGTTTGGCCTCCCCAGGACCAAACTCACACCGGAGCTGAAGCGTGACTTCCAAGTGCTCCATCTCCGGGGGGCCCTCGACCCGAAAGTCCACTACAAGAAATCAGCCGCGAAGTCTCTGGTGCCCCGTTACTCTCATGTGGGAGAAGTAGTCGAAGGTCCCACAGAGTTTAACAGTGCTAGACTGACCAAGCGCGAACGTAAGACGACGTTTGCCGACGAGGTGCTCTCTACACAAGGGTTGAAAGAGAGGTCGAAATCCAAGTATTCAGGCATCCAGAAGCAAAAGAGCAGCGGCAAAAAGGCTTATTACAAGGCCCGTCGCCGCCAGTCCCGTGCATGAGAGAGGCTATTTTCTATATTTTGTCCTGGTATTCGGGCGTTGACAACACATGGGGTTACTAAAAGGTAGACAGGCGTCGTGGCATGTTGGGGCCCTTTTTGCCGGCCATGCGGCGTGTTGGTAGCTATGAATAATGCATGTGCGGTGGCGTAAATGGCGTCGTGCCCTTCCGTGCTGACAATCCAAATCACTTGTTGTACCTGCATGTTCCTGACTGGTGGTTATGCCTGCGCCAATGCCAGGATACCGCCAGTTGTAAACCCGCAGTGAGCGGGGGAGGGCTGGAGGAGTGGCGGCTATGTCGCCTGTAACTACTGACGGAGGTATTGATAATACAATATTACAAGCTGGCCCGGCCGTGCCGCTCTTGGTGAATCTGACGCCTCAACATACATGTCTATTGATGTCTTCCGTGTTCTTGCTAGGCTCTGGAATGGGTGGGTGGGTGCTCTGCGCGGTAATTACCAGGTACGAATCGAGGTCCAGAGGCAGTCTGCTTATGTCATCTTCCTGGTGCCGTCTTTTGCAGGGAACGAAAATCAGCGCCATCTCGAAATGCAGGTAGTGGATTTGCGCCGAACCCAACTTTTTGCAGAAGGACAGCCATGCCGTTAACCCCCATGGGCCCGACTTCTTGCCGACGGCTACAAGGGCTCGTTGCAAGTCATCCTGCCTTCCCCGGCTTCGCTTTTGCTCATAGGTTCCAGTGCCGCGGCCTCACAAGGCGCCCCGCGCCCGCCTCAGCTTCAACAACCCGAAGCTTGGCTGGACCCCGAAGACTATTGTATGTTGGAGCGGCGCGTGCAGACTAAAAAGTGTTTTCTTCTGACACCGAACCAAAGCAGTTCCGAGGATGCTTCTGGGGCACCCAAGCCGCCTGTCTCGACCAGCGACACGACAAGCGACAAACGCTCCGAGCCCCCTGAACACGACGCTTTGCGCTATCCCAGGAGTGTAGAGGCGCTCTACCTTCAGCCGTTACGACGCGAGACTAAGTATGGCATTCCATCGTGCGACCTCCAGCTTCGTTCGTACAGCGTCCGTAGTCTGGAGTTCTTCTCCGACTTTGCCCTGCGAGCGGCATACTACCTGAATCTCCCGGCATTCGGCCCCATCCCGCTCCCTCGAATCACGGAACGATGGACGGTCCCGAAGGACAATTTCATCTTCAAGAAGTCACAGGAAAATTTTGAGAGGGTTACCCTACGGCGCCTGATACAGCTCCGCGACGGGAATCCCGAAACCGTCCAGGTGTGGCTGGCGTTCCTTCAAAAGCACGCTTACTCCGGTGTTGGTATGAAGGCGAACATGTGGGAATTCAGCAAGCTTGGTCAGTCTCGCGCCTCCCTCCCCCTCCCCCCTGATCACGAACTCGCCGCTGAGGACTATGATCTCGCTAACGCGGCCGTCACGCCCGACAGGTATGAGCCAGGCGATGAAGGACAGCGAGGCGCAGGTGATGAAGGAGTTGGAGGAAAGCTGGGCCCATCTGGGCCAGAGGCGCCCCGTCGGCTCGCCCGAGGCGATCGAGGAGCGGCTGAGGGCAGGGCGGTCGCGGACAATGGGATCCTAATCTGCCTTGGAACCTCGCCCGGGGGCAAGTTTGGCTCCAGGCGACTCGTCCTGTCTACGGGTGGTCACATAGAGTGTAGGATGCGTGTAGTTTTATGGAAGGGAATCAGAGCCCATCTTGCTTCAATGGTGAATCCGGCCGGCTTTTCGGGCCCGTGGGACGGAGATGGCGCCCGTTCCGGGAAAACACTCGATAATGGAATTTCTTGTAAAACGTGTAACGGCCCACCCTGTATTTTGATCACGTTCATTATTCTCAGGTGGAAACTCAACCTCAACCACACCAACTCACGCAGCGTCTTTCGCAGCTGCTGCCCATGTCCACACCCAAATGCTGTTAAGGCTAATACACCCGCGCCGGCTTGCGCGGGCCATCCAGCATGGGGTCCCAGTGCGCCACTTCAGCGGGCGGCGCGTGATCTTCTCCGGCATCCAGCCCACAGGGACGCCTCATCTTGGCAATTA
The DNA here is from genome assembly GCA_023628835.1 of Sordariomycetes sp. S4602. NCBI lineage: Eukaryota > Fungi > Ascomycota > Sordariomycetes > Sordariomycetes sp. S4602. The sequence goes on from JAMAJV010000043.1 coordinate 16,167, forward strand.
CGTCGGCGCCGTCCAGCGCTGGGTCCGTCTTCAGGATGAGCCCGCCGAGCGTTCAGATCTGCTGTACTCGGTGGTTGACCTCCACGCCATTACCATGCCGGTCGCCCCCGAGACCCTCCGCCGCCACCGGAGGGAGGCCATGGCTTCGCTCCTAGCCGCCGGCATCGACCCTGACCGCGCAACGCTGTTTTACCAGTCAGATGTATGCATTCTGAGTAGCTGCTGGCCCACCCGAGGTCTTTCAAATCGAGCCGCTAACCCCGATCCCCCTTCAGGTTCCAGCCCATTCAGAGCTGATGTGGATACTTGCTTGCAGGGCTTCTACGGGCTATCTCTCGCGCATGACGCAGTGGAAGGTAAGTAGGTGGTGACCCTCGCACGCCGCGGCAGGTGTCCCCTGACCCTGAAATAGTCAAAGTTATCCGTGTCTTCGTCGGCGACTGTTACGGATGAGGAAGTCAAGGCCTCGTTAAAGCTCGGCCTCTTCTCCTATCCGGTGCTGATGGCTGCAGACATCTTGGTGTATAGGTATGATGATGACTCTCGCCACTATCGCTGGCGGTCATGCTGACGATGCCTCCAGGGCAACCCATGTCCCCGTCGGTGACGATCAGCGTCAACACCTGGAGTTCGCGAGGGAGTGCGTGACGAACTTCAACAGCACCTACGGCAAGCACCTGGTTCCTCCGGAAACCCTTTCCTGTGAGTACTCACGCCCCGGCGGGAATGGCTCCGAGTGGTAACTAAACCCCACAGCGCCCCATCTACGCATCATGTCCTTGCAGAGCCCGACTCAGAAGATGTCCAAATCAGACAAGAGTCAATGGTCTCGGATACTGATCACTGATACACCCGAGGAAATAAACAAGAAAATAATGAGCGCCGTGACCGATGCTGGTAACTTTGTATCGTACGACCCTGTTGCCCGCCCCGGGGTAGCTAATCTCCTGCGCCTTCTCTCATGCTTCGATGACGGTGGTCGGACTCCGGAGCAGCTAGCATCGGAGCTCTCGTCCGCAAACGCCGGGCTCGGCATGCTTAAAAAGCGCGTGTCGGAATCGATCATCCTCGCGATGGGTCATATCAGGGAGCGGTACCTGCGGTTACTCGCCGAAGATGACGGCGGGTACATCGACCATGTGGCGGCAGAAGGTGCACGAAAGGCCCGGATGAGGGCCGACGAAACAATGGGTATTGTGAGGGGAGCGATTGGGCTCTAAACGCTGGTCTTGCTTGCCACCTGGCCAACAGCCCAGATATGCCACTGTTTCTTGTACGACTAGTGCAGCCTGCGACTTGGCCGTCTCCAAAGGCCCTCGCAGGCTTTTCCTTATGTAGCATAGGTGAATTTACTTCCTCTCGATGACAGCCAGAACTCCCTCGCCACCTGGTTCGTCATTCTTCCTCCGCGCAAGCTGTTCTCCACGTTAGCTGCTGCTCGCCGAATCCCAGGTACAGACTCCCGTGTTGTTGTCTTACCTGATTACTTTCCGCAGAAACGTCAGTTTGTCCTTTTCTGACACGTTCTGACTGGGGAAACTTGGGTGGAAGAGCGCGGCCTGCATCCAGCTTTGCGCCAGCGGATGGAGTGACGCCAGCTTCTTCAGGGGTTCGACGAGCTTATCGAGCTCGCTCCGAGAAGCGTTGCCGCCGATATTTCTGATAATAGATAGAGCCACTGGAGGGCCCATTTCAGCCATGGCTTGGCTGATGAGTTCCTGGTGCTCCTGGTGCTGCGGTTTGTGGGATGCGAAGATCGCCTGGTCTGGTCAGCGGCAACGCACATGCACTCCACACCCGCCTAGCTCGGTATGACAGCTGTACTCACCCAGAATTCTGCGGCTGTTGCTTTCGGGAGGGGTTCTTGCCCATCAAGTACATGGAGTGTGAACCTGAAGAATGAGATCAGGGGCTCTCTCTGTTGGGGTTGCAGGGGAACTCCTGGATCCTTTGTAAAGAGCCTGCAAACAAACTCGATGCCATTTTGCGACAGCTCGGGGTCCGCATCAACGGCTATCACTGTCAGAAAGGCGTGGTAATCAAATATTAGGAAGAGGCACCCACCTGGAAGCCCCTGGATCAGCCCAACAACCCAATTCATGAGACTAGTCATGATAGCCTGCCATCCTGGGGTTTGGGGCGACTTCGAGCTAACAAACGAGCACGCCGCGCTCACAAGAGCCCCAATCCTCGGCGTGGAGGGCCCGTGTTGTGTCAAGTAGTTGCCAACCACACCGGGTGGGAATACAAACGGTCCAGGAGCCGTTTCCGTAAAGCCAGCTCTTAAAATGCCGCAGATGGCTTCAACCACCTCCCCACTGCTCGGGAAGGCCGCCCGCAGTTCCGACATGGCAGTGACGATGCGAACATGTACTGATTCGAGGTGCTCCGAGTCTGCGTCCCGAGCGTGTGCATGACCATGTGACTCAATATCAACCGGTACATCGGCTGGTGCCTGTAGCCCCTTACCAATGGCAACAAGGCACCGAAGGACGCGAATGCCTGTATGCAACGGGATTTCCCCCGGGGGGACGTCCGATAAACACCTTTCCCCGCAGCGGTATATGCGGGGATCTTCGCTGATAGCTCCTGTATGGGAGCTACCCGTGGCGAGAAAACAGGCCTGTACGTCCCCGAACAAGACGTCCAGGAGTTCGTGAAGTGCCGCCGCCTGCGCGCCTGGCTCATCGATCGCTTGGATAATCGCACCCACGGCACCAACTATTCGCTCGTTTGCGAGGCAGTCGACTTCTCTCTGAGTGGCAATCGTCCTATACTCTGCCACAAAGGTGCTTGCTTCTGAAACCAGTGCAGGCCTGCATGACCGACAGAGTCTATAGATCGATTTCGAGGCTGCACCCCCCAGGGGTGAATCGTCCATGACCGAGAACAAGAGATTCAGGGCGTTCGGTAGATTCGATGTGTTCCGCTCGAAGTAGTCAGCGTATTTCTCTATGAGGGCGATGCACGTCTGTCGGGTTCGCATGGGGACGGAGCTCTCGCATGGCTGCACCATGTTGAAGAACTCGAGAGAGAACACAGCGGCGAGAAGCTCGTCGCAAGTCGGCGACCTTGAGACGCACTCCGCCAATGAGCCAAGACAGAACGCAGCTGCTTCCAGCTCAGCCCATCGGGCACCAGCCACGGCCTGTAAAACGAGATCCGTAAATCTGGAAACGAGGTCACTCCCAGATATGGCATGCATCGCTTGTAAGAGGTCGGCCACATCTTTCCTGGCATCCATGAACCCCTCGCGATCAGCAGAATCCCAATCAGAGAAAATGTCGGGCGGTGGAAGCGTTATCTTTGAATATGCGGAGTGGACTGCCCTGATGGCGTACAGCTTCAGGCTATGAGAAGGCTGGCTTTCACCACCGTCGCCGTCAGAGGACGCCTCCTCAGCCATAGCCTCAACAACCGTTGACCAGAACTCAATGGCGGGGACGAAGATTCGATCCTCTACAACTGGGTATCCCTTCACCATCAGGAGCCCGCATAATTGCTCCAGTAGCTGGTGTGAGTGCGAATCACGAGTCTCCGACAAAAGGCTGTCAATGCGAGAGTCTCCCAATGCTAATAGACAGAGACCAAGCTGGACACACTCCATACCGTCATCCCCCTGGACTAGGCGAGTGTAGTATTCCGACGCCAGCGGTGTTCCGCAAAAGTCCAGGAGCATGGAGACATGCTGGCTTGTCAGGAAGCCCTGATGGCCGGATAGAAGCTCCGCGAAGAGCTCCATGGCTGAGGTGAAAACGTCGCTCGAATACGAGACGATATCCAGCACAACCGGCAAGAGACCCTGGAAGCGGGCGAGGAGCGGGTCTCCGCGGGAGAACAGACGGTAGGAGAAGGAGATCCATGCCTGGGAACGGAAAAGCTGGTAAGCGGAAACGATCGCCTAGGGAAAATATGATAATTACAGAACGCACGGGGACTATGGGGGTGGAGAGCGTACCTGGAGGCATTTCACTGAGCGTTGCTTTAGCGAGAGCTCAGGCGGGGTGCTTCCCGACCCCGGGTTCAGCCCGGTTGATATCAGCTCGGCTACATCGTGCACCGAGTCACGGATACACTGATAGATACCTAGGCTTTTACCGAGCCGTGAGTATGAAAAGCCAGCCAGGCAATGGGAGAGTTGGAAAACGTACTGCCTCTCCGAGTTTACATCCACCTTGCCGGATTCTTCGACAAGGTCAGTTGCGAATACCACTGCAGTTTCCAGCAGTCGCGGTTCGAAGACAGGATGGGCATCCCAGAACCCGGCGATCTCGTCGGCGTTGGCGTGTCGCCGAAGGTAGAGACTACAAAGAAGGCGGCGAAGACAGGGATGCCCATGGGCTGGGAAATGGAGGCAGAACACGACCAGGGCGGATGAGAGCTTTCGCGTGACAAGGCTACTAGAGCCCTCAATAGTCGACTCTACGAGCCACCCCAGGATATTGGTAAACAACTCGTCCGCCTCTTCGTGACCCAGCGAGGCGCTGCAAGGTACCCTCCATCAGCACGGCCTGGCCGTTGTTGGGGAGAGGCAGAACGAGGTTGCTGGAGTTTCGGGGGTGGGGGGGGGGGGGAGCCTTGCATACCTGTCCGTGTTCAACTTCACTATAAGCGTGAGTGCGCCGAAGAATCTGACCTTCTCGTTTGGTCGGGCTAGCAGTTCACGGGCAAGCATCCAGGCCTGGGGCGATCTCTGCAAACGTTGCAGTATATCCTGAATGCTCGCCACGGCGGTCGGCGGTATGGGGCCATAGAGCTCCAGGACCAGCTATATCGGGGATACGGTTAGCATAAGCCACGAGCGTTCACGACATGGGACGAACACTTACGCCCTCGACTTCGTCGATGGATGTTGGTTCGGCAACGGGAAGATTGTCGACCATGGTGGCAGGACAGGCGGTGACCCCGGGGAAGACGTCCCGTCTAGCTCGATGGTGAATGTCGCGCCTTGGCCGGGGGTTCTACAGAAACCAGGGGTATCGACATGGATTATGGAATCAGCCTTCACAGATACGGCTGGGCCAACGTTCAACCCACCGCTGGGGGACTTCTTCAGTGTTGGTGGTGGTATGTGAGCTCTGGAAGTGGGGGCGGGGTGCTGTGGACTGGTCAATCAATCTGGCCAACCAGTGGCTGCCATGTGAGTCGCTGCGCGTGCTATTACAAAGTACCCGGGGCTGCTGTCCCACTTTTCCTCCAGTGACATACGGCATGCCGAGCAGGCTCTGCGTTCCTGTCACCCAAGCTTCAAACCCACCTGCCTACCTGCATATTATGTACGCACAGTCTCCAACATAGGAACTCGGCCATTGGACAGAACAACCCCGCAGGAAACAAGACCCCGCGCCGTATTCGACGCCGCTTTGTCAACTCCTCGCTCCCGCTATCGCGCAAGACTGCATGTGGCGCTTTCAGCTCCGCACTCTGACACGGAGGCATCCGACACCACGGTTTCCACGCAGAGTGTCGAGCTCCTGTGTAGCACCAGGCCAGCGCCGGCCATTCCCGCAGTACCCTCCTCCTGCCCGACGTAAACACACGATGGCACAGGCACAGGAATCGAGTGGCGATTCCCTGCCAGTACACGGTAGCCCACACGAGGCCTTGTCGGCTACCTCCGAGCGCCTGGTGAAGCTGAGAGGGCTTATGAAGGACCGGAATGTGGACGTGTATGGTATGATGACGACCCGCTGCAGCAATGTTTAATGCTATCTATGGTTCGCCCCGTGTACATCTTCTCCCGCGCTCTGACACGACCCTCTTCCACAGTAATCCCATCAGAAGACTGCCACGCCTCGGAATATATCGCGGCCTGCGATGCGCGTCGCGAGTATATCAGTGGATTCACCGGATCCTCTGGCTGTGCTGTTGTTACTCACGACAAAGCTATACTGGCCACCGATGGCCGCTACTTTTCTCAGGCCTTGAAGGAACTCGACAACCATTGGCAACTACTGAGGCAGGGGACACAGGACGTGCCCACATGGCAAGAATGGTCCGCGACTGAATCGGCCGGGGGCAAGACGGTGGCGGTTGACCCCACCCTTATATCCGCCTCTGCTGCTGAGAAGCTTGCCGAAAAAGTCCAACGGGCTGGCGGAAGGCAGTTGCGAGCCTTGGAGGACAACCTCGTCGACCTCGTGTGGGTTTCTGGACGTCCAGACCGCCCGTCCCACCCAGCGTTTGTCCTTCCCGGCGTATTTTCTGGCAGGAGTGCCAAGGAAAAGCTCTCAGAGCTCCGTCGGGAACTAGCGAAGAAGAACTCGCTCGGCCTTGTTGTATCTGAGCTTGACGAGGTGGCATGGCTCTTCAACTTGCGGGGATCAGACATACCTTACAATCCCGTCTTCTTCTCCTACGCCATCGTTACGCCTGACTCGGCCGTGATATACATCGACGAAGAGAAGCTCGACGCCGGAGCCCGCTCGCACCTGGAGGCAAATGGCATAACGGTCAAGCATTACGGTGATATCTTTACTGATATCAAGAGCTTGTCAGGTGGGCCAAAGGAGCATGAAGCTGATTCGGACGGCCGGTCTCCACACTTCGTCGTATCTACCAAGGCATCCTGGGCTTTGAAACTTGCCTTCGGCGAAGGTACGAATGTCGAGGAGCTCCGCAGCCCGATTTGTGACGCGAAAGCCGTGAAAAACGCGACTGAGGTTGAAGGCATGAAGGCATGCCACGTAAGAGATGGGGCCGCCCTTATTGAGTTCTTCGCTTGGCTAGAAGATCAGTTGGTCTCCCGCAAGGTCACTCTGGACGAAGTTGCTGCGGCAGACAAGCTAGAAGAGCTTCGCAAAGGCCAAGAGAACTACGTGGGGTTGTCTTTCAACACGATATCGTCTACCGGTCCCAAGTGAGTTCAAGGTGCCTTCACACCTACCCCCCTTGGCCAACCGCGGCACGCACGAGCACTTGCACCCAGTTTCATCTGCGGATCTGACGGGTTTGTCTTCTAGCACGGCAACGATACATTACGGCCCAAAACGCGGCGAGTGCTCTGTGATTGACCGGGGTGCGGTATACCTCTGTGATTCAGGGGCGCAGTACATGGATGGCACGACAGATGTGACTCGGACGTTACACTTCGGCCAGCCGACTGACTTTGAAAAGCGAGCGTATACGCTTGTATTGAAAGGCCATATTGGGTTGGACGCAGCCGTGTTCCCGAAGGGAACAACGGGTTTTGCTCTGGACGCGCTAGCCCGACAGCATCTTTGGGTAGGCCAATCCCCACCTCATGCCCCCGAATAACAGCAACCGTTGTTTCGGCCGCTAACCTGCGTCTCCAGCGCGAGGGCATGGACTACCGTCACGGCACTGGCCACGGCGTGGGGTCGTATCTTAACGTCCATGAAGGCCCCATTGGTATTGGCACACGCATCCAGTACACAGAAGTTGCTCTGTCGTCTGGGAACGTCGTATCCATCGAGCCCGGATATTACGAGGATGACTCGTTTGGAGTGAGACTGGAGAATCTTGCCGTTGTGAAGGAGGTCCAGACGAATCGCTCGTTCGGAGATAAGCCGTATTTGGGCTTCGAGCATGTTACCATGGTTCCGTTTTGCCGTAATCTCCTGGACCCGGACCTGTTGACCGAATCCGAGAAGACGTGGCTGAACGCCTACCATGCTGAGGTTTATGCGAGGACGAAAGACTTAGTTCAAACCAACTCGGTCGCCCTTTCTTGGCTAGAGAGGGAGACGCAACCAATTCGATAGAGAGACAGGCCGTCATGCCCTAGAAGTGTACAAAGGTTGCAAGCATCAAGGTAGTGACGAACGTCACCTTGAACACGAACTTCTCCCCATTCTCATCCCAATGCCCCAGGCGTGAAGCTCGCACAGCTCCTTGGAAAACGGGCCAACCTGTAACCCCGTATCTTGAAGCCACCTGTGAATGATAGGAAATAGCGTTAGCTACGTAACTGACGGAAAGCCTCTTCCGTCCCACAGGCCGTGGCACGACAGGTGGGACTACCTACCAGCAGAGTCAACCCAGCGAGGCCTGATATCAAGGCAAGAAGTGGGGAGAGTATCCTCAGAACGACCCCGGCACATAGCCCTAGCCACCGTCGGGTCTCAAATTAGAAACAAATACCAAGATGAAGAGAGCCAATGCAGCGCGGCTTACCTGCAAGACTGCCGGTGGCGAACTGGTTAATGGTGCGGGGGCTGGGAAGGATATGCTTCCTTGCACGGGGCGTGTTGACGAATTTGGATCCTTCGTCGCATTTCAAAGCCTGCTGTCTTGAAAACAAGGGGGCGATGCTTAGGATTGAGACTGCACGGATGGCGGTAACATGGCCTCGGCCAACCAGCAGTCTCGAAAACATGGATGCCATCATCGTTGGATGCTTTCAAAGGACGTGGGGGATGCTGAGAACAGGACTTCTGTGTATATCTAGGCCTCTCTGCTGATAGATCTACCGAGAGGTAAATCTGGGTAGCTTGAATTAGGTGTTCGCTATCCGAGTTCGGGCTTACTATGAGACGGTCAGCTCGGAGAAAAAGGGTGGTGAGCTGCTGGCTGCAGTGGTGACGTAACCAAATCTCATCGCAGCTTGCTTCCTCGGGCTCGAGATTACGACATGAATGAACTGGAACTCGCCGTCTCAGAATCCGGCTTAGTCACCTGGCCGAGGATCATTCGAAGCTTCCTCGTCTATCAGTTGCGTTCAAGGTACAATTAAACGAATATATCGTGGGGGTTCACCCTCCCAACATTATGTACAACGGCTGCCTTCTGGAAGCCCACCATGCTTGTTATCAAAAGCCAAAAACACCTTAATGCCGGGGTATGTAACCATCTCCGAAAACCAGCCAGAACAGTCCCACAACTCCGTTGCCGCGTCGATGCAAACCCAAAGCCCAACGCACCAGACATCAGCCGTGCTAGCCCATCCCCCCCCAAACGCCGCGTATTCTCCTCGCCAATTGGATGTCTTTTTGCATAATGGTCACTCGCTTGGCGTGTATCGCGCATAGGTTGGTATCCTCAAACAGGTGGACAAGGAAGGCCTCGGCGGCTTCTTGAAGGGCCATTATGGCATGGGACTGCCACCTGAGCTCTTGGTCGGGAGGTAGGAACGATAACGCGATTTCGCGGACCTTGAAAAGGGGTAGGTTAGCGACGCGGATTCGGGCGTGGGACTCGGGATTCATTCGAGGCTGCCGACAGAGAACTCACCAATCTCGCAAACGGAAGTTTTAGAAGAAGCAATTTCGTGCTGTTTTGATACTGCCTGATCTCCCGAAGCGCCACGGTCCCGGGCCGGTATCTCCTCTTGGCCTTGTACGGGATAGGGTCACCGGCTTCACAACGTTAGAATAGAGCAGGAAGTAGTCTGCATTGGTTGGAGACTTACGGCGAACTCCACTTGTCCTCGAGGGTTTGGGCTCGTTAAGCGACTTGCGCCCCTTGACAACCGGCCTCGGCATCCTTGCAAGCGTAACGCGATCTAATCCAGGGAACAGCAGGCACCGTGTCGTCGTCGGAGTCGTCGGAAGCAATTGCGAAGGCGTGGAAGAAAGCGCGCCGAGATGAAAGCCTGGCAGCGAAAGGCAGAACAACCTTGGTCTGATTATGGCTCCCTCGGGAAGTGCATGGAGGGATATCAGTGGGGGAGGCAGGCATTTAAATGGGCTGGAACTCGAGGACGCGACGAGACGCGTTAATGGCCAATGACATTGGGGCGCATTTCCCAGCCCCGCGATTTTCGACGGAATGCTCTGACTGTGTCTACATACAGTATATAATAAGCCTAAAACAGTGTACAGTTAGTTGTACCTTTTGGGGGCCACCTGCACTTCCAATAGTGGGGCTGGGGTTTCGCAGGTTCCAATCGATGATAAGTGGCCGCCAAGAACACATACGAGACAGCGCTCTCCCGAACGATGACGCTGTCATCAACCTGGCAAAGACGCCAAATTACTATCTCTCTCAACGTCGGAACCGTACAGCACTCGAGCGTTTTCCCGGATTTTTCCTCCAGAAACCACCCACGGATCCACCTAATCGATCAGACTGCGCGTGAATCGTTTCGATCCTTCGGTATCACCCACCGTTAGGCGACCGCCTGCACAAGACATGGATCCAGTGATGGGAGATGGCGGCAGATTGCCTTTGGAGGCATGGTTCTGGGAGATGCCGATTTGCACTAGGTGGTGGACCGCGGCGACGCTCCTCACAAGCGCTCTTGTCCAATGCCAGATTGTCACACCTTTCCAGCTGTTCTACAGCTTTCGCGCGGTCTTCCATAAATATCAGGTATGTTCGAGGCTCGAACCCCAGCTATTCCAGATAGAACCCGCTAACCCGCATCCCTGCTTCGCAGTACTGGCGCCTACTCACTACATTCCTGTACTTCGGGCCGTTCTCCCTCGACTTACTCTTCCACGTTTACTTCCTCCAGCGATACGCGCGACTTCTGGAAGAGTCGTCAGGCCGTTCCCCCGCCCAGTTCTCCTGGCTTCTACTGTACTCGACAGTCAGCCTCCTCCTCATGTCGCCCATGGTTTCGATGCCGTTTCTGGGACACCCGCTGTCGTCTACGCTGGTTTACATTTGGTCCCGACGAAACCCGGATACCCGACTTAGCTTCTTGGGCTTGCTGGTTTTCACCGCACCATACCTGCCGTGGGTCCTGATGGGCTTTAGCCTCGTCTTGCACGGAACGGTACCCAAGGATGAATTGATGGGCGTGCTCATCGGCCACTTTTGGTATTTCTTCAACGATGTTTACCCCCCCCTTCACAACGGCTCGAGGCCCCTAGACCCACCCTCCTGGTGGAGGAGGCTCTTCGAAGGCCAACCGGCCGAAGACGATACCGCGAATGAGATTGACCACGAGTTTGTGGTTGCTGGGGGACCCGAAGTAATCCCTGGGGAGGTGAGGTGACTTCGCCTAGCAGACGGAGCAGTTCTCGACGTATTGTGGAAGAATTGAGACAAGCGACGCTCACCTATCAACCCTTTCCCCACCCTACGTGAAACTCGACAGTGCCGACAATACCTTGCGAGGTTCTTATATGGCGGGCGTCAGTCGCCTGTTTGGCATGACGGGATTGCATCGGCCGCCCCTCCCCAGGCGATTCGCCGTGTCGATTTCCCTGGGCGGACCACCTTTGCCCCCTCCCATTATCCTAGCGTGCAAGGTTTCGCGAAAGGGGTTTGCCTTGGTGATCAGAGAACAAGATGCGCATTGGTGGTACGCAGTGGCTACAGCGGGTTCATATCGGAGTACCGGGAGAGGGAGGGAGCGTTTACACATACACTGCAGGCGTACTCACACGTTGTTCTTTCGCAAATGGCGGGCCGGCAATAATACCATTAGAAATGCTCTGCCGCATATTGGTGTATCATTGCAAGCATTATGTAATGTCGGGTGAGGCGGGGCGGGGTCGTCTTCGGCCACATCGAATGTAGAGGCTCGACCCCACCGTCAGATTCAGAGCGTAATATACCGCAGTAAGCAATATAAGCAGCCATCGCATGTCGTCAGCGCGGGCCCAGGTCTCGCAAGTTCCACCACGATTCCCCCCGCAGTTGAGCAGCCTGTCATTATCATCGTTATTATAGAAAATGAAGGCCTACTTCTACGACAATATACCGGTGAGTTCCCGCGCTGCGCGGCCCCTCCTCGTCCTGGTAATCCTTTCAGCTAATCCGTGGTGGGAGTGAAGGGCGACCAGCGCCTCCCTCATGATTCCGGCCGTGAGGTCGGGGGGAAATATCTGGAACAGCTTGGTGTGAAGCATTTCCTCGTGGAAACCACTGAAGGGGTGGACAAGCTTGCTGCAGACCGAGGCTACAAAAACCGCGATCAAGTTACGATTTCGCCCGATGCCCTGGGTCCGGTGTATGAGGACAAGGTCAAGTCGTTTTTCCATGAACATCTTCATGAAGACGAGGAGATTAGATACGTGCGCGAGGGTCGCGGATACTTCGATGTCCGGGGCCAGGATGACGAATGGGTGCGGATCAGGGTTGAAAAGGTAGGTTTACCGAGAGTTCAAACCCCCAAGGCTCGATCGCAGGAGTTGGCTGACTGACTCTGGCATTAGAACGATCTTTTCATCCTCCCTGCCGGGATCTATCATCGTTTTACGACAGACGAGGACAATGTGGGTTGTTCGATTGTTCCAAGCCCGGTTCCACACCCCATTCTTACCAACCGCTCTTTGTGTAGTACATCGTTGCCATGAGGCTGTTCCAGGACGAGCCCAAATGGACTCCCCTGAACAGGGATGCTGCCGTAGACGCCAACCCGCACCGCAAGGCCTATGTGGGTGAATATCTTAGCTAGCTTTGGGGTTCTTGCTCGGGATGCATACTGCTCGCGGCCCTTGTCTTGCCCGGCCGGGGCTGAGCTTCGAGGTAATAGAATGCCTTTTTCGTGGGCATTGACCACATAGGCAAAGCGGCGGCGCAACCCCGTTCCGTTCGGTAGTGGAAGTTTTAATTATAATATTTCCCCGATGCCATCCGTGAGTCCATATTCATGATAGTCGTATAAAATTCGGGTCCTAAAATGAAGTCTTGTCGAGTGCCAATAATACTGGCGTTGTTTCGCGTCTGATGGATCAAGCGTTATCAGCACCTGAATTACCCCGGTAGACGGCAAGAATATGCATATATGCAACCAACATATGAATAACCTCCACATTGTGGCCGCCGCCTTGACACATGATGCGCCGCTATTCTTGCCACGTTCTCAAAAACAAAACAATCTAAGCCTGCTTCAACAGTCCACTCGGCGGGGGGGAATCACATCATTTTCCCTAGGTTACAGCTGAGACATACTGCCGCAGCCCACAGCCTGGTCCTCCCCATCAATGTAGCTCAACGGGCAAGCGCAGCGGCCGGCAAGACCTGGCGCTTACAAGAGGTTCCGAGATCCTAATTACGCTGCGGCTGCCGAGAATCACTGGGCCCAATGGAAAGCCTAGGTAACCAGCATGCGTCCCCTCGCGCTGTGGACGGGATCCCGAGACCGAGGCTCCAGTTACCAGCGAGCTGCGAACCTCCTTCTCCCTCTGGTCCGAGGAAGCAGTTGGTGTGGGTTGTACGTCCCTAACCCCGCCCCCCGCTCCCCCGAGCTATATGAGGCGCGTGTCATCTATGGCGGTATCTAGAGACCTTGGAAGCTAACTTCAGTTGCGAACCCTTTCAGGTCTTTGGGGGGACCGGCCACATGGGGCGGTCGCTAGTCAAGTCCGCGCTGACGCATGGCGATAGAGTTACTTCTGTCGGGAAGGTGTTCGAGACTGGTCCTGAACATATGGTTGGCCGGCAGGAGAACTTCCTTGGGACGTTGTGTGACGTGAGAGCGAGAGATTCGGTGGACCAGGTCGTGCGCCGGACTCTGGACCATTTCGGCCGGATCGATGTGATCGCGAACTGTTCTGGGTATGGCGTTATCGGCGCATGCGAGGACCAAGACGAGTATGAGGTTCGCAACCAGTTTGAGACAAACTTCATGGGGACCCTGCATATCATCCAGGCCAGCCTGCCGTATTTCCGGCAGCAGAATGGAGGACGCTACCTGATCTTCAGCTCAACCTCGGGGGCACTGGGTGTTCCGGGTCTCGGGCCCTATTGTGCCACCAAGTACGCAGTCGAGGGCTTGATAGAGGCTATGCTCTACGAAACCGACTCTTTCAACGTCAAGGCAACTCTGGTCGAACCCGGGCTAGTCCGGAGGGACGAACCCGACTCCCTTACGAACCCTCTGCCGACTTGGGGTCACTTCCTGATTACGCCGAGCAGCGAACCATATGGGCATGCGTCGTCTCCGGCACTCCATGCCAAACGAATGGTCCAGTGGCTCGGCGATAGACAGCCGACAAGCGCTGTGAAGTGTGCCGAGCTGGTTTGGCAGCTGGCGCATTGTTCTTATCCACCGTTGAGGCTCCTGCTGGGAAGTTATGCTATTGAAAGCATTCGGGACAGGCTTCGCTCGGTGACCGAAGAGCTGGAGGACTGGAAACATCTCAATTTCCCTGCAGGGCCTGAGGCGGGTGACATGGGCTTGTCTGGCAAAGACGAAAAGGACGTGACGAAAACGGACCGGGAGGAAGAGGGCTTAGACTCAGGGCAAGAGAACTCGGCTGCTTGATTCTGTCTACATTCCCAACAACGAAAGCTTCGAGGTGGTTTGGATGCAATGGGCTTGCAGAGGCGAAGACACCCCCGGCGCCCGGTTGTGAGAGTCCCGGCGTCTCGTTTGGAGGGAAAGAAAGAATCGAGGTACGTGTTCGTTCAGTCTATGTAGGAGCCATGGCTAGGAAGGAGAATTCCATATGAGGACGGAAGTCTTCGTCATTGTAACCTGCCCGTGCATCTCGCCGTGGCACAGTGCTCCTACCGAGTACTTGTACGAATGTGCTTGGAGGAACAGATTGGAACCAGCAAGCCCCGGGTGCATGTACAACGTAGTAATTACTCAGGCTCTCTTTCGGGAACACAACGCCACAATTATCCACATCTCGTGCAGATCTGATGCCGTAAGCGGGAGAATATTACGAGAACCCGGGTGGGGAACACAAGTCCTTCAATCGCGGTGCTGTCCGGCCGGGCGGCGAAGCCCGTGAGACAGGTCCGCAGGAGGTACAAGATTGGCGGTACCCCCGCTGAAACGCGTCTAAAATGTTAGCGCCTGCGGCCAGCAAAGCCAGATAATCCACAAGCGGGAGTGCTAATTATTGCATCCAGAAATCTTTTCGTGCCACGTCCCTGGCAATCAAGTCGCCCCCCTTTCTTTTATCCCCCCTGGATTGTTCAGTCGACTCGACGTGCCAACTTCCCCTGTCCGACTCCCAGCTCACGACGACCGAGTAGGGAAGCATTCAGGTTCGAGAGATCGTACTTTCTATGTGACGACGGGGCCGACGACCACTGTCTCCTTTTCTCTTCTTTCGTTTTCTGTTGACCGGCCTTCCTTATCCGGCCTCGCCGCGCTGTCCCCAGTTTCGCAACTCCCGCCCCCGGACTCTCATTCGACCGACTCCACGATACCGCCACCAGCCGCTGTCGAACCGTGAACCATGTCGGACAAGAAGGTCGATGACATTGAGAGCCGC
Source organism: Sordariomycetes sp. S4602 (assembly GCA_023628835.1). Lineage (NCBI taxonomy): Eukaryota > Fungi > Ascomycota > Sordariomycetes > Sordariomycetes sp. S4602. Next base: position 31,253 of record JAMAJV010000043.1, read on the forward strand.
GGCCTAGATGGCCTCGGCGAGAAGGACGCCTTCATCCCACCGAGGGAGAAGAGGGTGCCGCCCAGCTTATCTATATCCAACATCGACAACAGTCCTGGCTTGTCTATCCTGGCCTACTGCATGTCGTCCATAAGCATGACCGTTGTCAACAAATACGTGGTGTCTGGCGACCAATGGAACTTGAACCTTTTCTACCTCGCTGTCCAGGTTAGCAGCAACCCAGCCACAGGCCCTCGTTAAGTGGGATGATTTGCTGACTCCACGCCCCAGGCCATCGTCTGTACGTTGGCCATCACGATTTGCAAGAACGTCGGCTTGATCAGGAACCTCGCCCCCTTTGACTCTGACAAGGCCAAGAAGTGTATGTATCACGACATCTATCGGCTGGCACCAGTTATGCCCGATCACTAACTTTATTTTTTTTCTTTGGTAAAGGGTTCCCGGTTTCGTGTCTCCTTGTCGGAATGATTTATACGAGCACGAAGGCCCTTCAGTTCCTCTCCGTACCGGTATACACCATCTTCAAGAACCTCACCATCATCGTCATCGCCTACGGCGAGGTCCTGTGGTTCGGCGGCAGCGTTACTCCCCTCGCTCTGCTATCGTTCGGTCTGATGGTCCTGAGCTCCGTGGTGGCTGCGTGGGCGGATATCCAGAGTGCTCTCAGTGGCGATCCTGTTTCCGGTGACGCTGTTGTCGCAATGTCGACGCTGAACGCCGGATACGCGTGGATGGGGCTCAACGTGTTTTGCACCGCCTCCTACGTGTTGGCCATGAAGAAGGTCATTAAGAAGATGAACTTCAAGGACTGGGACAGTGAGTTTGGCCCTCATATCCATCGCGGCCGGTAGGCGGGCGGAGTACTGACAAGAATGTAGCCATGTACTACAACAACCTTCTCACCATCCCCGTGCTCATCGTTTCCTCCCTGCTCGTGGAGGACTGGTCTTCTCCTAACCTGGCGCGGAACTTCCCCGTGGAGACGCGGTACAGCCTCTTCGTCGGAATGATCTATTCGGGTCTCGCGGCTATCTTCATCTCGTACTGCTCGGCGTGGTGTATCCGAGTCACGTCATCGACGACTTACTCGATGGTTGGCGCGCTCAACAAGCTCCCGATCGCCATTAGCGGCCTCATCTTCTTCTCGGCCCCGATCACGGTTGGCAGTGTGTCCGCCATCTTTCTTGGCTTCGTCAGCGGCATTGTGTATGCTTGGGCGCGAATCCGCCAGTCCGAGATGGGCAAGTCGGCGCTTCCTACGAAACAGCCTACTATGAGCGCCAGCGCCCAGAGCAACCGCGACGCGGCCAACTCTTGAGAACAACAAGTCTCTTCACTCATCCTTTACTTTCCTCTTTCTCTTCTTCTTCTTGTACTTTGTACCTCTCCTTTTTTTTTTTTGGGCCCCGCCTAACTTACAAGGTTATTTACGCATCGGGTCACTGTCTACCCTCAGTCGACGTAGTCTCAGTGGCTACCTACATAAACGGCAGTAGCGGGGCGGCGGGGAGACAGTGGGTTTTGATGTTCGCGCCATAGACTTTCGGCGTCTGGTCATTTCCTGCTCTTGCTGCGTTGTTAATCCCGAGTCTAGGAGTTGCTGGCGGTGGTGGAAATTACATGCATGGGAAAATCTGTTGGATTATGAGGTGGCCTTTGCCAGAAGAAGTAATAGATCTAATCACAATACAGCGCCTGTGTCATTCCTAGTAAGCATCTCACGTCCAGGGGGGTTGTGTCTTGGTCTTGGAGATGGAGGGCGCTGGTCTGTCCTGACCCTGGGGAGGGCGTTTGCTGGTGGCCCACCGTGACACGTATCCACAGCACGGGGGAGCCCTGAGTGAGAGGAAGTCCTGCTGGCCTTGCCAGCCTTCGACCAGGCATTTTTCGGGGCAGCGAAAATAGTGATGTCATCAGATTTGGCATCATTTCGTCCGAGGACGGCTCCTTCCGTTGTGATTGCATGCCGAGTATGAACGAGGTACGAGGTACTAACTACATGTACATATTCACGTTGTGACCCTGCAAGGCGCTAGTGGTCAAGGATCACGCTGGCTGGATGGCATGTGCGCAAGCTAGGCTGGACTGCCGCCAATGAGCTCGGATGGAAATTCGGCGGAATTTCTTGCAACTGGTGGCAGGCAGGCGAGCTCGGCCCGGTCGCTCCCAACATCATTCAGTCAACAACCATTTCGCCAACGAAGCGTCCCTGCGGACTCGACGCATCTGCATCTTCTTCATTTTCCATCATCATCCGGGTTCGAGTCCCTCGTTAAGACCATCGGATGGCGGCGCCGTAACCGAAGCCCGCGCCCCTTTCCTTACCGTCATTTGGTTATAGCTCTCTGCTCGCGTCAACTGAGTGAGGCGTTGAGAGCTGGCGATAATGCTTCCCCTCGTGCATCGAGGTCAGTGGGTTCCGGACGAGAGCTCTCTGGCCCCCTCTCCGCTAACGCCTCTTGTGCCTTGAAGTGTTTGAGTATCTGGCCCCGGTAGTGGGCGCCTCTCCAGATGAGTGTACGTCTACTCATCCTGACTCTCCTCCCTGGCCGCCGACTCAACTCGTGCTGCAGTGAAGCTCGTAGGCTCGTTCCTCCTGTCGTATCCCCTAGCGGCGGCCCTCAAACGGCTCCCGGACAATAGCCCAGCGATCAAAAATGCCTTCATCATCAGGTATGGTGCTCAACTAGACCTTGTCCTCGCTCTCGCGACTGACGCAGCACCCGTTCGGCCGTGACCAGCACCTCCATGTTCTATCTAGTTGGTTTATTCGACCTATGGGATGGACTGCAGACGCTGCTTGTCAGCGCAGGCGGGACCTATCTCATCGCCGCCGCCATGCGTACCAGTCGTCTAATGCCATGGCTCGGCTTCATTTTTCTCATGGGTCATTTGTCCGTCAGCCATCTGTCACGCCAGCTCGCCAACAGCCCGTCAACTGTCGACATAACCGGCGCGCAGATGGTGCTCGTCATGAAGCTAAATGCGTTCTGCTGGAACGTTGCCGACGGCCAGCTCCCGCTGAGCGAGCTTTCCCCCCTCCAGCAGGATCGGAGGCTGCCCGAACTGCCCGGTCTACTGGACTATGCCGGTTACGTCTTGTTCTTCCCATCCCTATTCGCCGGGCCATCCTTCGACTTCGCCGAGTACCGTGGGTGGATCGACACGACCATGTTCAAGGTCCCGAGCCAGGTCGAGCCGTCTAAGCGACCGCCCGTGCGCAAGAAGCGCAAGATCCCTCGGAGCGGCACGCCGGCTGCACGGAAGGCCGCCATCGGGCTCTTCTGGATAGGCTCATTTATCTATCTATCTCGGTGGTACGGCTCGGCGCATTTGACGTCGGCCGACTTCGCCGCCCGTAGCTTCCCCGGACGCGTGGTGGCCCTGTATCTCGTAGGGCTCACCGCGCGCTGCAAGTACTACGGCGTGTGGACGTTGACCGAGGGGGCGTGTATCTTGACCGGCCTGGGGTACAACGGTGTTGACTTGAACACGGGGAAGGTCTCCTGGAACCGCCTGCAGAACATCGACCCCTGGGGTGTCGAGTTCGCGCAGAACCCGAGGGGATACCTCACCTGTTGGAACATGAATACCAACAGTTGGCTGAGGAACTACGTTTACCTGCGGGTGACGCCGAAAGGGAAGAAGCCCGGCTTCCGCGCGAGCCTCCTCACCTTTGGCACCAGCGCGCTCTGGCACGGGTTCCACCCCGGCTACTACATGACCTTCGTCTTCGCAAGTTTCGTGCAGACAGTCGCCAAGAGTAAGGATCCACCATCTCGCATCTACCCCGGGGACTTGCTGACAGTCTCCTTGCAGACTATCGCCGCTACCTGCGGCCGTTCTTTTTGGACCCGGTGACGGGGCTGGGGACCAGCACCAAGGTCTACTATGACGCCTTCTCCATCGTCGTGACACAGCTCACCTTTGCGTTCATAATGGCGCCGTTCCTCGTTCTCTCCTTCTCGGGGTCGTTGCACGTGTGGGGCCAGATGTACTTTTACCCGATCATCGCCACTGCGCTTTCCATAGCCTTCTTCTCGTCACCGGGCAAGCAACTCCTCCGTACGAAGTTGGAGCAGAGGCAGGGGAGGCTGGGTGGTAAGCTAGCCCGGTCCACGAGCCAGGAGAGCCTGACGTCTAAGGAGCCGGCCTATGGCGTCTCGGCGGACCCCCAACGGGACTTGACTGAAATAGTCGACGAGATCAAGTCGGATGCCAAGAGGGTAGAAATGAAGACGGCGGGTGCCAAGAAGGCATCATGAAGAGGTATGGGCACGGAGTTTGCGTCGTAATGGTCGGAAGGTTCAGATATACGGGGCTCCTCGGAGCAGTTTGTTCTGCGGTAAGTACTGGATAGAGATAGTGGTAATTCGAGCACAATTGGATTGTATTCTGCAAGAGCTCGCGACGTTGCGGTGGCTGCCGAGGACCGAGAGCGTGGTGGCCGTGGGCAAGACATGGCTCCGCCCACGGTCAAGTGCCCGTGACCGTCCCAGTCGTTGGTCCACAGTCGGCTACATGAAGACTGGACTGCGAGCGCAGACACGTTGCGTTGGTAGTTGTGAAATATTCATGTTAAATTACACTACTTATAGAATGATACATTCGTGAAGGTCATGGTCGCTTCTATATCCTCTCGCACGTTGACCATCATACATAAAACATCTAGAAACCCGTGATTACGCGTCCGAGGTGCGTTTCGCCACACGGAGGTCTAAACATAGGGGAGTTGAAAAGAGAAAAGGAGACGAGTCTCGGCGCGGCGCACGCGATGCACCAGCGTGAGCTAATTCTAGGAAGACGTTGGCACCGATGGACGGTGGGTGAAGAAGAAAAAGAGCGCCAAAGGGGGAGGGATCCTCGAGCGCAAACCAGGAGGGAAAACAAATGGGATATATAAGACGTCGCTTGTCGGCCGGTGAAGTCGTAAAATGCGTTAAGAGTAACGTCGTTGCAAGCCGAGGCTCGCGAGAAGGTGACATGAAAGGATAGGGTGGACTTAGAGAAAAGAAAGGGGGGGGAGGTTGGCGAAGCTGGAGTGTCGACTGATGACCGGGGCCCATCGTGGGAGATAGAGTCATGAGCCCCATCGCTGCCGCACCCCTATGACAACTAGGGCGATAACGGCGCCGATGACGAGGAGCCCGACTATCGACATGTACCGGTTCAGCCGCCGCCACCACCGCGCGCCCTCGTAGTACAGCTCTCGAGGCAAGGTCGAGCGTCGGGGATTGGATGACCGGACGTCTAGTTGGCTTGCACTACCGCCACCCTCCTCCATATCGGGCTGGGGAATGGGAGGCATGGGCAGACAAGCGCCAACCATCCATGCTGGGAGCCCGTGTTAGCTACGAGTACGGACCAGGTATTGAATACGCGAGGGGGAAAGGGTGGCCATACCAAGTGGGAATATGAATCCAACGACAAACAATGCCACCTGAACATTTCGCCGGCCAAGCAGAGGGCCATCGCTGGACCATGTCTCGGCAGGAGGCTCCCAAACGCTGTACCTGCTTGCGCGGTGGTCGTGACGGAGGTGCGGCGACCAAAGACTAGACGTCTGTCTCCGTAGGAAATTCTCGGGCCGATAATCATGGGCTCCTCCAGTCTCGGGCGACTGCGGACGCGCACCAGAACGATCCTTTCTCCGTTTGCTTGCCCTTGGTCGTTGACGTTGAGGGTGGAGCTGAGATGGCGCGAGCTCAGCCGGCGGGGAGCCACTGCGGAAGACGCTTGCCTGTCTACTTTCGGTCGCTTCTGACAAGGTCGACTGTGAAGGAAAGCTAAGGAGCTTCCGCTCGCCGCTTCCGTAGTAAAGCCTAGCCGGGAACGAGAGTCAGATAACGGAGCCAGGGGAGCAGCTAATAACAACAGCGGGGGGTGAAGAGGGATAGGGTTCCGAGATTAAGGGTGACTCGAGCTTACCTTGCCCAGCTCGGGAGGGATAGAGATGTCAGGCTGTTGGCTTGTGAGCTTGATGACGACTGTAGATTCCTATCGGAGGATACAGAGAAAAGCCCGGAAAGACGGTTGCGCGAGGGCCGCGACTGGAGGGCATAAAGATCCGTCAGACCATCCCCATGCTCGTCCAGGTCCCTAACCTCGCGTTGGCTGGGACGTCTTAGCGCGGCTTGCAGATGATCCACGGATTCGCTAGGTGATCGGGAATGGGACATGGAACGATCGTCGGCCGAGGATGAGATGCTGAGCATGTTTCGACTGTGGCTCGGAAGAACGCCACTACTCCGCCGGGTCTGGTGCGACACGAATGACAGAGAGCGGGACGCGGACTCGCTTCCACCCTCGCTTTCCGAGGCGACGGTCGACAGCTGAGAGCTCCATTGGTGCGGGTGAGGATTCATGTGGGGTGTGGCTGAGACCGGAGGGGAGGTGCGGCTAGGCTTGGACCGCTTGTCCAGCAGGACACTCGAGAAGACCTGGGGACCTCCCTGGAGGTAGGCGGCGGCAGGAGCCGCGAGGAGCACTGACTGGGTGGCCTCCTGGCTGAGGATGCTTGAGATCGACTTTACGGACGCGGCGCGCCGTAGGCTCTCTCGTGATATCGGCTTGTGAGGTCGCAACCTCTCCGTCGAAGGTTTGCGGCGAGGCTGAAGAGGCGGGACGACAAGGCTCTCCTGGGAGTACTCCGGGAGGACTGTCCGTCTTACAATCCTGACCGGCGAAGAAGACACTGGCGAGGAGGCACCGTGAACAACGTAGTTATCGCTGCTCCCGGGGGAAGTCGGCGGCTCACCGGTATAAAGCGAGGACGAGGGCGAGGGCGTCTCCCCGAGGACGCGGTAGTTCGGCTCGTCTGGCGGTGACGAGGGGAGGAACGTGGTAGGCGCGTACGGCGATGTGGACTCGTAAACTTTGTAATTGGTGGTTTCTGACGTGGTTGACGGCGTATGGATGGACCGGAGGGAAGACTCGGAGCTGTGTGGTGCGAGCACGGGTGGCAGGGAGGTTGGATCTTCCGTTTGCTCCGAGGGCGTTGGGGAAGCTAAGCTAGCATACGGAGTCCTCTTCAGGTCCGGGGTCTTGGGAACTTTACGAAGCCCACCGACGATACGGTAGTTCCACGGGGATGCGGTCGGCGGAGCGGGATCGGCCGGCGCGAGAGCACGGGCAACGGTGGAGGTGGGGGTGGGTGTAGGCGCGGGAGACGGTGTTAGTGCGGAAGCGGGCGAAATGCTTCGATCGTGCTCCGGAAGCGTGGTCAAGGGCGAGCTCGGAGTTGGATCGTCGGTGAAGGGATCTGAAACGACAGACGTGGTTGAATAGGACAGGCGCGGAGACCGAGAATCACGCTCACGACCGGGCTGGCCCTGACCCTGGCCCTGGCCCTGTTGAGAAAGGAGGGAAAAGGTCTTGTCGGAATGTAGCGAGATGAAGTTCCGGCGTCGCGACCACGGTCGTTGGTTCGGCGACGAGGGCGACGAGGGCGAAGAGCTGGTTGGGCCATCCTGCAGGTGCAGGGACGGCGGCGAGTATGCATTAATATTACTATTATCTGGGGAATATGTGTGGGGGTTAAGGCCCGGGGTGGCGGAAGACTGGAAAGAGGCTGCCGAGTCTGAAACAGCGACGCCCCTGGCCGCCGGCGATAGCCCGAACAGGGTGGGCGGCGACGGGGAAGGGGTGGATCCTGGGCGATCGGGGGAGCGCTGGCCATGCTGGGCGTGGAGAGCTTCGCCTTCTGCGGTGGCATCGTGGCCCCGGCCCGGCGATAGCTGCGAGCTGGAGTTGCGCGAGGCGGGACCCGGGCGGCGGTCGGGCGGCGGGGGCGAGTAGGGGACCACGCGGATGCCCAGCGCGTTGTTCTGCGAGCTCGATCTCTCGGGGAGAGGCGGCCCCTGGCGGCGGCGGAGCGGCGGTGGCGGCATGCTTCAATCCAACTCGTCTGATGGCGGCAGCAGCCCAATGCTTCTCAATGGCACCGCGTGCTGGTGGGGCACCAACGGCATTTCCCGGTGCCCCAGGCGTGTCAGGCAGAGGCAGGGGCTCTAGCCCTGCTTCTCCATACGGGGCGTTCGTGGATCGACGTTAAAACAGAGATGCTCGTGGGGTCCTGACGGGCTGCGGTGTCGAGCGTACCGATGCGTCGACGGCGCCGAGTGGGCGAGCAGTGACGCTGGAGTGCTAAAGGCGTACAGACAAGGAAAATGCGCGGGGTCGAGAGAGTGACTTGGTAAGAGCAGGCGCAAGAAGGACATGAAGGGAATGAGCTCCAAGGTGGACAGCAGCAATATAAGGAGGGCAAGTTTAGCTTAAAGAGAGTGACGAAGAAGGAAGCCGGGCTGGCAAGCAACGGCCGGCAGGGTTCGAGGTAGATGGACGGGCTTTGGGCGCATTCATGCGGGCTGCTGGACGTCGTCCGAGGGGCCAAAATCCCAAAAAGCCGGCCTCGGGACTTCCGTCTGTGGAAGGAAAGGTGAAGGAAAACGGCTCCTGGCCAACGAATGCCATATATGAGGGCGAGACGAGGCGGCCGGGAAGGCTGGCCAGGGGGGGAGGGAGAAAAGGAGTGTCTGAGCTGGCGCGGATGCGAAAGAGGCGGCGCGAGGGGATTATGAACCTGTGGCCATGGCCCGTCTGTCGAGGGTTCTTCCCGCATATGCAAGCTGCAGGACTGCGGCGGCGGCGGGGCAGGTTCTGGGATGGGCTGGACGCATCCCAGAACGAGAGTACCTCTGGTTGGAAGGCGGCGCTGGTGTCATTGGTCGAGGAGGGAAGACACTGCAATCAGACCGACCCAAATTCCAGTGGCCAGTCACCCTTTTTGCATGTAGCCTCCAAGTATTACTTGTAATCCGGACCGTGTGCCAACATGAAGACCCGGGAGCCCTTGGCTCGGGATATCACACAGCAAGACCTGTTACCGCGTCCAGGTAGCGCCCCCCCGCAGTCTCCAACAGAACTTGCCCAGCTTGGTCATCGAAGTTCGAAGCTCGAGGTTCGGCACGGGTGAAACAGGTCGCCGGGTGGGGCACAGGTGGGGTGGTTCCTGCATTGGCGCCAGCTTGGTTTGGCCTAGCGCCCTGTGTCCCCGAGGTCCAGTCCGCTCTGGTGAGCGAGAGCCCCCCAGCCCGCCCGGAGATTTTTGTCCACAGCACGCCTGGAAGGTCAGGGTGACAGGGCCAGCCACTGGCTACCGCATACTTGCACTGCACACGACATAATTACAACAGCGAATGCGTTCTCGTGTCAAATCGATCCGTTGGCGTTGCCATCTTCTCCCACGGCCGACCCCCGAAAGATCGCGTTGTTTTTGTTTTACAACAAGAGACACAAGCCTGCTGTTATGTCAACATGGGCAAGACCTGGCCCCAGCAGCGACCGACACTGACACCTCAGCGCCAGGGCAGGCGTGGGGCGCAGCTCGACAGGAGCTTTCCTCACCGCTCCGAAACCCTGAAGGCCGCCATCACAGGCCCCTGCTCCCAAGACTGCCAGCGTGCATTGGCGAAATTGCCCCTGGAGGCTGGGCCATTCACACCCAGCGCCACTCTGCCCTAATGCACCGCTCTCCTTTATCGTACAGGGTACGGCCATGAACCGCCGCGACGAGGTACCGGCCATGGCTTCGCAACGCCTGGGAGCGTCCTACATGTGGAGGCCAAAGAAACACGTTTGGGTCCGATGTGTTGGTCTCGTGAGTGGGGCTTCCTCCGTCATTTCGGCCTGCGGGAGCAGCTCCGATCCCCACTGCGCAAGGTTGCTTTTTGGCAGGTGGTGAGACAGTTATCTTCGTTGGCAGTCTCCGGGCAGCCTATCCCGCATTCAGGTACGTGCGTCGATAATAATCGGAATCCAGGCGCAGGCTTCTCGACATATTTTGCCCCGTCCTCGTTGACTGCCCGGTGGCTGGCCGCTTCGAGTGGCCGGCAACCAAAGCAGGCCGAGGTGCTGATCGGTCGCGCCAGACTACCAGCTCTTCTTTTTTTTTCACCCCCGCGAACCAATTAAACTAAACGCGTCTTCGCGTAAAGCACTGCGCGTCTTCGCGTTGTGGCTGGGAAGTGTGCTTGGCGACAGCGCCAGCCTCACTGGCCAAGCACGAGGTATTACTCGGCAAGTTTGACCTGCTGACAATTCGCTCATTCCGTGGCGCAGGGCGAACAATGGAGCTGCATTCTTCCCAATCTCCAGCTTCCCGGGTTCCCCGCCAAATCATCCCCCAACGTTTGTGCTATCTCTCTATTATATTGTATCAAATCCTGCTGTCCAGCCGGCCCGTCAGCGGGAACCGATATTGAACCCCCCCCCCCCCCGGTGCAGCTCCCGCGAACCTGATGCAGCAAAGCGCATGATAATCCTTGGCGCTCGACAACACCAAAAACGCTGCAACCGCCGGTGGCCCGCATGTGTGGGACGCACGGTCTGCGGGCATTTCCAGAGACCAGAGCGAACCACACTAGCCGCTCATTCCATCCTGCCACACATCTCGACCGCCCTGTTTTAGCTGTGCACCACCACCGGGCCCCCTGCACCACACCAGCTGCGCAGAGCCTCCCCCCTCCGCGTCCACCTCCCGCTTTGCCCTCCCTGTCCATGTAACCCCTCCACACGTCCGCGAATCCGATTCTTGCCCCACCATCCCCGGAATCGACTGTCGAGATGCACGGAGAGTCGGCCTCGGTTGCCGGACCTCGTCTGGTCACCCTCCCACTCACGGGCCTGACGGCAGCTTCATTACTGGTATATTGAGAGTCCCGGCTGTGTGAGACCGCTCGCAATGATGCGCAGAACACCCACTGACATGAAGCCGGTCGCAAGCTCCTCTACACTCTGCTGTATGTTCTGCCTTTGTACGCCTCGGAGAATACAAGACCCTCCCGGAGACTTTCGAGGGATTCTCCCGTCGTGATCAGGGGGCGCATTACCTCCGTCACCATCTCCACCGCTCTCTGCTCGGTCTTGACTTTTCTTCTCCTCTCGGCTCTCTGCGAGGATGGCCCTAGCTCTGCTCTTCGTGCCATGGGCTACTGGCCCCTCGGCCTCTGGGAAGCGCTCAAGTCACTCGCCCTAGTGTCCCTCCTGTTTGCGGGGCCACTCTACGAAGCCTTGGTCGTCGATGGCCTATGGAGGGATTGGATGACGCTCCAACCCCTCTGCAGTGTCTGGAATGAGTGGACCTCTTGGAGGAACCTGGTGATGGTGAGTTGACTACGCAAGAATGTCATTGGAGTGGTACGCTTATACGGGATTTTGCAGGGCCCCGTGACAGAGGAACTCCTCTTTCGGTCCGCCGCTGTGCCCCTATTGCTAGGCGCCGGTGTGTCACTCGGCAACATTGTCTTCCTGACACCCATCATTTTTGGCGTCGCTCACATCCATCACTTTTACGAGTTCCGCCTGACTCACCCACACGTCCCTGTCTTCGCAGCCGTCGCCCGGTCCTTGCTCCAGCTGGCGTACACGACGCTCTTCGGCGCATATGCGACCTTCGTATTCATAAGAACTGGGAGTCTTCTTTCTATTATCCTGGTACACGCCTTCTGTAACTCAATGGGCCTTCCCCGATTCTGGGGTCACGTCCAGCCTTATTGGATGTATCCGGGCCCGCCGTCTTGGATGTGGACCTATATGTATTATGCCTTGCTCGTGTCGGGATCCTTGGCGTGGTGGAGACAGCTGTGGCCGCTGACGGCGAGCAACAACGCCCTGGCGTCTTGGCAGTGAATGCCGGACCGCGTTGAGTTGATGTAGTAATCAACACCATGTCTAAGAGGACTGTTTCGAGTGCCGACTCCGCAGTGCGTGTTTTCTCACGACCAAGGGCAGGTGTGTTTTGGCTCCTGTCCAGATGAAACATCGCAATATGACTTCAAGACGGTGTCGAGGATGAGGAGTGGGGAGGGTCCACACCGAGGCCTGGCAGGCTGCCCGGCATCGAAAAGTCGTCCTGGTCTCTGAGACGTCTTCTCAGCCGAAATGAACTGCTATCGATGTCTCGGTCATGTCTCGTTTCCGAGTCGGGTTCCTCTTCGGCCGGGGCTTCCGGTTGAGAGTGGGTGCCCATCTCCCTGCCCCGAGTCTTCCCTACAGAACCGCCGGTGCTCGACCCTGAACCGCCGCTACCCATGCCATCGCTTAGGTTATCCTCTGGGCACCGCGTGTTTTTCTTTCTCGGCCACAGGTTCGGGAGCGCAATCTCTTGGAAGCGCGGCTCGACGCAGCGTTCATCGAACCATCGGTGTAGACGAGACTCGATAAGCTGCGCGATCTTTGGAACGTCCTGTAACCTGGACCTGCTGCCTAGGAGGCTGCGAACGGAGAGGTCGAGGCGGTAGTCATCGAGGAAGTTGAAGGTCATCATGGTTGGCTTGGACTGGGACGGGTTGCTCGGGATGAAGGAAATGGAGAGGGTGCCGCTAAACCGGACGACAGATACGGCCAGGGCGACTGGGAGCACGGCAGCCAGCTTTTTGGGGTAGTTCAGAAGAAGCTTTGTCTCGAGTGCAAGCGTGAGGACGTCGCTCAAATCCACATCCATCCGGGCCTGCAGACGCGCCCCTTCTCTAGACGCCATGCTCGCGTCCAGCGCTTTCCCGTTTCCAAGATCAAGACCGTCCTCGTCGACGGGTATGATCCGGCAGTTGCTAAAGATCGGGAAGTCTTCTCCCAGACTTAGCTCAGTAACCCTGATCTCGTCCAGGAACCCGGGGCGCGACGTCCCGTTGAGAGCTTTGGTGAGCGAGCCGAGGATTGCATCATCGTGCTGCGCGTCGCTGCGGAACTGGGCGATCGTCTGGGCAATGAGCACATTGAACCAGTCGAGGCTTTCGGGCTGGTGGCTCTCGACATTGTAGTAGGTCTTGCTCAGGATGGAGCCGATCGTCAGGGTTGGAGGGCCCCTGAGGACCGTAGACTTTCTTCGCTTTAGAGGCTCCTGGGGCTGGCCGTTCCGAGCACTAGTATGGGCGGTCCGCAGGCTAAGCAAGGATCGTTTGTGCGCAAGCGTCCTGGACCGCCGCTCAGTAGCTCTTATCGAAGCTGTGGTGTCTGGCGAAGGCGGGTCGCCGAAGATGAAGAACTTGATGAAAGCAGCCAGGATAATAACAACAGACAGTTGTCCCAAAATGAGCCCCTGGGTAAACGTGAATCTGGGGCGCAGTTAGTACTGGGAGGTTGTACGCTGGTTGGTTGTTCAAGCAGGAACCCACGCTGGTTCAGCACTCGGCGGACAGGAGTCGGATGTCATGATTCTTGTCGTTTCCTGGGGGTTTTGTCCATCTCGCGCAGCGCCTTTGAAGCTGTACGGCGTGGGAGGCCGAGGTCGTATCTAATGGGCCGAGTTGCAATAAACAATCCGACGAGCAGCGCTGCCAAGTGAGTTTGGCAATGAAGCATGCCCAGATGAGATGAAGTGTGAAAGAGAAAGGTTGGTCCAATAGGCGATGCAATGACGTTGCGGGTTCCCCCTGCATCGACGGTTATGCTGTTTTGATGCATTCCTGTATTCGATAGGCGCGATGATCATACTTTATGCGATAAGTCGAAGGTCGCCGCACCCAGGCTCGTTCCACAGCTCCAGGCACCTGCCAAGGACATGCTTGCACGGTGTCGTCAAATAAGCGCATCTCCTTACCTTCATCCACATCCCCAAGCTTCACTTTCTGGAATCCTATTCTAGGTTCCCCTTGCATTTCGGAAACTACTCGTTACAATTCGAGCCATCGTGCGAGGACGAACTGCCCTGAGGGTGTGAAGCAGCCTGAGTGGGGGGGTTAACGTCATTCCTCGGGTTCTCGAAGGTCTGGCGCCCTGGACTATATCGCCCTGGCGTCTATTTGCTCCGCGAGGCTCCGGGACATATCGTATACACTGCGGAAACTCCCACCAGGCGGCACTCCTGCCACCTGAGTCCATCACTTGTTATTTGTCTTCCCGTCTCGGGCGAAGCCTCATCTCCTTGCAACAGGTGTACGAGTCACGCCTTCAGGATGGACGTTTCGCAGGCAGTGTCCGGGTATCTTTCGAAGATGGTGGGTACCGGCGAGGCCTCCGCCATGTCGTCGTCGGCCAAGATGAAGATCCTATTGCTGGACCGAGAGACGGTGTCCATAGTGTCGACGGCCACCACTCAGTCGGCTCTTCTGAACCATGAGGTATACCTCATCGACCGCATCGATAATGCTAGTAGGGAGAAGATGCGGCACCTGCGATGCCTCTGCCTCTTGAGGCCCTCGCCGGAGTCGATCCAACTACTGATCGAGGAGCTACGCGATCCCCGGTATGGCGATTACTACCTCTATTTCACCAACGTCGTCAAGAAGTCGTCTCTGGAGCGACTCGCGGAGGCCGATGATCACGAGGTCGTCAAACTAGTCCAGGAGCTCTTTGCTGATTACATTGTTGTCAACTCTGATCTGTTTTCCTTGGGCTATTCTTTACCCCAGCACCATCTCTGGGGCACTTCACCGGACGCCTGGAACCCGGACGCCTTGCAGAGATGCGCCGAGGGTATATTAGCCGTCCTTCTCTCGCTAAAGAAGAAACCGCTCATTAGATACGCCAAAACCAGCCCCATGGCTAAAAAACTAGCGTCGGAGGTTCGGTACCACATGACGCAGGAGGAGCAACTGTTCGATTTCCGAGCGGTGGACACCCCGCCGATACTGCTGGTTCTGGACCGCCGAGAAGACCCCGTCACCCCCCTCCTGACGCAATGGACGTACCAGGCCATGGTGCACCATCTCATAGGCATTGACAACGGTCGGGTCAATCTCAGCGATGTTCCCGACATCAGGCCAGAGCTAAAGGAGGTCGTTCTGTCGCAGGAGCAGGACCCGTTCTTCAAGAAGAACATGTATCTAAACTTTGGTGATCTGGGTGGAAACATCAAGGACTACGTCGAGCAATACCAGTCCAAGACGAAAAACAACGCCAACATCGAATCAATATCGGATATGAAGCGGCTCATCGAGGAATACCCCGAGTTCCGCAAACTATCCGGAAACGTCAGCAAGCACGTCACGCTGGTGTCGGAACTGAGTCGAAGAGTCGGGACCGAAGACTTGTTGGAAGTCAGCGAGCTGGAACAAAGCCTCGCCTGCAATGAGAACCACAACGCCGATGTCAAGGTGAGGCCACAATCGCCATATCTCCCCCTGGCCCGAAAGATTCCCTCACTCACAAACATGGGCAGAACATCCAGGAACTCATCCAATCGCCAACGGTTAGCGAGGATAGGAAGGTCTGTCTCGTGGCCCTTTATGCGCTACGATACGAGAAAACCCCGTCCAACGCACTTTCAATGCTTGTCGATCTCCTCGCGGCCGCCGGCAATGTTCCCCCACGCCGGGCAGACCTCGTATCTAGGGTATTGGCATACCGGTCGTCGCTGAGCCAAACGCAGGCGCAGAGCGGCATTACGGATATCTTCGAATCAGCCGGAATCTTCTCCGGCGCCAGGGATCGCTTCAAGGGGCTAAAGGGCGTTGAGAACGTGTACACGCAGCACACCACGGTTCTGGAGAACACTCTGCAGAATCTGATAAAGGGGAGGCTAAGGGAGCAGCAGTACCCCTTCGTCGAAGGCAGCGGCTCCACTCGAGACAAACCCCAGGATATCGTTGTTTTCATGGTAGGCGGGGCGACTTACGAAGAGGCCAAGACGGTGGCTAGTATCAATGCCGTCACACCGGGGGTCCGTGTTGTCCTAGGTGGCACGACAATCCACAATGCCAGCACCTTTTTGGATGAGGTTGAGGAGGCCGTATCGTCCTGGCCAGAGTTGAGAAGAGCCGGCGCGAGTCGATAGTCGCGGCCAAGAAGAGGAGGATCCGGGAGGATAGCGCAATCGAAACTGGGGCCCTGATCCCTCCGCCTAATATAGACGCCTTTCACCTGTGGTATTGATTCCAACCGCCATGTGAAGGTGGCGGATTGGTGCCCGTAGCAGGCGATGGGAGAGGTTATCGATGTAACGGTGTATTAGCGGCTCCAAGGGTGGCATTATTCAGCCATCGGGGGCATGTAGCTGTTGGGTCCGGCTAGAATTCCTGTTAATGCATAAAATTTTCCCGCGGCACGACAACAAAGCGAACGACCAGACCTGGAGATTGCCGCCAGCCCGCGCGTCTTTCCCCTTCGTTTAAGATGCTGCGTTCTGTCGCACGGCCACGGGCCTTGCCGTTGCGCATCGGCAGGTCACGGTATTCCAGGAGCTCTCGGGGCCTTGCCACCGCCGCAGACTCGAGCCAAAGGTATGACTTCGACCACGCCTGCAGCCCCTTCGCGGAGCCAGGCATGTCCTGGGTTGTGCTAACTCGCCCCGCTGGTCCAGGTTCGACGTTGTCGTGATAGGCGGCGGGCATGCCGGAGCGGAAGCATGCGCGGCGGCTGCAAGGACCGGCGCGCGCACCGCACTGGTCACCCCTTCGTTCGACAATCTGGGCGTCTGCTCGTGCAACCCAAGTTTCGGAGGCATCGGGAAGGGAACAGTCATACGCGAGGTCGATGCGCTCGATGGACTGGCCGGCCGGATCGTCGACAAGGCGGGAGTGCAGTTCATGATGCTGAATAGGAATAAGGGCCCCGCTGTCTGGGTAGGTTCATGCTATGTCGGCAGTCGTGTCCATGCATTGGAACATATGCTTACGATGCTTCCAGGGGCCTAGGGCGCAGATTGACCGAGCGCTGTATAAACGGTACATGCGGGACGAACTGCTGTCGTACCCGAACCTGACGGTTGTCCCGGGGAGTGTATCCGACATTGTCCTCTCGGGGCAAGGAGCCCCGGGCGAGAGTGCGTCCGCTGGCCGAACCATCTCCGGAGTCCGTCTCGAGACCGGCGAAGTCATATCCACCGGCTCCGTCGTCATAACAACAGGCACATTTCTAGGAGGAGAGATCCACATCGGGCTGAATAGCTATCCAGCCGGGAGAATGGGAGAGTCTGCGACGCACGGTATCAGCAAATCGCTCAAGTCTGCGGGCTTCAAGCTTGGGAGATTGAAGACGGGGACGCCTCCGCGGCTCGCGAAAGGCAGCATCAACTTTGATACGCTGGAGAAGCAGCCGGGAGACAACCCACCGGCGCCGTTCAGCTATCTAAATGAGTCTGTGGACGTTAAGGAGCAGCTGTCCTGCGCAATCACATACACAAACAACTCCTCGCACGACGTTGTCCGAGAGAACCTGGACAAGACGGTTCACATTCGAGAGACGGTCAAGGGACCGCGGTACTGCCCCTCGCTCGAGTCCAAGATCATCCGCTTCCCCCACAAGGAGCGCCACATCGTTTGGCTCGAACCGGAGGGGTTCAACAACGACGTGATCTACCCCAACGGCCTATCCATGACCATCCCTCCCGAGGCACAGGAGCAGATGCTCCGAACAATCGTTGGCCTCGAAAAGGTGGATGTGGTCCAGCCGGGCTATGGCGTTGAATATGACTACGTGGATCCCCGTGGCCTCAAGTACACCCTGGAAACCAAGGCCATCGGCGGGCTGTACCTGGCCGGCCAGATAAACGGCACGACGGGATACGAAGAAGCTGCGGGCCAGGGTATTCTCGCAGGAATCAACGCCGGCCGGGCGTCGCTAGGCCTCTCCCAGATGACGCTATCTCGGGCCGACGGGTTCATCGGTATCATGGTGGATGACCTCGTGACGAGAGGGGTGACAGAACCTTACCGCATGTTCACCACTAGAAGCGAGTACAGGCTCAGCACGAGAGCCGACAATGCCGACATGCGCCTCACAGTAAAAGGCAGGGAGCACGGCGCCGTCGGCGACCGGAGGTGGGACAGATTCGTTGACGAGCAGGCCCAGATGACGAGCCTGACGTCCTCCTTGGAAGCCATGTCGATGGGGTCGCAGGACTGGCTGAAAAGGGGCTTCCGGGTGAACGTGGACAGCCGCAAGCGCACCGCCCTCGACCTCCTCCGGCTCCCCAACGTCGACATGAGCTCCTTTGCCGCCGCGGTTCCGCACCTCTCCGACTACCACCCCCGAGTCCAAGAGCGCGTGCGCCTCGAAGCGGTCTACGCCCCGTACATCGAAATGCAGCAGTCTGAGCGCCGCGTCTTCCAGAAGGACGAGGGCATCCGGATCCCGGGGAACGTCAACTACGACGACGTGTTCGGCCTGTCGGCGCACGAGCGTGAGGCGCTGCGAGACACGCGGCCCGAGACGCTCGCACAGGCTCGTCGGATGGAAGGGATCACGCCGGCGGGCGCGCTGCGGTTGCTCGGCCACGTCCAGCGCTTGCAGAGGAAGGCGGCAGAGGCCACCCGGGCGCAGACGCCGCTGGCTGCTTGAGGCAGAGCTCGGCGACATGTCCTGGCGGGGCCGCGTGATGTATGTAACATGTAACACTAGAGAGCGACTTGCTCATAACGATATACAATTGATATACACCTATACAGTACAATATCCCATGTCCATGTTACATAGTCCGTCCTCGCCATCGGCTCGAAGGCCATGCCGGTTCATCCCCCCTACAATGAGCCTTGCGCGCGGCGGGGTTCTCGGGACTCCGTCGGGCCCGAGGGTGCTGGGACGAACCATAGCACCCATTGAGGACCAGTTGGGGGTGACCAAGACACCGGCACCTACCGGCACCTACCGGCCATCCTTCTTCTTCTTTGCGGCCTGGTTTAGGATCTTGACAGCATCCTTGGAGAAGATATAGCTCGCCCCACTCCACACCGTCGTAACAGCAACCACATACCTAGAAACAAACCCAGGTAAGCCCACGGGAACGGCGTCTGGGTGCAGGCAACCACTTACTGGAGCATGGAGAGCGGCGACGACAGGTCAACCGGAAGCACGGGCGCCGCGGCGGTCAGCCCGACGAGAGCAAGCTGGAGCGCGGTGTTGTACTTGCTGATGGTGGTAGGCGTCACCTCGGCAGACGGCAGCGAGAAGTCCCAGTAGCGGCGGAATGTCTTGGGGGGAGGGAGGGAGATGTAGCGGTAGTAGATGGCCGAGATGGCGAGGCCGACGTCGCGGCCAAGGATCACGGAAGCAACCCACACTACGCGGCGCAGTTAGCTACGGCCCTTGGGGTCCGCGTCGTGAGAACCGGCGAGAGCTGGCAGCGGCAGCGGTGTGTTTATAGATGGGAGGGCAGCATACGAGGCAGCGCCCCTTTGGCGGCAAGCGAGACGGTCAACACGGTCATGAGCATCTTGTCGGCCATGGGGTCAATGACGGTGCCGACCACGGTCCTCTTGTTCCACCGCCTCGCGATGTAGCCATCCAGCAAGTCCGAGATGCCCGCGTAGGCGAAGAGCCCCAGGGCCCACGCATGTTGGTCGTGGAAGACGAAGTAGCCGATGAAGGGCGCGGCGGCGATCCGCGAGAAGGTGAGGATGTTGGGGAGGTTGTAGATGTCCTCGTGCAGCGTCGGGGTCGAGGGTGGCGGGGAGGCTGGCTGGGTCGGGGGCCTGGCAGAACGTTGTTAGGCGGGCTCAACGGCGAGAGAGGGAGCATGGCCAGAGAGGCGGGCACGTCCTTACCCAGGGTCGGGATGCCGCCGTCTGCCCAGGGCGGCCGAGGCCGAGAACAGAGCCCGCGGGCGGTGGTGGAAGGCGTTGCTCGAGCATATGTCAGCCCTGCAGGCAACGGGCGCGGCGCGAAGGCCGACGACGGGTCCGCCTCGGGCGTTCAGGGCGCGCAGAGCCGCCTGGCTCGTCCGGCGAAGACACAGCATGGAGCTGGCTGCGGTTTTACTGCCCTTTCTTCAGGGGCGCGGGCGTCCGGCCACCATGGAGCGAGAGCGAGAGCGGGATCGGACTAGTGAGTGTTCTCTGTGGCGCGCAGCTGCAGAAGCTCAACCGCTGCTAAAACTTGAAGACGGCCGCGTCGGGAATTTCTCAAGAAGCCTCCGAGGGCATTGGGCGGGTCCGGAACCCCGCCCATGCAATTGGGCCCCGCCTATGGCAATGCCGCCTGCCGCCTATAGCAATACGGCCGCTCCACGCAGTTAATCGCCATGACACGCGTACGTTGCGACACGACCGACCATTGGACTACTCATGTAGACGTGCCGACCTCGATCGATCGCAACGAGCCCACACCTTGCCTGGCACGCAAGAGACAACAACTTCAAAGCATGCAGTAACAGATAATATGTTGGAAATAACCAAATGAGCGACTTTGAACAGACGAAGCTCCCCAGCGCCAACCAAACCCAACCCCAAACCCCTGACGACATACATGTACCTGAAACCAATCCGTCTTCCTAGGCGCCGTGTACACCAAAACCTTGGTGTGAACCGACCAGTCTACTATAACTCCGTGATATGGTGCCGCTCCCTCGAGGCAAATCCAGCCAGTGTCTCCGTAAACGCCGGTCTATCCTCTGCAGGAAACCCCTACTTTTCCCCCCCGCTCCCAAAAAGTAAACACCCTTGATAACCCAGCAATGCAAGCATCCAATGCCCACCAGGGGCTTCCTTCTCGTGTTGCTCTCCACGGCCGAAGTCCGGCCTCGAGGTGGAGGCCAGCATCAAAGACGGAACAAGAGACAGAAGCCAAGGCCACGACCTCGGCCACATATACACACGTACTCCGTCCGATAACACCTCCGGGGATATGAAAACAGAAAGTAAAAAGAAGAAAAAGAAAGAGGATGAGCAAGAAGATGGGGGGTAAGTTTGATGGGAAGAGGAAGAAGAGATAACACGTTAAAAAGACAAGGATTGGAAAGAGTGACATGAATACTAAGGCCAAACTGGCAATCATGCCAGGAAACTCCAGTAGGGCTGATATCAGAGTATTTCGTTGCCGCGGGGACTTCAGAATATTCGCGGGAGCTTCGGGGACTTTGGTCTTGTAGTCACCCTCCCTGGTAAGCTCTACCTCTCTGGTAAGCTCTGCCTCCCAGGCAAACTCTGCCTCCCAGGTGTCTGCCTCCCAGGTGGACTCTGCCTCCCATGTGCACCCCCAGAACCTTCAACTCCCTAGGAAGAGCTCTGGACGTTGTACAGCACGGGGTGTGACTGGCCTGGGACTCTCTCGTCGTCGAAGGGTAGGATATCCTCTTGATGGTTGCCATGTCCGTACTGCAGGCTCGCCAGTTGCTGTTGGGGGTGCTGTTGGAACCCCGTGTTCACGTAAGGCATCTGCGGGCCCCAGGGGAAGTCGGCATCCCCGGGGAAGGCCATGGCCTGCGGCATGTTTGGCATCTGTATAGGTTGCCGGTATTGTTGCATGCCGCCTGGCATGCCCTGGAGATGAACCTGGCTCTCGGGCCCGTGTTGGTAGCCCGCCATCTGAGGCTGCGGGTTGTAGGCCATGATTGCCGCATTGGGTTCTAGGTGGGTTCGGAAGTTCTGACGACTAATAATCTCTGGTCGGGGTATACATTCGGACGCGATATTCGTCTCCGACGGCACCGGCAGCCTGTTTTCGATGACATCTTCCGTGGTGTAGTACGACACCACGTGGTGTAGCACACCGCGATAGGGTACACTGATCGTCTTCTTGATCAGGCCCCCGTCCTCCTTGAACGGGTACGAGTCGACTAGCGAGCCTACCAAAGCCCGCTCAACGTCTTTGTCCAACATGCGGTTGGTGGTGGCAAGCCCGGTGCGGGCAGGTGGGCTCTGCGAGGACCGCTTTGTGATACCACTGGCGGGGCCCTTTCGTTGCTTGCCTTTTAACGCCCGCTTCTTCTGGCCCGGCTCAAAGGGTTTGTCGAGTTCGCGATAAATCAAGAAGTTCCCCAGGATGCGACTTGGGCTCCAGTTGACCCCGTCGGTCCAGCGCTTGATGCCCGAGGCGTTCTCTTCGTAGATAAAGATGTTCCCGCTTCGGATCAGGTCCTGGCGTTCCCTGTCCTGTGGTCGGCGGGGAACGTGGCTAAGAATGCCCTGGAGGCAGGCCTCGATAAGGACCAGGGCATCCAATGTAGAGGCTAGATAGCCCTGATAAGTCGGCCGGAGTGGCACGGGACACCGCGACATGGCGAGGGACTGAGGTTCCATCGGTCAGGTAATCCGCGTTCGACCGAGCTGCTAGAGCTCAAAGCCAACGCAGGAAGGCAGTGGATCGAGACGCCGAGGGCCGCTTACCTGCTCGAGCAGCTCGGGGGACTAGGCGTAGATTATGGAGTCCTATCGTAGACAATGCTGGGCTTAGATAGCGTTCCTCTGGGCTAGAGAGCAGTGGAGGACGACCGTTGCTCTAGAAAGTCGTCCAATGTCGGGGTCGTCGCGGGAGGAAGGGAAGAAGATGCGGGAGCACTTCGGACCGTGTCAAGTAATCGGAGTGCGGATGGGAGATAAAGTTAAACCCGTGGAGAGTGCACAGAGCTTTTCAACGGCGGAATAACTCGATATGGTTCGACGGAGGCGAGTCGGCGCGGAGGATAGATGTTAGATGCAGCGAAACCATAGGCAGAGGCAGCTATGGGTGGAGAGACGAGAGAGAGAGGGTGGAAACACTATTGGAAGTGGGCGCGGAAGATAAAGGGAGGGATCGATGGTGGTCTGATGGAGGAAGAAGTGTGTGCCTGGGCGTGGCTGACGTCGAGTAACTACCAGCGAGGCGAGGAGGGAACAAGAACAAGTGATCAGGACGGATGACTTAAGGATAAGCTTTGTGGTGCCTGTGGTGGTCTGAGGTAGTTGCGACGGAAGGGTAGGTTAAGCACGGCAGGAGGGGGGGCAGGCCATGATATACAAAACTTAGAGGGAGAAGGAGCTAGGGCCGTATCCGAACATGGGGTGGGAGAAGAGTGAGAGAGACCATGACCTGGGGCGTCTGCCATCATGAACACCCCCCACGCCTCGGTGCTGGACTCGCCGCTCCTCGTGCGGCCTGGCCAATCGACGACCCATTAGTTCGATGGCCACTTGGGGGCGGGCTCCGCTAGCCACTTGTCAAACGAAACGGTATCTGCAAGGCCGCGCCAGGCGGAGACTAGTCTGCTCGGTAGGATAGGGCCCATGCATTAGCCGGAGACGTTACCGATCCCCAAGCCCCCCCGGCGACAAGATGGCGGTCCTGATTGGATTGGCACCGGCCGCCGCGCGTGTGCCATGGCATATCCAAGCAGCCCCCCCTTCTCCCCGCGCGCAAATGAGGCGAGAGCTGACATGGGCTGAGGATGGCGGACCCTCCGTGGACTTCATTCTGGTCGGAGAGCCCATGGGACTATGTCAGGTCTACGGGGCGAACAGGCTAGCGGGGTATCCGCTAGTCACCGGGACAGGGCGTCAGCTCCCGATATACCTCTGAGTACTTCGGCCTCTTTTGACCCATGTATGGTGTCGAATACCACTGGTCCCTGAGCCTCACGGGGGGGTACCTCGACCACCGAAGCTAACACTCGCGAGTACTCCCCTCTCTCCGGCCTGGCCGTCCTCGTTCCCTTCCCTCCCCCCGCCAGGCAAGCCGTGGCCAGAGTCACGCTGCACCGAGGCTGTCGGTCGAAGCTGGGCTGGCTGGAACCACAACGAACGGAAAGGGAACTGTTTATTTGTGCCAGGAAAGTCGCAAGGTTTCAGTGGCGCGTGTCGTGGAAGACGTCACAGGGAAACGAAGAAAGCTGGAAGTCAATTCGAGAGCTAGCCTCGAAACATACGAGGATTCTGTGTGTAGAGGAGGGCACCCCGGGACACGGTTGAAACAGCCGACACCTGTCATCCGGAAAGTATAAAGGTTGTTTTGGAATGGGGGGGAGGGGGACTCCTCGCCCCAAGAGCAGGCAGTTGGGAGGGAAAAGGAGGCTCGGGGGGAGGCCGGTATTTGCAGAATCATGGCCAAGCCAACATGCCCAACAACCTCAGCATTGCCCATGTGGCGCACCCAGCGCCATTTGCCCCGTGCCTACTGGAGAACATCGGCGATAGACGGCGCGATAGCCAGTAGCCTCCCCGTGGTAGCGCCCGAGCACCCCCCAGCCAGAGACACCCACGGGCAGCGACGGGGGATCGCGGCACACTAGCTATCAGGCCTGGACCAGCGGACCAGACAGTAGCCAAGGTCCATGGATGACCTGACCGTGCACGCAGGTTCGGGAGGGGAGCTTGACTTCCGGGCGACAGAGGCCTTTCATGACGCCCCCGCCAGCCCGCTAGCCCTAACACCGTATGGTTGAGGCAATGGCCCGAGTCGGCGCAAACCTTGACGCCGCTCCCTCTGCATCGACACCTGCCCTGGCTTAGCGAGGAGGGAGAAAAGTGAATTCGAGAGGGTGGGTAGCTACCAGAACTGAAGCACGTGCTTCCCCCCTCTCCGGCTGTGACGAACGTCCGGGCCTTTTCGTTTTCTCGGCCGTCTTGATACCTTCCTCCTGATGATGATGACTTACCCGCGGAGGCCACTCGGCGTGTTGCTCAAAAGCAGGACATGATGTGATGGCTAGTTTGGCACCGGTCATCGAGTAAGTGACTGACACGTGAAGTCGAGCAGAAATCGGCCGCTTTCCATCCGCCATGTCTCAGTCGGATTATCACGCCCGCCGACGCGACCCTCAATCGGCGTTCGGCGTTCGCGGGGGCTTTTTTTTTTAGCGGGGTGGTGGGGCAGTGTGGGCCTTTCGGCGCTCCATCCGCAACATGTCCCTTCAATCAATGCTGTCGACGAGCGGCAGAGGAGTGGCGAAACACTCAGTTGCTCTCCACGTAGATCTCGGGCGGGCGATCGAGTGCCCGCAGGGGATCTCTGATCCGCCCCCGCGAACGAAACTGCGTGTAGATCGGAGAACCGGGGAATTCTGACCTATCGCGTCGTTTCGAACGGGGTGAAGATTCGGGTATCTGGCCGAATATGCAGGGGACCGATGATGACGGTGGACCGCAGTCTGCACGAATTGTTCGAGCCTCACGTGTGGACGCCGAAGGCATGTCGGTAGGCCGCCTGGATGGAACTTGTGGATGGAACTTGTACAATTACTCTGTTACAGTGTGCCGAGCCACGCCCACACCCTCGCTCGCTGCCTACGTGGAAACGGGGCCGGTGCTAGCCCCTGCTATCCACATCATCGGAAGAACCACGGCTGTGACTCAGGCGCCGTCGACGTGTACGCTGCTGCCGGTGTCACCATGGGAATCGGGATGTGGCCGCTGAAGACCTCGTCCAGGCTGCGCGTTCCCACTGCCGCGGCCGCACCCGAAAGTGTTCGGGGCATCGGAGCCGGCAGAACGACGCCACATTCCCAATTGCGGCAGCTCATCTTCGGCCTTCCCGACGACTTGTCCTTGACGAGGCGGCCCCTAATCAACGGGCACTCGTGTTAGCAAGTCCATTAGGGCATTGTATGATTAATGGGTTGAGAGCAAGAACGGAACACCGTGAGCCCAGGGAACAGCGGGGAGGGGGTTGTTCTGCCTACCATGCGCTCTCCGATAGATTCGCGCTCCCCACATACACCCAGGCGATGGGTGCCGGACCGGATGGTCTGTGCCGCACAAACACAGCCTTGCTATGCACTAAGAGGCCCCGGCGCCTGCACACGCAATCCCGCAGGAGCTCGCGGGGGAAGGTCGAGGCCTCCCACCACTCGGATCTGAAAGTGATGGTCCCTGCAGCCTGCATGACGCGGAACATCCCCGTTAGTGTCGGCAGTGTTTGCATGCACGCTAAAAAGGGGCCAAATTCTCAAACCCCTACAGGAAGAGGGAAACGTACTGTGGGCCCACCACGACTGCCGCTAACCGTCTTCTGGGAGGGGAAGTACACTCGAAAATGATCTGCGAGACCCCCCTCATCTCTCGCTGGCTTGCTCTTCGATGTCCGTACGATTAGGGATTCGGCGTTTTCGTTTCCCGATTTGCCTCCAGGCCAGCCCGAGTTAGAAACCGAAAGAAGAAAAGAAGAGGGAAAGGCAGTTCCGGGCCCAGGGGCTCGAGGCCAAAAGGGTTTGGTACCTTGAAAGGCAGAGTAGAGAGACGACAGATACTCTCGCTTCAAACTGCCTAGAGATGAACACTGCAAACCGTCAGACCGCGAACCGGATGGTAGCTCATTTAAGCTCACGGGTTGGGTTCTTACCACAAAATCAACGTCGATGGGTGCTTCTGAGGCAAGACCGAGGGCGTTTATTGTCCTGGCAAGGCCAGAATACCCTATCCCCACGTGTTAGTGGTGTCCCATATCTTGACCTCGCGGGAGACGCACCCGTATCCTGCCAATCGTTCCCGGTGTGCGAGCCGGCACTAGAAGGCTGTTAGAAGTCCGAGACGACCGATGAATGAAAGTACAGGAGGCGGCAACATATACATGGTATGAACAAAGCCGTACCGCCTCGTTTCTGAGAAATCGTATTTCTCGAGAGTTGAGACTAGCCTATCCTCAAGTCCAAGTGCTCGTAGAAACCGGAAAAGCTCCGTGCTGAATGGAGTATGGGCGAAAGGTGTGTCCTCCGCAAGGGGTGGGAGGTCGATTAGGAATACCATCTGGAATTACCATCAGTATATGTTGCTTTGTTGATGCGCTTAAGGGCACGCCTCCAAGTTAGAGTGGACTTGCTCACATTCTCGAGAACACCGCTCTCGCCCCAGTCGTATGGCGTGAGGTTCCCGGACGGAACAACGACGCGCACGTACTGGGGGAATTTGAGAATCTGTATCTTCGCATGCATCGCTCCGTAGCCTCCCATGGGCGGGAAGCAGAACCGAACGTGGCTAGACGGTACATTGGCCCGCATCTGGTCTTTCTGCGCCTAAAAGTTAATTGCAAATTACGGCAGAGGACGGGGCAATCCGGATCGTACGTGTGCCTCGTCGCTTGCATAGGCGACGCAAACGAGCCTTGTCCGCGATATGTCAATTTTGGAGAGGAGCCAGTCGTCATCCCACTGGTAGGATGCCAGAACAGCAAGCTTCAGCTGGTCCTTTTGAAAGACCTCGTCTATCTTGATGTCGTCGTCTTTCCTCTCGCAACCATGGGTCCATGTCCTCCTGACAGCTCCCCTGGGAAAAGGGAGCGGGCAGGGTGACGACGGGGTGGTTGAACGCGGGTAGTTTGCGGTGGGGATCGCGGGCTTGTGACGCGGACTTGTTGGTTCCTGGCTCCTGGCCTCGAGGGATAGCCGCGGCTTTTGAGCGGCGGACGCCTCGCTAGAAGGGCCGTCTTCTTGGCGCTTCCTCTTCGCGACCCTAGCCTGGCGCTCCTCTTCCATCTTCTTCCGATCGAGAAGCATTGGGCCGAAGGCAGCCATGCCATGAGTGGCGGGCGCCTCTGAGGGCCGAGGTTCGTTCCTCGGTGACTCGGAGCCCTCGTCCCTTCCAGAATTCGTAGGTGGCTTGGCGGAAGTAGCTGCTTCTTCCAGCGATAGCGCAATAGCCCGCCTCAGGTCGTCATCGTCGTCGTCGTCGCCGTCGTCGCCGTCGTCGCTGGACGAGCCTATTTCGATCACCTCTGGAGGTGGCGGTGCCATAGCGGATCCAGTTTATGGGTTGCAAACAGAAACAGGAAAAAAAAAGACAATTTCTTCCTTGCGTGTTCACTCAACCTAAAGCAGTGACGGTGAGCAGGCAAATACTGGGATGATGAAGGATGAGGACGCGTCGTCACGTGAAACCGTGACCGCCAACCGCGAAGTTGGGCAGTTTCTGGGAACAGAGGCTTGTATTTGTTGGGAAATGACATAAAATCCTACATGGCACCGGGGCTACTGGTAGATAGATAATATTGGATTATGAGTAGAGACGGGTTGGAAATCATGTGCTGTCATAACGAAGGCTTCTTGTCTGTCCCGAGAAGGTCATAAGGCGTGAATGAGTGATATGCAGCCATGCCAGAACCGATCGTTCTTGCCTTCTACCAGGGTCCTAAACCACAGCCAATACGTTCCCGAGAAAGCCCAAGATATGGACCAAATATGACAACATAAGGATCTGCTATACCAATGCAAGCCACTCCACCCCGTGAACTCTTCCCAAGCTGAACATGATTGGTATATGATATTCTACCCCAGCATGCATGCAATGAGAAAGTCACCGAGAACAAATGATTGCCCACATCTTAGAGGTATGCCCCAGAATTCCGGACCAACATCCAAACCATCCATCCCTCCATCCCTAGGGTTACTGTGGCTGATGCACTGGTTGCCTGCTTGTCATCGATGTGTCCAAGTTGAGCAGCCGACGCAGGTTGTTTTCCATGGCGACAACCTCCTCATCGCGATCACCCTCGTTCTCGTCCCGATTAGCGGGTGTTGCCGTTGTCATCACCGGCGCCGCAGACGCCGGGGGAACTTCAGGAGCACGGCTCGTAGTCGATTCTCCCATGTTCGCACTGCCAAAAAGATACTTCTTCAGAGCCTCGGACCGGTCGCTTGCATCAGGAGCGGGGGAGATTGGGTGCCAACCCCCCGCTTTTGGGTGGCCCGGCGCGTTGCTCGTCCTCGCAGCACGAATTCGTTCCTGGTATGGGGTCGAGAATGATGGGCCTATAGATTTACCGATATGACTTTCAAACTGAGGCGCCGGCTTGCCTACATCCGTCCGCCCATGTCGAGCAGGAGATGGCGAGTGGGGCTCGTAGGATTGAGTGTTTGGCCTGGTTGGCGATTGGGAGATCGATGAAGCCGAGCGGGTATTTCTGTGCTGGGTAGTATGGGCTAGATTTGCCCGCCGAGCTAGTTCCCTTTCCTCTCGGTCTGCTTTGAACATGAATTCCAACGGAGAGTCGCGAGCCGCCGGGGACGGAGAGGCTCGCGACGGAGTTGGGATTAGTGCGTCAGGCGCCCGCGTTGATGACGCGCGAGAAGGCGTGGGAATGGATGCGTCCTCCGCTTGCGACGAGGCGGGCCGATCAAGACTGTCGCCGTTGTTGACGGTCGGTGACTCGGCACCCTTCGATAGGAAGCTAGGAAGAGGTAGGGACGAGGGAGCTGGGGAGGCATGAAATGTAGCGCCAGCAAAGGCATTCGCGATTTCTGTCCTTGGTATGGGGGTCGGATGGGATGTCTGGCGAGTCGTTCGCGCCGAGTCTGGCGATAAGGGTAGGTTTCTCGGTCTCGTTTTGTCTCTTCCTCCACGTTTGGAGGAGGGTTGATGCCCCGCTGCGGATGCGGGAACAGGCGACGATGACGCTGACTTCTGGGGGGTCTGGGGAAGCCGAGCCTGGGCGCTGGACATGTCGTTCTCCGAGGCATAGTTTCTTTGTGTCGGGTGTTTGGCGGCGTTGTTACGGGGCCGTCTCCGACCTGACCCTGGTGCGGGCCGCGGTGAGTCGTCTTGCATTGGGAAGGTGGACCTCGGTTAGTTTTAACGAAGAGGAGATGCTGGACCGTAATGAGATGATGGTCGAACGCTTGGTACTACAGCGACAGGTTGTTGTAGCTCGACGTGATGCGGCGTAGGGCTTTGCTAAGGGTCTTCGAGTGTGACGTCCCAGTACCAGGTGCCTGTAAAGCGGTGGAAGTGTGATCGCGGTTTCGCAAATCCGTTGTCTCGTTACTTCAAGGGATAATATGCCGCTCGCGACGTTGGAAAGGAAGGCAGGCAGGCAAACAGAAGGCAAACAGAAACCCGTACGTTTTTTTCGTTGGAGCACGAGAGTTGGCGAGAGATTGGCGGCAGCTGAAGTGAGCTCCAACTGAGGGGCTGGGTAATCGGCGAGGCGCATGCATTGTGGTATGTGGCAAGCACGGCAGGGATCCATCATATCCATACCAAGATGTACATACGCCGGCCGTACATACCTGTATGAGGTAGGTCAGTACATCGGTAGCACGGGCAGGAATGCCCAGCGCGCTGTAAGTTGTGACTACTTCGATTTCTGGCCATATTGGGGGGGCTGACTGCGATTCGAAACTCAATAAGGAGTACTTAGTACTTTCTGAATTTTGGCCCCGCTTCCAACCGATTGCACCACGCTGGGTTGGCGCAGGGCTGGAAGGCGGGACCAGCAGGCAAAGGCAGAAGTCGCCCCGCACCAGGACCAGGCAGGCGTTGAGTAGACAGACTGGGCAGTTTCCACCGACACCGCCTAGAAGCCGCAACCTTGAGGTCCACCACCGAGAGCGCGTGCCGAGATCCTCACAGAAGCGGAGGCATTCCAACCCTTTCGAAACAGAACGAAGGATTGCCACACGAGGAAAAGAGGGCTGATATCTCTTCCTCTCCGAGAAGTAGTAACCCTGCATCTCTAGCTTTCTACGTAAGTCCTTTGGCAGAACGCCGCCTCAGTGCCTGCCACCCCAGGCTCTGAGCTAATGTGCTAACCGCTTATGTAGAGGAGCAGTAGCATCCCACCAAGGCGTTCCTTTCCGCCTGTACGGAACAGCCTCACTGAGGAACAGAATACTCGCCATCCAAAAGAGACACCCCAAGCCATGGCGGATGTTGACATGACCGACGCGCCCGGTCCGTCGACCGGCAAAAAGCCCGCCGATTCTGCCGGCAAGAAGCTAGACGGCAAGAAACGGTTCGAAGTGAAGAAGGTAGATGATGGCCTGTTGTTAGCATGCCGTTGAGCCCGCTGACTTTGCTGGCATCCAGGTCCAAGCTGTAGCCCTTTGGGCCTGGGATATCGTCGTGGACAACTGTGCGATCTGCAGGAATCACATCATGGATCTCTGTAGGTCACGAGAACACCATACCCCGAATGATTTCGGTTCCAAGATAATAACGTGTCTCTAGGTATTGAGTGCCAGGCAAACCAAGCATCAGCAACGAGCGAGGAGTGTACGGTTGCATGGGGAATTTGCAATGTAAGCCCCGCGATTTCTGTCCATTCCGCATGAATGTATGTTCTTACACATGGC
This sequence comes from Sordariomycetes sp. S4602, assembly GCA_023628835.1. Lineage (NCBI taxonomy): Eukaryota > Fungi > Ascomycota > Sordariomycetes > Sordariomycetes sp. S4602. The sequence goes on from JAMAJV010000043.1 coordinate 61,938, forward strand.
TATAGCATGCTTTCCATTTCCACTGCATCTCGCGATGGCTGAAGGCTAGACAAGTTTGTCCCCTGGATAACAGGGACTGGGAATTCCAGAAGTACGGCAGATGAGCAAGAAGCATATGCTTGGCTTCTTTACCGCCCAAGCGCAACGAGGATCGTCCTAAATGCGCGGACGGGCTGAACAAGGCTGGCTTGTTTTCGTTGTCGACACGAGAAAGCCAAAGGCATGGCCATGGCTCATTAAGAGCACGAGGTATGGATTTGTTTTGGAAGGGAGGGCGCCGGGCATAGAGATAGCAGACATCACTCGGTCGGCGAGAGGAGAGCGATACGAGTCCGACCTTTCCTGGGCTGCTTAAAATCAACATTTATTGTCTACACTGCTGAACTAAAAGCCCGATCCTGCGGGCAACCACTTGACCGGGTGCTTGTTGAAGAATGGCCAGGGCGGCACTACCACGACAAACGTGAGGGCCGTCCCCAGCAGTCCGACGTACACCGCGAGCTTGATGTCTTGTAGGAGGAAGCCGACAACGAAGGATACAGCCTTGTGCGGAGGTCATGTTAGCCTGTGCTAACGAAAGACGAAAGCCCGTCTAGAGACAAGGGAAGCTCATACCCCGGAGATGCTCAGAAGAACGAGGGCCATGCGGTCTGCGAGGCGCTGCCCTTCGAAATCCTAGGCATCAAGGGTCAGTCAGAAACTCGTGGTCCACGGATCCGTACGGATACCAACAATTTGCCCTTCTGCAACATCTCGTATCGTGTCGAGGAGCTGGTCCGCCATGGTTTTTTTCGACCGAATCGACAGACGGCGCGTTCGTTTCGTTTCCGGCGGACTCGAATGGCCAGACCACGCTCCTGCTCAATGAACTTCTCCGCGATAGGGTGTTACGTGTTTTATAGAGCCCGCGTGATCAAGGCAGCATGCTGATAAGAGGAGTGCAACAATCGTTGTCGTGTTGTTCGTCGTTGGTGGTATTACCGTGGTCGGCGTGATGGAGCCAGATTGCCGTCCCTGAATGCCAGGAACAGCGCAGATGGAGGTTGTATGAGCTAAGTACCTGGACATCGGCGATTCCCGTTGGAAGGGGGAAATAAAGTGGGACTACCGGCCGAATACGCCAAATCTCCTGCTATCTCAAGTACAAGTACAACAAAGACCTCGTTCTCATTCTGCTCTCGGTGGTACACAGCATGGTGAGGTACGAACCAATTTCGCTTAGTCACCCCCGCAATAGGCGAGCGATGATACGAGTGTAAGCATTTTCCGGCAGAGAAAAAGTTTCTGCCCACGACCACCCTTGATAAGTCTTTATCAAACAGTCCCTTCGGCCAAGCGACAGGTGCCCCTCACGATTGCTCCATTTTACGGAACACAGCTTCTCGAGTCGATTTCCCTACACGGGTCCGATAGACTTGCCGGTGCTGCGACGCATTTTTGCACAAGTTCTCCTCCCGCCGAGCCATCATACCTCGATCGAACGCACCGTCGGCTCGTTCGCACCCTCGCCAAGGCTTAACCGCCGCGAAGCCTTTTTCGAACCATTACAACAGGCTACGCCAACACCTGTCTCTTTACAAAGAGAAAACAAATAACAGCTGCGAACTTTACGGTCCCGGACCACTACCCAGTCACTCCGCGAGATACACCATCGCCACGTTGGCCAACCTCACGCTGGATTGTCTACCTTCTCCTCTTCATTCACTCCCAGATCCCGGACTCTGGGTCTATAGCGGAGTGGCCAACAAGCCACCTTAGCAGTCGAAACGAAGCTCACTGCATCTTTGGTCGCCCCAACACCACACTTTTCACCCCCTACTGTCACTCGCTGCTGGCGACTCTATCTTGATTATCCCGTGCTTGGAACCGCGGATAATTCCAAGTAGAACGTCGCCGACCGCCTTACTTAGTGGAGGGGCCGGGGTCCTGCCGGCTTTTGCTCGGGGTGTTATCAGCTTGCACCGGCCGTTCCTAGGACCGGTATCTTGACTGCGCAGGAACAACCAATATGGTCCAAGCCCCCCTGATGAACGGGCCTTTTCCAACCCTAATACTCGACCGCCGGACGTCCTTGGACGGCTGAGTTGAAGCGCTGCGATCGAGTATCGCTTTGCGGATTGACAAGCCGTTACACAGCCTGTGTGCCCGCTGCCCTTTTCCCATCAAGCTGCGACACAGCACATTCTCGACAAAATGTCGGACCATGAAGAACCTGTTTCGAACCTCGGCTACGTCCCGATTGCGGAGTTGGATGATCACCGCCACCAGACACCGACCGCCCCGCTTCCGGACCGACCTAGGCGCGGGACTTTCGACTCTCTTTACGGTGCTCGCCGCCTCGATCCGCGTTCGACCAACGATGATCAGGAAGCCGAGGGGTACAATATCCGCGTCCGGGATTTCGAGGAGGCTGTGGTCGATGGTGATGATGCCAACGAAGGGCCCCAGATGCAGCATAACCGCCGCCCAACTTTTGGAACCCAGAGGTCTGAGTCTCCACCAAACTCGGTCAAAGCTTTCGCCCAAGCGCGTCGTAGGGAGCATGACACCGCCGTTCCCGAGGGCCGCGAGACCTTGCAGGCTGAGGAAGACGAGTTGCGCCGCACTGCATCCGTTGCAAGTCGCAGGAGCGTGCGCAGCAAGACTCGGACCGCCGACGCGGATACGATGAGTGTTGCGAGTGGTGCATCTGCCAAAAACGATGTTTGCTTCCCCGCGCAGGAGGGGAACCAAAAGGATAAGCTGGCTATCGACTTTGAGTTCCTAGAGGATTTCATCGCGGAGCAACGGATGTCCCGGGTGACTAGCTACAGAGAGCCTGATGTGCGCATATTCTCAGATCTGCGCCCGCAGACTGCTGTTGGGTCTAAAGGTTCTTCCCCCGCTTCAGGCTTACAAGACGACGTGCTTGAAACCCCGGACGACGTTGCCGAAGCCAAAGCGTTGGAGTCGATTGATATGCCAAGAGGCCAGCAGCCGGACCCAAACAGGATTTGCTTTTTCTCATCAGCATGGGAGTCTACCATCCATGCTGCGGAGCTGGGGGATCTGGTCCTTCCTGGGGAGGACCTCCGCAATCTCTTTACTCTTCCCCCAGGCGAGGACGGTGTCTGGTGGCTGAACGTGAACAATCCGTCTAAGGAAGAGGCCGTGGCCATCTGCAAGGCTTTCGGAACGCATCCCCTCACCACCGAGGATATTGCCACTCAGGAATCGCGGGAGAAGATCGAGCTTTTTCCTTCCTATTATTTCGCCTGCTTCCGCTCGTTCAACTCGGTTGTTGATGAGGATGGTCATGAAGAGTATGAGCCGTTCAACATCTATGCCATCGTGTTCAGGGAGGGCACTCTTAGCTTCAGCTTCGCTCCTAACTCGCACGCATCCAATGTGCGCAAGCGAATCGCCTTGCTCAAAGATTTTGTTGCCCTGAGCAGCGACTGGATTTGCTACGCTTTGATGTAAGTGCCACACAGCAGCTCCCTATCTGTATGTGCCTCGTTGTAGTGCCCCGTCCGCTGACCGCAATGGCGATAACCGCAGTGATGACATAGTCGACAGCTTCTTCCCCATCATTCATCGCATCGAAACTGAAGTGGACGCGATCGAGGACTCTGTCTTCATGATTCGCGAGGATGATTCCAAAGACTTTCTCAGACGAACCGGTCGTACCCGGCGGAATATTATTGCGCTCATGCGCCTCATCAGTGGCAAGGCCGATATTCTCAAGGGATTCACCAAGCGTTGCAATGAGAACTACAAGGTCACCCCGCGCATGGACATTGGTCTCTACCTAGGCGATATCCAGGACCACGTCATCACCATGATGACCAACCTCGGCCATTTCGAGAAGATGCTCTCGCGCGCACACAGCAACTACCTAGCGCAGCTGTCCATCAACAACATCTCCCAGGGCACGGAGACGAACAGGACTCTCAGCAAGATCACGTTCCTGGCAACGTTGCTAGTTCCCCTCAACCTCATCAGCGGTACATTCGGGATGAACGTGCAGGTCCCATTCCAAGATGTGGAGTCTCTCGCGCCTTTCTTTGGGATCATTGGCACTATGATCACCATTTGCCTTATCTGCATCTTAGTGGCACGGAGAATGCACTATATGTAGTAGAGCCATGTTGGCCATAACGCGTGCGTCAGTCGATTAAACAGATGGTGGATGGACCTCCGGGCATTGGGAAACATGTTTTGGCACGTGGGATGGTTGATGCTATGCGATACACGGCTTTGTTGATATTCTCGTCCCATGTACATAGCCGTGGGCAAGGTATAGGATAGGGTTGGACGTAATGGCTTACAGTGGTTTGTTTTCTCATGGCCGAAACGTGTGAAGCAAGTACATGAGGCATCACCATTGCGCCAATTCAGCCGCAGGCTAGACCTAAAATCCCAGAAAGCATTACATATTGAAAGCCCTTGACGAACGGCCGACTCGCCGCCTCCGATGGTTTTTCAGCGGACTTGGGGTGCGAGGTGGTCTGCTTACCTAAGTATATCAACGAGAGCTAAAACGTTCCGATACCCAAATTTCTTCCGAGCTCAATATCTGCCACCACCAACGCACGCTCTTACCGTCCACTCTCGCCCAAACCAGATCAAAGGAGCCGGAAATCCCGTTTGCAGAACCTTCTTGTCCCCCAGATAAACAATGGACGCCTCGCGCCAAACCATCGAAGATGCCGATCTCAGCAAGCTGAACGACAAGGACAAGGGCGAGCTCCGGCAGTTCCTCTCCATGGAGTCTAAGAGGTCCGAGGTCCAAGCGAGTGCGTGCTCTCCCGCTCCCTGCCTGGCCGCGATTAATGCGCCGTTCTGGCCTTGTGCCAGTCTCGCTCTCGGGCGAAGCTGACGATCCGGATACAGATACCCACGCGCTGACCGAGGTGTGCTGGAAGAAGTGCATCACGGGGACGATCCGCGGGGGGAAGCTAGACAAGAGCGAGGAGACGTGTCTCTCCAACTGCGTGGAGCGCGTGCTGGACATCAACTTTTTGACGGTAAAGCACCTCGAGAAGATGCGCCACCAATGAAGCAAGGCGGCAGCAGAGGAACGCCTTGCGCTGGCCTTAATATGGGAGCTCGTACGAGGTCAACGGGGGGGGGGGGGCGTGTAATATTAGACGGCGAGTGTGGTTGACAGAAGATAGAAACAGCGGTCGTCACATGTACTTATACGATATAAATAAATCCCGAGCGCATCGCACACAGATCAGCAGCAGAACAGTCGGGGTCCTCTCTCCCGTGTTTTCATTTCGACTTCATTGTTGGGGGCCTAATTCCTTTCCCACTTTTTGCACTCCCTATCTAGAATCAAAAGCTCGCAGATAAACGCCTTCCGAGTATTGTTCATGCCTTAGTCGTGAAAATGATTACAACGGGATCAAGTTCTTTCCTTCCTCCATTCCCTGCCTTATACGAGACCGAGCTTGTTCGCCGCGATGTCGAGGGCATCGACGTCGGCGGTGAGGCGAGCGTAGGCCTTCTTTGAGCCGTCGGGGCTAGAGGAGTACAAGTCAGCATTGGTCAAGCGTGACGCAAAACAGCGCAGACAACGAGTTGACGGTGAACCTACCGGACGAGGGTGTTGATCTTGACGGTGTCGATATCGTACAGCTTCTTGAGCGACTGCTTGATCTGGGCCTTGTTGGCCTTGACGTCCACAATGAAGACAAGGGTGTTGTTCTCCTCGATCTTCTTCATGGCGCTCTCAGTGTTGAGAGGGTGGATGACGATCTTGTGCTCATCGAGGCGGGTGGCGTGAGGAATCGCCTTCCGGGGGTACTTGGGGTTGCGGGCGAGCTGGAGCGTCTTGGGGCGGTGGAAGGTAGTCGAGTACCTCGCCTTGCGCTTCTGGTGGCCGTGAACCTTGAGGCTTGTTAGCATCTCATGGACTTCTACGAAGAGAAGGAATGTGTGGTTATTGGGGACTTACACCCTTGAGGACCGCCTTAGCGGCGGCGTTGGCCTGCTTGGAGCCACCTATATTGTCGAAAGCATCAGCAATCGCTCTGGATCAGAACTCGCAAAATCTGCTGCTGCTTGATGCAACGGTCGAGAAATTGGCGAACGGGGCCGTCGCGCGGCCATGTTCAAAAAGAGCGGCTATCCTGTACCTTTCTTCTCCTGCTTAGTGGGCGCCATTGTGTCGGATGTGCGGCGATGTTGTCGGCCCGGGTTAGTTGTCGAGAGGAATGGCGATGAGGGTTGATGTGCAGACGGAGAAGGGGGGTTAAATTGGAAATGGCAGTGTGATATTTTAGGGTTTTTTTTTCCTGTGGTGCTTCCAGGGCCCCACACGGGCCACGAAGTACGGTGGTTTATCCGAGAATTCCCCGCTCGCCCCATGACTTCAACACTCGTACCGACGGTGGAAGAAGAGCTTCAAAGAGAAGCGCCGGGGCCGAGAAATTCGAACACAAAGATCAGTTTGTTGGTGTCTATCCACATCATATCTTTACCAAGACTTTTGACATGGGCGTGAGTCGGAAAAAGACGCCCAAACCACTATCTCAGGGCCGACCACCGCGGTTCAAGTCTACCAATGCATCGATATCGAGGAAAGCGGCCAGGACGCTAATCAACAAACACCACACGCTGGAGAAACGGCGACAGCAGGCTCTCAAGAATGGAGACGAGACCTCAGCAGCCGCAGTCTCGGCCGAGATAGCGGCTCTCGGTGGTCTTGACCGGTATCAGCAAGCCAGCTTACTCGGCCAGAGCAAGCTCAGGGGCGGCGATAGCTCAACCATCCTCCTGGAATGGCTCGCACCCTTTCTTTTGCGCCGAAAGGAGGATCCCCGCTCACCATGCATCAGGATGCTCGAGGTTGGTGCGCTGAGCACGGACAATGCTTGTTCCACAAGCGGCTACTTTGACAACGTCAGGATAGATCTGAATAGCCAAGAACCGGGCATCCTCAAGCAGGATTTCATGGAGAGGCCTTTGCCCTCTGGTCCTGGGGAGCGTTTCGACATCATATCACTCAGCTTAGTCCTCAACTTCGTACCTGACCCGACTAGCAGGGGCAGCATGCTGCGACGCACTACGGAGTTCCTCCGCAAGCCATCTGTCGCCCAAACACAGGAAGAGCCGCATCCTTCACTTTTTCTCGTCCTCCCCAGAAGCTGCGTCCTGAACTCACGTTATTGTACGGAAGAGCGGCTTGAGCAGATCATGCTCTCCTTGGGATACTACAAGGTCGAGTCTAAAACAACCCAGAAGCTGGTGTATTACCTGTGGAAACTCAATACGCCAGCTTCATCAGCCCAGAATCGAACCTTCCCGAAGAAAGAGGTGAACGCCGGGCCGAAGAGGAACAACTTTGCTATCGTCCTATAAAGGGTTGCCTGAGTCCAGCACAGAAGTCCGGCCCCTCTCTCCCTATTCGGTGTTCATGGCTTGATTGACACAGCCGATGTCTGGTCGATGACCCACGCTTTCTCAGTCACCCGACGACGTTGCGGTACAGCCTCTATGGCATCTCTCGTTGGAACCGTGCTGTCAAGCAATCCCGAGCCGTACACCCATCCTGAGACATCGCGTGTGTGCGTACGACGACGAACCCGCTATTGGCAGTGACGGGAAACGCATCCAGGATGGCAGCAAACCGCTTACTATACCTGTCGTTTCTACCCGCCTACGTCTAGTTCTTGTCGGGAAAAACGAGCTCGTCCGGGAGGACCCGGCACGTGCAGCAGTCCGAGGCCCCGCAATGCCCGGAGGATCTCTCAGGTGCAATTGGCTCCCAGAGAAGGGGGTGGGCGGTGGAGTCGGGGATATCACAACGGATGGCCGGAGTTATCAAATGGACCGGAGTGGGGGAAATCAGAGCCCCTTGTGATAACTACCTCGGCGTTCCCATGCACCGGGCCCGCAAGCCGTACGAGGTATTATCAGTGGTTACCACTGTCTTACGAGGGCTGTGTAACAAGGTTGGGGCGTTCGATCCCACGTCACGCTCATGTGGGAGATGCAAGGAACACCACGCCCGTGATGTTACCAGTAAAGAGATCAAGCAAAACCAAATTGAAAACAGTACCATGATCAATAACACCTTTCCCCGTCTACCTTGTATGTGATATGAACAATCGAAGGCTGGAATGGCATGATCCATACATGACGGCGTTCCCGCAAACCATGGAAGCGGACAGTGGCAATATAGACGTCCTCTAGCTCCCAGGCGCTACTTTCAACTGCAAGTCTTCAAAGTCTGGAATCGCGCTCAACAGCTCATCGACGTCCTCGAGAGGTGGGTTACCAGGCCTTGCAACAGGTAGGCTTTGCATACCAGCCTCCCGAGCAGCGTGTACTTCCTTCAAGTTGTCGCTCAGGAACAGCCACCTGGGGAGCGGAATGTCGGGATACTTCGAGGCGATCTTTGCGTAGCTTGCACGTTCAGTCTTCGGGCCCGCGTTCACGGTATCGAACCAATCAGTGATCAACGGGCTAAGATCAGACGGGTTGGCGGTGGTGTGGGCGAAGAGGAGCTTCTGGGCAGGCACGGAGCCAGAGGAATAGATGATGATGGTCAGGCCCGCCGCGTGCCACGACGCCAAGGCAGGACCGACGTCTTCGAACAAAGGCGCACGGAGCTTGCCCGACTTGTACCCGTTCTCCCAGAGATAGCCTTGGAGGGCCTTCAGGTACGGCACCTTCATGTCGGCCGCCACGAGATCATCGACATGCTGCTTGAAGGCTTCCGGCGACACCCTGTGTTGCTCAGGGAAAGCATTCTTAAAGGGCGCGAGGTCTTCACTCTCCCATAGCGCGTCTAGGTTCTCCGAGAGCGACTGGAGAGCATAGGGGAACTAGACGGCAGCTTCGTGTCAGCTTCCATCACACGACTACGGCTACGAAGATATGGAGGAATAGGCTCGGCGAGAACCCCCCATCGTATAGTATGACCCAAGCACAGCCTTGTGAGGCAAGTTCACGTCGGGGGACTCGGCCACCAGAGCCCGGGCCGCATTCCGTCACGGCGACATGGGCATGGCGATACTTACGAGATGGTCCTTCACGAACGAGATGGGACAAACTGTGCCCTCTGACAGCGAGAAAAGAGCGGGAATCAGCCACTGTCCAACGGCCAGCCAGGGGTCCACGTGTCGCGACGGGGGAGACCGTACCGATGTCAAGCACCACGACGCTGACAGGATCGATGCCGACCATGCTCGCAATCATAGCAGCGTATCCCTGCTTGTTTCGTAGGGCGGGGCGCTGGCTGGGGTTGCCGTCAAGTGGCGGTGAGGGGCTCGAAACGTCTTAGCGAATATTAATGCCGATGGCTATATTATCAGATGTGTTGTTTCTTCGGACGACAGAGACGCGTCGGGCGTGGGTGGATGGCCTGTCCGGTACCAGGGCGAGATTTTTGCTCCACGTCCCTCAACGGCATGAAAATCCCGGGACCTTTCTGGAGCCTAATCTCGCAATTGATCGGTGAGCTGCACGGCAGCGGGCGGGTTGCAGCTATTGTGGTGCTATGTCGGTTCATGCGCGAGGGTACGGAGTACAACACATCCTTCGTACCTCGTGCGACGAATCTGAAGCGGGCAGATGCCCCGCAGTGGCTGGTGGATGGCAGAGAGGGAAGGGGCCAAGGGCCAGCAATCGACAAAACACTCCGTCCACCCATGCGAAACCGCGCAGCAGCTGCATGCACAGCGGCCCCAAGTCCTCCAGTCCAGGTGGGTCGTTGGGCACCCTTTTGGCAGGCGGGCGAGGCCGGCATGCGCAGCGAAGGAGTTGCCGAGCGGACGCCGGCCTGATTAGGCAAGGTTCTTATCAGAAAGTGCCATCTCGGGACTGATAAACTAGCGGTGAGGGCAATTGATGCGGCAGAACGACAACGTGCTGGCGCTGATAGGGGGCGAATCACGATCAGAAAGAGAACTCGCACCGCCCGACCCGGGTCCCAACGATCCACCAGTCGTCTTCGAAATGCATCCGGGCCGTCGGTGGCTGACCGCCAACTCGTGGCCTGCGGGAATCTTCGGGAAGCAAATCCGTGATAACCTCGAGCTAGGTGCGGTGCGGCGCGTTGAGCGTGGGCCAAACTGCAGCTTCCACCGTGCCACTGGGCGGCGAGGGACTCGGCGGCGGCTGGATTCCGGCCGGCCCTTCCCTGGCTTCAATGGAAGTTGGGGGCCACGCAACGCCCTATGCGGGCGCTTCTCCGCCAGAAGAATCACGACATCTACGTGGCAAAAGGGGGGGCTGTCGGTGCCGAAGCCGCGTAAACAAGTACACATTACAACAAGACCGTCCTTTCCGTTACGGGGCCGGCCCACTGCGGATTCAGCCACGCAAACGCAGAAATGCACCGTGCTGGCGCAATCCGTCAGAGAGAGAGGGAGAGAGGGAGCCTGCCATAACATTGAATGCTTGCAATCTCGTCCAGCCACGCTGTTTGGCGGACCCCGCACCCCATGACGTTAATGCGCTATTGGCTTTCCGTGCGGTGGGGACGGTGGTGCGGCCGCGGCAGCTTCCGCCCGAGTGATCGTGCCCAGTCATCGCGGCTCTTCGAGCTTCGTCCCGAGGATGACCTGACTCGTCTGCACGCAACTCTTGAGGACGTTGTCATGCTCGAGGGGCGAGTTGGCTCCGCCCGAAGCGGCCGGAGGTTGGATCCGAGTGAATATGCAGGGTCTCAGTATTCGAGACCCTTGGTCGGAGAGGGACCTCTTTTCCGGGATGCGAAACAAGGCCGGGCGTTTCTGAATAATGCTCTCGTCGAAGATTCGAACGTTTGTCAGATGTGCCGCTTCCTGCCCAGGTCACTCGGCGCGTGCCACCCGAGGCGGAGTGACTTGGGGACCGCGCTTGGACTTGGTGCCGCGGTGGATGGGCGCTCTGGAGCTGCAGGACAAAAGGGGTGCAGCGCGATTTCGGCTCCCCAATCCTTGGGCCAATCACTCCGGGGCTCAAGGCTCTATCTTGAAACAGAAGCTCGCGGAATTGCATCGATCGGCCCACAGAGGCCAAGCTCCCGTATGCGGTGCCACGCAAACGTCCGAGGCCGCGAGTACGTACCCCGGCGAAGCGCCCTGCCAGGCCCAGCCCAGCACGGTCGCGAAAAACGGACGGGCCAGGAACGCTGCAACGTCCGTTCGGAAAAGCGGTACCTTGCTCGGTACGAGGAAGCCTGGCAAGTATACTCCGTACCTCGCACTTCAGCAGCTGCCCCAACGGGGATAACGTTCCCATCCTCCGTCGTATTGGCCCCTGAGTGGTCGTCAACTAGCGGTATCGACCAGCCCCCACTGCACGCTGCTCATTTCCCCTGAGGGGGGTCAGCAGGACACCCTTCGCAAGCGCACACTAGCCAAAACGGGAGCCATGTTCGACGATGGTCACGATTCGCAGGCCTGTTGACAGCAAAGCACCTGTTGTTAACGCTTGGCCTCTCATTGCGACTGCCTGGCCAAGTGGGCTCTTGGTGACTCAGAATGGATTTCGCCGTCCGCTCCATATGGGCTCGTGAGAGTCACATGTGGCCTAACCACCCAGAACCCCATGTTGCCAATGCCCGAGCCGCCAGAGACCAGCACCTGCGAAATGGTCACCAACCCCATCCAAACAAACACGGGTGTCTTGGCGCCAGAGCCTGTTTGTGAGGGAATGATCTTGGCTTCCGAGTGATGCGTGATCTGGAGGGCCGAATCAAACCATCCATTGTCTGGGGTAACCGGCATCCTGCAGCATGCGGCTGCCTGGGTATCTGATACATATGTGGCCAGCAAGTCTGGGGCGCGAAAGCGGGCAGGCTCTGCCGATCAGAATGGTACCCAGGACTCGTGGGCGATGCGGTGGCTGTTGCGCCAGCCCTCGTGCTCATTCGTCGGCGATATCCGCCTGCATGAAGCGATCCTCGACCACCCCAGGCGGTGTGTCGCCCCGGGTGGTGGTGGTAACAACATTCACACTGTAACCGTCAGGAACATCCCTCTCCCAACAGTTATGATCCTCGGGCGATCGGCTCTGTTGTTGGCTGGCCAGAGTACTCTCTCACAGGCCCAACAAACGAACGAGGGGGGGGGAGGGCCCGAAGGGACTCATCGTCCCACTCATCGGCTGGCGGAGACCGTTGTTGTCTGTGCAGCCAAACCAGGTCTGCCTTGGAAGCATGCTCAAGTCAACACAGGCATGCGCAATCTTGATGGAGCGGATTCTGCCTGGCAGCCCGACCCGCACGCCTGCTGGCGGGCTCGGGAATCTGCAGAACCCCAACCTCAATGGGCGACGTGCTCCACTGCTCGGCTTCGTCAGGAGGACAACTTGGGTACGACTGCAGGAACAGCGGTAAACAAACTGCCAGACACGGAGGTAATATTACTCGTGTAGTCTGAGTGAAGAGGGGACTTCTCGCTCTGGCTGGCGATGACGCCGAACGGTGTGGAGCCAAGGTGAGTACCGACCCAGGACTTTTTGTCTCTAACATTCTACACATAAATCCGAGTATACTGCCGGTTCCTTCCTGACGATCACCGTGCAGATACTGTGCCTGTCCTGGCACAAATAACGGTATCCTCCAGGACTGGATCAAGGTTCCGTCGCACCAAGATAGCTGCCACAGGCCAAGAAATCTGGCCAATGACGGTAGGAGCGAAACAGCCGAGGAGCAGCACATCCGCCCACTCCGGCGCCATTGCCACCCTCCTTCCGTCATCGCCAGCCAATGATCGGGTAGGCCTGTCTCCACTTCTCTTCCGTAATACCCAGCCCCAGCCCCCGACGTGTTACGGCGCCCAGTTCAAGCTAGCGGGTATCAGCATGGATCCTGGATGGACCCTCCGTCACCGCCCAGTGCGCGGAAAGTCCCTGGCAGCGCCACATTCGGAGCCCGTGGACCCAGGTTCCCCAGTTTCTATCTCTGTCGTGTCCCCCCCAAGGCTTGTACAGGTGTACATCCTCCTCCCGGCCCCCAGTCGCCATGTCCACCTTATTTCACTGCCTGTTCCCGTTCCTCGTCATTCCAGCTCCTTCCCCTCTCCTCCTCTCGCTTCCATCGAGTCATCGTCAAGGGTCTCTCTTTCTCTTCTCGCTAGGTCCTCTTCGCTTTCGATAAAGCCGGCTTCACGCCCGAGTCTCGTCTAATAATCCTTACGCTTCTTGCCCGTTCATTTGCCTCTCCCATCCATTTCCACCTTCCGACTCGTTCCGACCCCGTGAAGCCCCGGCTGAGATCTGCTACCATACCGAGTACCAAGATCAAAAGTCGATAGCGATAGCACCCGAGAGAAAGCAGAAGACACCTTCGCCCCTTACACGCTACGACCGTTGTGCTCTTTCCAGCGCCTTTCAATCGTCACGCACGCTCGCCACTTGACTGTACAGCCGAAGCAACGCCACTGTCCTGTCCTACCTGACGCCCAAGACGCGACCCAAGGTCCAATCTTGCCATTCTTCGGTCGTCCGTCACTCACGCGAGCCATTACGACGAGGCATCCGAGCCGCTGTTGCACACCTTGGCGGTAGAGAACGACAACGCCCATAACATATAGTCAACCCTCCAGGAGGGAGTGTCACGACTCGCTGGTCTATTGCCATCCGCCAAGCGGGGTCTTCGCGTCCACGCGGAGCTCGCCCATCTCGATCCAACATTCGTCTCGCTTCACACGACCCCTTCACGAGTTGCCCTCGGTAGCAACTCGAAAACCCGAGCGGTACCGTCCTCCACTGCCTCGCGCCGGCATACCCTGAACCGAGTTCAGCCTGTCATCACTCTTTTGTATCCGATGTTCTTATAACGACTCATTCCTTTTGTTTCCCTTCCACGGGGCCCTCCGGTCCGCCACCGTTCCTACCATCACGACTCTCATCTCATCGAAGCTCTTTCTTTTTTCCTGCTAGCGACAACGAACCATTCATATGAACCTCGAATAACACGAACGACCTGGAGTTGGAACCCCTGTTTATATTCTCTTTCTCGCTCTCCCTGTACACTCGACTTACACGGGCACCGCCTCCTCTAACGACCGCTCGACGCACCAACAAACCACTCCATATACCCCCCTTGCATCACTGTATTTGACGTTTCTTTCTGCCTGTACACAAATCATCGACTATCCATTTTGTTAAAACCATCTACATCAGCGCTTTATTTCACCACTGGCTTGCTTGTACGACTAGCTAGCCCCCTCGGATCTGGTTCACCACCGGTCTTCGTTTCGACTACTTATTCTTATCTTTTTCTGTTTCTCAAGGAGAATGGAATGCCTGAAGAACCAGTTCAGCCATGGCATCATTCTTGACGGTCGTTATAAGACCATCTCTCCACTCAATCATGGATCCTTCGGCATGGTCTTCATGGCCAGGGACCTCGTCACGGGCGACACGGTAGCCATCAAGTGCCTAACTAAGAAGTGGGCCGCCGCCGAGTTCGGCAGCGAATTCGCCGTTGACGAGAAGTCGGAGGAGTTTGCGCTCCATAGCCGACTTGGAACCCATCCCAACATCGTCAACCTCCTCCGCTCATTTGAGACCGACTCTCACCAGTTCCTTGTCCTGGAGTTCTGCCATCGCGGGGATCTCTATGAGGCGATCCGAGAAGGCCGGGGCCCGTTGGAGACGGAGCACGTCCGCCAGTCCATGCTGGAGCTTGTCGACGCTGTCAGCTACATGCACTCCAGGGGTGTTTACCACCGTGACATCAAGCCGGAGAATATCTTCCTGACCGAGACGGGGTCGATGAAGCTGGGCGACTTCGGGCTCGCAACCTCGGAGAAGTGGACCATGGAATCTACCGTCGGTAGTGACCGCTACATGTCCCCGGAGCAGTATGACTCGGCCGGCGCCGGTTACTCGCCCGGCCAGGCAGACACTTGGGCCATCGGTGTTTGTCTGCTCAATATCCTCTTCTCCCGGAACCCTTTCAAGTCGCCAACCGAATCGGATCCGCTCTTCCTCGACTTTTCCCGGGACAAGCAGTCTCTCTTCGACGTCTTCCCTTCAATGTCTCAGGATACGTACGAGGTCATTGTCCAGTGCATGAACCTGGACCCGCAGAGGCGCTCACTGGAGGGCGCTCGCGACGCACTCGTCAAGGTTGTCAGCTTCACCACAACCGCTGAGACGCTGGACGACTTCTGTTCCGCCCAGCCCCGAACCTGCGCAACGACCAGGCGGGAGCCTCTGCGCACTCCTTCGATCCAGAGCCCCCATGTTGAGCAGGGTGCCTTCCCTTGGGCCAAGGCGCTTCACGCCACGCAGCCCATCAGTGAACTGAGCTCCATTCCGGACTACGAGGAGGACCTTTTCCCCAAGTCGGAGGAACCGTCCGATTGGTGCTCGGGTGCATTGGCCACGCCATCGGCCTCGTCTATGCTGGACTCGAGCCTCGGCGGGTCCATGCAGTCGTTTGCCCCATCGCGGCCTCCGCTTCAGCCGAGCCGACCGTTCCGTCAGCAGCCCACCATGCCTGGCTCGCTGCCGATCTCCATGGCCAAGCCCAAGAACCTTTCAGCCGCTCCATTTGATCTAGGGCATGACCAAGGGGTGTTTTCGAAGAGCTGGAGTGATCTCTGGGATGAGGAGGTAGAGGAGGAGGAGAACGCTCAGCAGCTCCAGACCCTGAAGGAGATCAACTCGCGCACCTGGAGCCATGAGAGTATGGAGACTATGGACGCCAGGGATGGTGGCATGGCGGACAAGGAGAACCACCCGCACCTCGATCTCGCCCACGGCGACGTGGACGACGATTTCCTGGCAGATGGCTTCTTCTTCCAGGAGGCGCCCGCTAGGAAGCGTGCTTCGCCTTCGCCCCTGGCGGCCCCGCGCTACTCACCGCCTCCCAAGCGGGGCGGGTTCGACAAGTGGGCGGCGCTCGGAGAGCGACGCCGCGGCCTCGGGTCCGGGTCGGGATCGGACGTCGAGAAGGAGGATGGCATGAGCCCTCGACGGCATATTGGGTTTGGACACGCTGCTGGGGGAGTAAGCAATTGGGATCACTATCATCAGAACAATTACAAGACAGTGAGGGGGGAGAGAGGGGCCAGGGAGTGCCCGTGGAATATTGGGCGAGATTGCAACCGGCGCAAAGATAAGCGCATGGGTCTCGGAGACATTGAGTGGGTTGGAGCCTGGCCTGAGGTGCACACTTAGATGCGTTATGGGGCTGGGTTGTCCACTTGTGGTTGGGTTCACATTGGGTCTCGTCCTCCGGGTCGCTCACGCTGACACGGAGCCGGCGAGGTGGCAAGGCTGCGGCTTCGAACTCAACCCGCTCTCTGCGTAGTACATATCATCCTACGATAATATACATACCAGAAGTACCCACTCACACTATGAATTCACTTTTGCCCTGTGATGTTCTGCTTCTAGCTGGGCCGGCAAGCATAAGCCTGAGTCAAGGATAGTGTTGGTGTATTAGCAAAGCACTGACAGAATGCGCCATGGACAAGCCCGGTGAAACTCGTAATTATCCATCTATAATTATAACTAACATACAGCTTGGCTGGCATTGCCGGTGATGTCTCACGGGGAGATGACAACCGTAAGATCAAGACATGACACTACTGGGAAGTAAAAGCCAATACTCCCAAGGTGCAAAATCCAAACCAATAAAGTGTTTGTTCTTTTGCCTCATAACACTGCTTGCTGTCCGTAAAACTAGTCGGCGCCGATGAGGCTCTTGGGGAGGAACGCCCAGATGGTCCCAAGGACGGAGAGGATGGAGGACACGGTGATCAGGAAGTAGGCGACGAGGCGCTCACCTGTGGAGATTTGGAATCGGAAGAGGCGGAGATAGAAGGCGAGAGGGAGTCTTTTGCAGAGTTAGCGCGATCTCATAATGACTGGGAGGGAGGGAGTGGATACTGAGTAGGGGGGTGTAAAAGAGATAGGTAGGCAATGGCATGGGTAAACTCACATGATGCAGATGCTGAAGCATAATGCGCTCCCCAAGAAGGCCATGATGCTGTCAAA
The DNA here is from genome assembly GCA_023628835.1 of Sordariomycetes sp. S4602. Classification (NCBI taxonomy): domain Eukaryota; kingdom Fungi; phylum Ascomycota; class Sordariomycetes; species Sordariomycetes sp. S4602. The sequence goes on from JAMAJV010000043.1 coordinate 78,876, forward strand.
TGAAGGGAACACGATCGAGACGAACAGGAATGTCCCCAACACCAAGATCCTCGCAAAAGCCCCCACAGTCGCCCTGTACGTCTCGCCGTGGTGTCTGCGGTCCGCGTAGTGGTGATGGTAGTGGTGGTGCTCCACGCCGCACACGAGCTCGACGGTATTGATGATGGGCCGCGCGGCTAGGGGCACCTTGGTGAAGGGGATGACGGCTATGAAGACGCACATAAGGGCCTTGAGTGCGGTGGGGTAGCCCGATGTGCGGAGGATGTTTGAGGTTATGGACTCGCGAACGTCGTCGCCGAACATGAGGACACCGGCGGCGGCGATCGTGGCATCAAGGACGGACTTGGGCATGTCAGTGTCTCCCGGGATTCAGGAGAGACGTCTGGGAAAGGCGGCTTACAGTGAAAACGTATGTTACGGAAAGGGCTTTGCCGTATTTTCGCGGGTGTCGCATGTCGCGGTATATCTGTCCCGTGGTTAGACTAGGACACGCTCGGGGATTAGGGGGGAGTGGGTAGGCCAACATTAGGAAACACGGAGTGCCCTCCCCAGGGACTCAGAAGGAGCCCAAAGGACAAGGGGAGAGTGCTCCACCTCTGTGGAAACCAGTGCGTTGCGGCCTGCTCGAATAGGGAGCCGGGAGCGCTGCGCTTGAGTAGCCCGTCCATGACCACTATGGCAACAACTGGCGAAGTAACGACGTTAGTATACGTTCGATCTTGCACTGGGAAGGTGTTTGACGTCAGCATAAGAGAGGGACTTACTCCCAAAGCACGAGAAGATGCCGACGATGCTGGTGAAACTCATCAGACGGAGAGGCAAGAAGTTCAGGGGGAGCAATATCGCTGTGCACAAGGTCTTCCACAACGTGGCCCCCATGAGACCAGGAAAGAGGATCTCCATCGAGTCAGCGAACAGAACGACTGCCACAAACCATGTCAGTCAAAAAAAACCCCAGGGCAATGGTCAGGGATTACGGGAAACTGACTCAACGCAACATTGGCAGCCAAGAGCTCCAGGCTGAATAGGAAGCTCGTAGCAACCCTCGCCCTGCGGCCGTACGAGATGTAAGCGATGTCGGAGAAGGTGACTATGCTCGGGTCCAGGTCCATGCATTTCCCGAGCAGGCGCGCTGTATAGGCGGTGACGGCGGCGCAGAGGAAGAGGAAGATCATGCCGCAGACCCAACCGGCGTACTTGATCCCTAGGGGTAGACTTAGGAGGCCGACACCAACGAGGACACTGTAAGGGGAAAGTATGGTGTTAGTGGCACCAGAGAAAGGGCACGGAGCGGCATTGATTGTACGGGGTGGTTAAGGGAGGCCACGCACTTTATCGAGTTAAAGACCGTCTGTGGAAGCGTCGACTGCCCCTCGACGGCCAAGACAAACCTCCCGTCTTGCTCCACTTCCTTGACTAGTATGGGCGGGACCTCGTCTCCCGAATCCTCCTCCTCCTCGTTGTCTTCATCCCTCGCCCGTGATGCGGCCGACGACCACCGCTCAAGCTCCGCCTGGATAGCGCCGTAGCTCCGGTGGCTGGAGTAGCTCCCTACCAATGGCTCTGCAAGGCCGGGCCCCATGCCGAATATCGACTGGTGAGTCACGTCGGTCGCCGCACTGCCGTTCCGAAAGGCAGCCTCCATGTCCGCGTCCAAAGCCTTCCGCTCCCTCTCCCGGAAGTCATCCTGTGGCCCAGAGGAAGGCCGCCGATGGCTCGGTCCCTCCTGCGGGCCCTCGATACGCTGCTGCAAGAGGGAGGTCCACTCCTGCGGACGGTCGTCTGGGTGGGGGCGCGAGTACTGCGGCTCCGGGAGGGCGAGGGGCTCGTGGTCCGAGGCGAAGACGAGAGAGGGGCGGTGCGGGAGGACCTCGGGGAAGTTGGCAGCACGGTGCCAGCTGCGGGCAAAGGAGCGGACGCTGTTGTGGCCGCCGAGGTCTGTGAGAGCGGCGAGGCGCTGGGGGACGGAGCTATGGATGCCATGTTAGAGTGGGCAGGGTCCACGTGCGTGAGTGTTCTTGAGCGGCAACCTACCTCCGTCGCCTCATTCCAGAGAAAGCACTCTCGTCGGGAACGAGGGAGTCGGACTCGCTGACGGCGGTTGACGAGTGGAGGCTTGCTCGGCTGGGGGAAGAGCCCCGCCCGTGGTCGAGCGAGGCCAATGACCCTGTTCTGGCCATATCTCTTGGCTCGGGCGAGTTGAGGATTGTTTCCCCCTCGGATGCCCTGGCAATGGGCTCGAGGGACGCGGGGAAGGGGATGTTAGTGTCGAGCTTCGCGGGTGGGCCCAGGTCGAGGGAACTCTGCTAGTGAACACGACGTGGAGGGGGAGCTCTCCTCATGTGCCAAATCTGTAGATTAGGGTTTAGCACCGTAAGTGGGGTTGATGGAGCCGGGGATAGCAGTGAACAGCCAGGCATGTCAGTCGGCGTGCGACCAGGGATATCTCGTCTATTAAGGCTACGGGGCACTAGAAAGCTGGGTATCCGCTGCCGACCAAGTTCCTGGAATCCGAGAGAGCCTGGCCAGAGCTTGAATTTTTTTTCCCACGGGATCGGGAAACGGGACGTCATGGCGGCTCCGGAGGCGATTCTCTGCGCTCTTGGCGCATGTGTAGGTAGCATCAAGCCCAAGGCCGTGGACGGCAGATTACTTGCACATACTGTACATACGGCGCAGATGAACGGCCGATGGAACCCGAGCTGCGCTGTGGCATCGATAGTGTCACACATGCAGGGCAAGCGGCGTGGGGCTCCTGCATGCGGGCGGCTGAACTGGCGGCTTGCCCGCGACGAACTCCCCTGGCGACGAAGATGGGTCGAGTCGGCCGGGTTATCAGGGCGGGCCTGTCGCAGACATTTCGGTGGAGAACGTCGCCATACCACAACGAGCTGATTGATGGCTGGGAAGAAAGCTGCGCGTTTGCTAGTGCGGTCGGAGATATGGCTGTCGCCGATTGCACCCAGCGGATAGCCCAGAACACATGCAACAGTACGTACATTGTACCGAGTATGTAAGCTTTCGCCCCGCCCTACCTTATCTTATCGTCTCACGCTCCCTTCGCGACCTAAGCGAGCAACACCTGCACCAAATCTGACTTCTTGCACATGCAGCTATTTGACGGCCAAGCTGCCCGGCAAAAATAGGTGGCAAACCCTGTCCTCTCGACGGGTCGCGGCGGCAATTCAAGGCACAAAGACACCTTTTACCAACATCCCCACGTGGGATGAAAAAAAGGGAGAGAAAAAAACTTTCTTTATCCCGTCCCCTCCACTAGGTTCGACTACATCGTATTCTTTGCGGGAGAGGCCCACACAGCGGCCACCTCCGGCCCGGAACCCGCCAGCGCCGATTGTACGTCTCCGCTTCCTGCACGCCGGCCCTCCCAACCCGCGGGTCACAGGGTCCCCCGACATGCAAGCCGCAGACCTCCCCACCGTGCTCGCGCCCCTCTCCGACCTCCTCGCCGCTTTCAACCACCGCCACAGGAACCAGCACCGTCGGTCCGCCTGGTGGGCCCACTTCAGCCTCCTCCGCCGCGCCGTGCGCCGCCTCCTCCACGCCTCGTCCGCTCCCAAAGCCAAGACCCCGAAGCCTGCGGCTGTGGACGGTCCTGCGCGGCACGCGAGGTGGGCCGCCGGGCATGTCGTCCCGCCTGCCTATCTGTGAGCCTGCCCCCACCCGGCCATCTGCATTCATATGGGCCCCCGGCCTCTTGTCCTCCCCGCGCCGAGTAAAAGCTGATTAGTTGGCGCAGTGCCTTCACACAGCTTGCGGCCGATAACCAGTTCGCGCCCCTAGGCCTCCTCCTCCTCGGCGCCCTCGCCCGCTTCAACTCTGCTATCTCGCCTCTGCTCCCTGCTCCGGACCCCCCGGCCGAGGCGGACCGCATTCGGGAGGTACGCAACAAGCCTTCCGTGCGCGAGTCTGCTCCTGCCGTGGACTTGGGCGAGTCGGTATCCCGCCAAGACTTTTCCTTGACCACCGCTCCGCAAAGCAAGGTTAGGGAGCCTGTGCCTTTAGAGCGCGAAAGCGCTATGTCTATGCCGGCTGAGCCCGCCGAGTCGACGCCGAAGACCCGGGACACAGACAAGGTTAAGAAGAAGAAGAAGAAGAAGAAGAAAACCGCAGTCGGCACTGACTTTAGCGATATCTTCGGGTCACTTGCTTGAGGTTTTGTACGAAATTCACCAGTTACTTCACAGAGACATTGGGGACAACACACGTAGATATACCCACCCCATATAGAATCAAAGTCATGAAAACAGTAATGGAGAAAAGCAGCAATAATATCCTAGCTATTCGTGGCAAAAGAAAAAAATCCGGGGGAGAGGGGGGGGTTGTAAAACAACTTCGAGGTAAAATGACATCCGAACTCAAAACCTGAGGACACACACGGGGGTAAAAGAGACAGGAGAAGAAGGGTCCCCAGCAATAGATCGCGATCCCCCCTCCCCTTCGTTTTCCGCCGCTGTGGTTTCTCCCCATTTCCCTTCCCTACCTTGCGCCACCAATTTCATATCTCAACACCCAACCCGCCACATAAAAAAAATAAAAATAAAAGAGACACCAGGCCTTTGCTTCCTCCTCATTTGCCTTCTTAGCATCCCGCCTCCCCGGCGAACACTTTATTGCTTCACAACCCCAGAATAGCCCATTATGCACAGATTTCCCGTCTAAGTCATTGGCCTGTACGACCAGATGCGGGCCTTCATGTCGCCAGAGCCCGTCGCAAAGAACCCACCGGTCGGGCTGGGCGCAACCGAGATGACCGAGTTCTTGTGTCCCTGCAGCATGAGTTGCGTCGTGCCCGTCCTCGGGTCCCAGAACTGAACACCCCTGTCCTTGGAACCCGACAGCACCCACTGATTGTCGGGCGTAAGCGCCACAGACAGTACAAAATCCTTGTGGCCGTCGAAGGTCCGGACACATCGCCCGCCCTTCGAAGAGGCGCCGCCCGAGAGGGGGATACCACGCGGCGTGTTCAGCTCCCACATCTTGATCGTCTTGTCCAGACTACCGCTAACAAGATCCTTGCCGTTCGGAGAGAACGCCACCGAGTACACGCTGTCCTTGTGGCCGTCGGGCCCTTCAAGCCTCTCCAGGAGGTAGCCCTGGTGGAGATCCCAGACCCTAACGCTCTTATCGAGAGAGCCCGCAGCGACGTACTTGGTGTCGGGAGAGATGGCCACCGTCGTCACACCATCCTCTATCGTCAACGTCAGGATATGGCTGCCCTGCTCAATGTCCCAAAGACGGACGGTGCGGTCGCCGCTGCCGGATGCGATGGTACGGCCGTCACGCGCAAAGTCGAGCGAGTAGATGTCCTGCTCGTGGCCCGAGAAGGTGTGGCGGATCTGCCTCTGATGAATGTCCCAAACCTATAAATCCCGTCAGTAGCTACTCCCTCGCCCGCATCTTCTGGAGACACTTACCCTGATAAGCTTGTCCTCCGCACCAGTCGCTAGGTACCGGCCGTCGGGGCTGAAGCAGACGCTTCGGATATAGAGATCACCACCCATGTCCGCCGAGTCATCCGTGAGGGTGCACAGCTTCTCACCAGTCTGTACATCGAAGATCTGCGCAGATCGGTTGCAGCCAGTCGCAACGTACTTGCCGTCGTGGCTGAACCGCACACAGCACACGACGCTCTGGTGCTGGAGCGTGTGGACCAAATCGATGTCCAGCAGGCGAGGGACTTGTTGGTTAAAGACGCAAATCCAGTCATCACCAGCCTTCTTGTAGTGCGCAGGGATCTGGTCGATGTTGACTTCACTCAAAACACTTCCCGGCTGGGCGTGGTGGTTCATGCTGCGGTTGTCAGGCGTGGGGTGGCTGACTTGCGGCGACTGGGCCGGGTACGGGATGGGCGTGTTAATCTGGGGAGTGGCGGGCCCAACCGTAGCAGGGGGCCTCCCCATTCCCCGCCTTCCCGGGCCCGGAGAAGCCGTGCCCTGGGGCGGCTGCGGGCCCATGCCGTTGGACACTGGGCCCTGCTGGGGATAGCCTTGTTGGAATGGCGGCTGCTGGGACGGCCCCGGGGCGGGTGGCGGGACGGGGAGGCCGCCCGGGGGAGGGGGCCCCTGACCGATCTGGCTGTGGGGTCCCATCTGCTCGGGCTGCGACGGAGGCGGTGGGGGAGGGGCCAGACCACCTTGCCCGGCACCGGTCATGATGCCATTGAACAGACCGTTCCCGGGAGCGATGGCGGGTGGCTGCTGGCTGGGCCCTGGGTGTTGCGGGTGGGCATTCATTCCAGCCTGCGGGGCGCCGCCTCGTGCAGCTTCCAGCTGGCGACGGAGCATCTGGATCTCTTCTTCATATCTAAAAAAAAAAAAAAAAAGGAAACAATCAGTATGTTGGCCGATGCACTTGTCGCTGAACGCCCGGGGGCTGTGGGGCTCGGTAAGGAATCGCGGAGTAGACGAACTTTTGCTTGAGAGTCATGTGCGTCTGCTCCATCTGGTAGACCTTCTCGCGAACCAGTTGCATCTCGTTGACCTGCGCATTTACTGAGTCCATCAAAGTTAGTACCATGAACGGTCAAATCGGGGTATGTGAGAATAATTATGAACCGCGAAATAGCATACTCTGGTGCTCGTAGCTCTCCCCGGCACGTATGTGCGTCTCAAATTCGGAGCGAACTTGGTCGAGGAGTTCGTTAAGCCGCGTGTTTGGGGGGCCCATTCGGGCGGCGTTGTGCGGATACATAGACATCGTGGAAGACCGTGCCGTGGCTGGCTCGCGCGCGAGCGGGTCGGGCTGAGTTGGGGGGGGTCGCGGCAGGGAAACAGTCGGGCGACGATGCTCGGGTTGGAGCACTCGCGAAGCGAGGGTGCTGCTGAGTCAAGATGACGATGCGACAGCGGCGATCGGGAGAGTCGGGCGGATGGAGTCGGATGGCGATGGGGAGACTGCGACGAAAAACTTGCGAGTCCTCAGCCTGGCCCCAGCTTTTCGCACTGGAAAGCGAAAGACTGGACCTCCCTGGCACTGGGGTCGGACCGGGAGAATGTCTAGCTCTCCAGAGCTCGATTGTATTGATGGAAGGATATTACCAATGGATGGCGATGGCGGATGTGGGGGTTTGGCGGACGGGAGAGGAACGGTTGGAAGGGGGAGGAAGAAAGGGCGGCGTTGGAGATTGTGAAGCAAACGACAGAAACAAGCAGGAAGCCCGGGGCGCAAGAGCAACATGAACCGAACTGAGCTTTAGTGTGATTGGGACACCCCCTAGGGGTTATGTACCGGAGAGTTAGGGGGCACAGGGGTGGGTCTTTGATGTACTCGAAGGTACTCTACTTCCTGCCGAGGGGCAGGCCGTATCGCTGTCCTAGTCGGGTAGACATGCTGAAGCAGCAGTCACCCAGCCCCTTCATAGTACCCCAAGGGTACAACTGACGGCAGGGCTTGGGGGAGCCATGGTCTGTGCACAAGCCCACATCAGCGAGTGGGTGAGTGGGTGGGGGCGTGTGATGAGACGGAAAGCGGGAGTGGGCCACTGACGATGGAGCGCGACGGTACCCAGGCCGAAGCTCAGTCGCGAGGGCCAGGGGTCAACCTTGCCGCTAGTTCGCTGCACGACCGTCTCGTACCGCGTCGTCGCCCGCCAGCCCAGATCCCGATGAGGGCCAGACCTGCTGGACGGGTACGAGCCTAGCCTGTTTTCGGGATGTGGGGCCAAACGGGGATGCCACGAGATTTCAATTGTGCAGGAGTGGGCAAAACTGCCATGACAAAATGCCGCTTCCAAGTTCCATCCCCGTCCTGCCAGGAGATTTCGATTCCGGCTAACACATCAGGTCCGGACGGCCCATGGGTGTGGGCCCACTTTGAATCCGAATATCGTCAACTCTTATCTTCCCAAGTACCTCGTACGTCGCACGCACCAGCCCTGCGGCGGGCCAGCGCAGAGGGTGTGGAGTGGAGCAAGCGTGTGCCTCCCATGCGCCAGACGTATTATCCTTCCCGCACTCTCATGATGCTGCAGGGACGGCGTTTGGCGCGGGGCCAGGTAGCGGGAGTCGTACCACGAAGAGACCGTGCGCCCCCGAAAGTTGAACAGATGTTGGAGTATGGGGTGGCGATACGTTGCTTTCCGCCCCATCATTCTCAGCATGCGGTTTTGCAGGACATTTATGACTTTCACCCTACCAGGTACGATAGGCCATCGGCGTGCTGTCAATTGCATAAGTTCGGCCGCCATTACTTGTTTCCATTCACGCAAACAGCAGACACGCCGGAGCAATCTGATACGGCGGAGAAAGTGATATACCCTGTACACTGCCTCCCGGCAAGGCGCATCCGAGTAGCATGGGTGGTGCACACGGACTCGGGTTCTTGCTTGACGGTGTATTGCACGGCATTTTCTTTTCTGCGCATCGCCCTCCACCCGGGGTGGTTGAACTTCAAGTTGGCCTGGTGTCCTGGACCTGTTCCCACGGAGTATTTCTGGCCTCCGCAGAGGACGATGGTATAAACTTACACGTGGTCGCTCAAAAGACACCGGACTTGCTAACGGGCAAAAGCAAGAAGAAAATGCTTCTTAACACGGAAAACGCTAATACCACGCGGTTTTCTAAATTTTTATTTTTGAAGGTAGACGCGGGCCCTTCCTCTCGGGATGCCACGCGGGACATGGATAGGGTTTGTTGGCGTACGCATTTCCGGGTGGTCAGGGGGGAGGCATCGTTCGTGCCGGAATTTCATGTTCTGTGGCGGATTGACTGACGTAATGGGCTGGCAAACCTCATATTGACACTTGGACGGCGATGGGAAACTTCAAATATCCAAGTGTCGCTGGGACCAACCCACGTGACCCGCAACAGGACAGAACAGCGCGAGACATGGGGTCAGTGGAATGCGGGTCCATCCCTCCACTCGACTGTGACCCTCCGACACCCCATTCATCCCATCATTAGCCGATCGCACGACAACCCCACAACTAGGACAGGCCCGCCGCTCAGGTCCAAGTACATAAACGGGCAAATTAGAGTTGAGGATCTTATTGGACTCATTGGACCCTGCGACACTGGGTACGTTACTTTTGTTCCCATCAGATCAGCCCATGGCCAGTTTCTTCGCACCACTTCGGCCTCCGGGAGCTCCGCAGGGCTGATTCTGGCCTAGTGACCAGCAGAAACCGCCGCCGAGACCTTGTCTCCGACGGGCCCATCTCGGACCCGAGAGACGAGTCGAAAGAAAGTGCCCACGCTGCCTCTAGAGGCACCCGTCGGTTCTGTAAGACAAAGAGCGGGCCCTGAAACAGCTTACTATTCAAGGCGTACTGCCGATGGGTTTGCGAGTGGCTTCTAAAAGGGTTCTACCCGGAAGCCGAACCAATAAATGCTTCCCCGACGGCGTTATCTAGTTCCTGTGCCGTTCTGCGGCTTTGTGTTCCGTTGCCTGGAGTAGTTCCATCTCACACGGATCCGAGAGGAGCCGGCCGTTCGTTTCTGGCTCCACCAAGCTAATCCCTGTAGACAAGCGGGCTGGTCCGATTACTCGGCGTCCAGTGTGTAAGTTGGTCTCCCTGGAAGGTGCCCGTCGATATATCACAGGAGGGAAGGAAACCGATGGTATTGTATTCTTGGTATATATGTATAGCTTCGTCCGTCCACCTCCTTCCTTACGACTTCCATTCCCACAAACACTCGAACGCGCCTTGCCCTGTAGTGTGGCACCCCCTCGGCGAAGCAGGTCTCAAGTGGCTCATAATTATACGAACGGCCGCCCGCTTTCTGGGCAATGCTGAAGTGTTTTCGCACTTCTCAGAACCACTGCATCGCCCTCTCCTTCGTGCTAGTCCAGGTGTCACTCCACGCCACGCGCCCTTCTCTTCCTCACTACAACGCGCCTAGCCTGATAAGTCTCGGAGACTCTCTATTATACCACATCTGTGACTGGAGGGACCTTCTCTTGCTTTGATTCTGTCTGCCATCCGCTTGGGAAAGTCATCACCATGGATATCGTGCTTGAGGTTATCGACACCTTCATTGGGGATCCTATCTATGCGAAATTCCTCCCTGCAGAGGTCCTGCGAAATGAAACTGGCCGGGTATCCAATTCCACAGACGAGCAGCCGTCCCCAAAGTGGACATATGAACCGGCCACGGCATACCTACACCTAGAGCCCTCCGAGGCCGCCTACATGAGTGCTTGGCCCAGGGATAACATTTATCGGCAAGCAACTAGTCTCTTCTTGACTACGTGGTGCGTTCGACACCGGAAGGCGGGAATCCGGACGCTCTGCTTCAAAGCATGCATGTTTGCTAACATCCACGCAGGATCTTCGGATTCATCCTCTATTTCCTATTCGCCGCGATGTCCTTTGTGGTTGTTTTCGACAAAAGAACCATGAAACACCCCAAGTTCCTGAAGAACCAAGTATGGTTAGAAATCAAGCAAGCCAACTACGCCATCCCGTTCATGGCCATCCCGACAGCGTTGATCCTTGTCGCCGAGGTCCGCGGATATGCCAAGCTTTATGACACCCCTGATCAGGGCCCGGGCCGCTGGTACGATGTCATTCAGTTCCCCTTCTTCATCGCCTTTACCGACTTCTCCATCTACTGGATCCACCGGGGCCTCCACCATCCTCTCATTTACAAAAGACTCCATAAACCACATCACAAGTGGATCATGCCTACTCCCTTCTCGAGCCACGCCTTCAACCCTATCGACGGGTTAGCCCAGTCCTTCCCCTACCACTTGTTTCCATTCATATTCCCCCTCCAAAAGGTCGCCTCTGTCGTCTTGTTTGTTGGGGTTAACATCTGGACCATCCTCATTCACGACGGTGAGTACCTGACCGACAACCCTATTGTCAACGGTGCCGCCTGCCACTCTCTTCATCATGCGGAATTCGAAGTCAACTACGGGCAATTTTTCACCTTCCTCGACAGGCTTTGCGGCAGCTACAGGAAGCCCGATGCCTACCTCTTCGAGAAGGGGCAGAGGATGTCGGAGAAAACATGGAAGCGCGAGGCCAGGGAGGTTGAGGAGCTTGTCGCCGAGGTTGAGGGCGTTGACGACCGTACCTACGAACCCGACAGCAAGAAGAAGCAATGATGAAGCGTCGGGCGAAGAGAGGGAATACACGCCGTTCCACAAGCACTAATACGACCATGAGCTTCGGGTGTGGCGTTCCAGCCCGTCGATAATCTGGGGAAGGCCAATGGACCCAATCGCCTGACTGAGCGTATATCAATCATTATCCCTGCGCAGGGACTTCAGCTGAGGATAAGCACCTGCTGCCTTCCGCCTAACCGGGGGCCATCTTGTCACGGTGGAGAGTACCGAACAGGTAATGGGTAGCTGATTGCTTATATTCGAATGAACATACATATGAAATGATGCGACGGTGAGCTGCAAACAAGAGTAAATGAGAGTTGTAAAAGTACAGGCGCTCGATGAAGGCATAGAAAAAGCCAGATTCAAAACGACAGAGGAAGACATGCTAGTGGGAAACTTCGGCGCAAGCCACCAATTTCTCACGTCGGCTGCCTCGCAATATATCCCGACCCTCCCGTATGTCCTTGCTACTCCGACCATCCAACATACCCGAGAACCCGAGAAATGGACGTGAGAACGTGTGTCCACGGACGTGTGGTTCAGCATTCGAGTCTCTAGACGCGGAGAGCGTGCGTACTGGTAGATCACGAGAAGCTGACGAACTTCGGATCCCTCGGCCTCCCGTCAGCGCCGATGCCGTTCGCCTTGAAGCGGCTCTCCATGTACGCCTTTCTCGCCTCATCAAACTTCAGCCGCCGCTTCTTCATAATCTTAAGGATCTCGGCCTTGCTCTGGTCATCGAGGCCGGCGCGCCCGTCGCCAGACTCAATGTTCGTCGCTAGGTCGAAGTTGCTGCTGGAGAGGCCTGCCTCAACATCGCCGTGGAAGCTGTCCGGGAGGCTCGAGTAGAGGTAATCACTCCCGGGGATGTGGAATTCGGAGACGTGCGGGATCCAGAGATGTCGGGTGAAGTAGAGGGTGGTCGCAACAAGGAGAAGGAAGACGGAGATACTGAAGAGAAGGAACATGGTGGTTCGCCTGCCTGGGTGGCGTGGCTAAGGGTCGAATGGAACGAGAGTGGTTTTAAAGTCTGGGCGGGCTGGAATCTTCTACCACATGGTTATACCCCATGTGAAATTCCCTTTCGGAAGAGGCTGGGTCGTTTGTCGACCCTGACGTCGGGATAGCTGGCTGTGATGAGTCGCGGTTGGTCCCGCTCGCGTAAAGTGATAGTTCGGAGCCGCGGCCTGAGATGGTCCCGCCTCGTCATCGTGAACCAGGGTCAGCCGGGCTGGCTACGATTACATAACACCCCGATAAATTCGTTCTCGCCGCATATGGCCCCACAACCGCTGTATCCCGAAACTGCTAAATAAGCGAGCCCACACTTTGAATTTGGGTATTCAAAATTCACCACATCGAACTTCTAGTGCCGCGCAACATCATCAGCTTCCGGGGTAGATAATCCAACACAACACGCCAGCAAAATGTCGTCCGCCGTCTCCGCCGATGTCGTTTGGGACCTTGTCCGTACGTGAACCTCCGCAACAGTCAACGAACGCACGGGGAACATCCATACTGATTCAATTCCGCACCGCAGGCAACCAGAACTGCTTCCTCGTCAAGAGGAAGACCGACGGTTCTCCCCAGTTCTCCCGGGACCCCCTCAACCTGACGAACGTCCACTCCCGGAAGGTACGGCGCATCAGAGCCCCCCCAGAGATGAATGAGGGGCAAAGACACTAACAGTTTCCTCCAGCATGCCGGTTTCGTCAACGACAAGGTAGCGCTCTCCCGACGTCAAAGCGATCCGATCTCGAATGTCATATTCTAACCCAGGAACTAGGCCCTTGGTGTCACCGGCAGCGGCAGCCGTGGTATTACCGTCGTGAACAAGAACGCCAAGAATGTCAACCGCCCCGTCAAGTCCACCTCCAGCTTCACCGTCGGTGACAACAAGAGCAGCCGCAAGTACGACTTGACCTGCCCTTTCGCGAGTGGTTCACGGACAAGCAATGGATGCTAACATAACCCGTTATAGGGCTTACAAGGCCGTCGCCGCCCAGGCCGCGAAGAGGGGCTACCGCCCTGACCTCCTCGACGCTGCCGTCCAGCGCGCCAGCGCCATCCGTCGCTCGCAGCGGCCCGCGAAGGCCGAGCAGCCCGAGAAGAAGCTCAGGGGTTCCAAGGCGCGGAAGGCCGCCGAGTCGGCGTAAGGATAGGGAGGATGAGCTATGGGGAACGACGGGGGATGAGTACTCTTTAGACGGCGCATAAGACCCGCGCCGAAATAAAGGGCACGACCAAACAAAACCAAGTTAACGGCTAAACCGCGTTTCGATGGCTCCCGTCCGCTCGGGTCCATGGTTATCAGTGCACAGGGATAGCACCTGGACGAGTGATGCGTTATGATGGAGGGTATTCTAGTGAGCTATCTCTCAGGCGAGGATTACGAGAGACGACGCCAACGTAAAGTCAATGCTCCATACCCTGGTCGCCCAGAACCGCGGTCTCTGGCGTGACGTTCTTCAACCTCGTGTTTGAACCACGGTTATCCCCCCCCTATCAAGCGGCATATCCGTGAGCCGTGGTCTGATTTTGCCCGTGAAATTCTCATCGTCCGAGGTGGCGTGGATAGGGGTTTGTTCTCGAGCGCTTGAGAAGTACTTGTAACCTAAAACGCGCATGTGATTCTGCGGGTAAGGACGTTTCAAGGCGCACCTGCAGTCGGTTGTATTATTATCACGCCTACGAGACGAGTAAACTCGAGGGCCAACCCATGCAAAACCAATGGCCACAATAGACGAGGAACGGAGAGTCGACGTCGAGGGACTCGATCGGGCCCTGGATGGACGTTATGGCGGGCACATTGGTGCGCGTGTAAGTGGTCACTTATGCTGTGTAGCTTGGACCTTCCCGGCAGTAGGAGCCGTCTCACGGAGCAGAAAATTCCGATCGTCATGTGAGTGGGATGACTACGAACAGCGGGCTCAAGGCATGGAAGTATTACACACCTACTGGCTAGCAAGGTGTTGTTAAGGCTAGACGGGTGTAGGGGACCGCAAGCATGTAACGCCAAGGCATCTTGGCCACGCCGTCCAAGAGCATGCGACATTGAGCCTTACCGAGGAGTTACCTCACGATCCACGGTTCCGGGGTAACGACCGTCGGTGTCTCCAGTGCTGGAGGTGCGGGCGTTTTGGGTGGGGTGGGGCCTCCGGACTCGCAGTCTCTCAAGCATTCTTTTACGTACAAGGCGTGGCGAGGTAACGCGAGCTGGGCTCATGCTATGGTAAGAGTGCCGGCCCGGCTAACCTGTCCCCAGCAGATCCCGCGCTTGGGAAGACGGAATAGTATTTCGTAATGGACTAACGGTTGCCTCCCAATTCGACTTGCGGCAATGCGAACGGTAGGATTGTCACTGATTCTGCGACCTTGGCCCCCTGAGCGAATAAACGGCCTGGTTGTGGAGGCATTATTCGGCATCGTTTGGGAGTCAGTTTCGCGGGGAATCATACGGAGCCAGCTTCGCAATCGCCGTGCACAGCATGCATGTAAACCAGCAGGTTCCGTCAACTGCGTTGGAGCAGGTCGATGGCCGCATGGAAGTCGAACCGTGTATATAGGCCACGTTGGAGAAGCCAAGTTGAGCTTTCCGAGTAGTGTTGCCTCCGCCGGCGTCGGAACGTGGAGCTGTCCTCCCGTTGCGGTGTCCCGGGCTGTCTGGTGTGGGTGTGGGTGTGGGCGTGGGCGTGGTTCATGTTCATGTTCATATGTACATATTGTGGGCTGGCTGGTGCCCCTCACTCACCCCTCCCCCGCCAAAACTGCCCCTCCATTCCGTTTGTGTTTGGGCGACCCATAACCCCTCGTTGCGCACCTCTCGCCCTCCTTGGTCAATTGCTCGGTACCCCCCATGTGCACCTCCCCCCAGCCATTATAAATATCCCGACCATACTTGTTGCTTCCATCATCTGGACTTTTCCTGTTTCTCGAAAACAACAAATCATCATCCTCTCCCCGTCCATCACCACATTCCACCACCATGTCTGACAAGAAGATTAAGGCCGGTAAGCCAGCTTTTCCCCCACCAATCACCCAAAAAGAGGTGTCGCCCAGTCAGTCCCTCCTACTAACGCGTGGTTTTGGTCGCGACCAGTTGTTGCTGGTGCCTCTGGCGGCATTGGCCAGGTTTGTCTCCCCTTGCGCCCCCAGAAGCCGATTGCCGAGCGAAGGTACTCTAACACGCCGTTTGAAGCCCCTCTCTCTCCTCCTCAAGCTTTCCCCGCTTATCGACGAGCTCTCCCTCTACGATGTCGTCAACACCCCCGGTGTTGCTGCCGACCTTTCCCACATCTCCTCCCGGGCCAAGGTCGCTGGTTTCCTTCCTGCCAATGATGGAGCCAAGGCCGCGCTCAAGGATGCCGACATTATTGTCATCCCTGCCGGTATTCCCCGTAAGTGCTTCCGCGGCTCGGCCCCACAGGGTGGGTGGGTGCGTGGGCCAGTGACGTCTAACATTTCGGTCCGCAGGCAAGCCCGGCATGACCCGAGACGATCTGTTCAACATCAACGCCGGCATTGTCAAGGGCCTCATCGAGGTCGCTGCCGAGGTTGCGCCCAACGCCTACATCCTTGTGATTTCCAACCCCGTCAACTCGACCGTCCCGATCGCTGCCGAGGTCCTCAAGAAGAAGAACGTCTTCAACCCCCAGCGCCTCTTCGGTGTCACCACCCTCGACATCGTCCGGGCCGAGACTTTCATTGCCGAGCTTACCGGCAAGGCCACCTCGGAGCTCAACGTTCCTGTCATTGGTGGCCACTCCGGCGAGACCATCGTCCCGCTCTTCAGCAAGGTCACTCCTTCCGTGACCATCCCCGACGACAAGTACGATGCTCTGGTCAACCGCATCCAGTTCGGCGGTGACGAAGTCGTCAAGGCCAAGGATGGCACCGGCTCTGCCACTCTCTCCATGGCCTTCGCTGGCTTCCGGTAAGTGCTTGCACCCAGGCGCCAATCGAAGATACAACGCCCTTACTGACTGCCCCCTCCAGTTTCGCCGAGAAGCTCCTGAAGGCTGTCAGGGGCGAGAAGGGCCTCGTTGAGCCCACCTACGTCTACCTCCCCGGTGTCCCCGGCGGTGCCGAGATCGCCAAGAAGACCGGCTGCGACTTCTTCTCCGTCCCTGTTGAGCTTGGGGTGAGTTGCCTCTCTTAAGCTTTACCTTGTGCTGTTCTTACTACGCGTGCCGCCCGGAAGCGCCCTAGACACCATCTGTCGCGGCAATAACTTGCTTCCTGAAACCGTCTTGCTAACCTCTGTAATAGGCCAACGGTGCCGAGAAGGCTGTCGACGCGATTGGCGACATCACTGAGAAGGAGAAGAAGCTGCTGGATGCGTGTGTCACTGGGCTCAAGGGCAACATTGAGAAGGGCATCAACTTTGTCCACAACCCTCCCCAAAAGTGAATAACCCCCGCCTCTCTCTCTCGTCTTTTGCAGATATAAAGTACTGGTGTTACTTGGCCGCGAAAACGGATATAGGCAATAGACGCACGGAATGAACGTGAGGTAACAGACTGCTGATTCGTTCTTCATCATTAACAGGCTGTGATTGAGTGCTGGCTTAAGCATTGGATGGGATCTGGGGCCAAATACAAAGGAAAAGTAAACGGGGATGGATGATATGGATGCAGGTGTGGGAAGATGCCGAGTAGAGCTGAGATCTATCCATCACACATGGCTGAGTTGGACAAGGTCATGGTGGGCAGAAAGTGCCAGTGTTGGCTCTATGCCACTCCTCTATCACGCTTCCAACTCTGTAGTAATTCATTACATTCATTACGTCGTGGGATGCCCTGTAGGCTCTCAACCTCCTATGATCTCATCGGCATTGTCTTGATCTGGAAAACGGCGGTGGGCAGGTCGCTCGCGTCTGCTTGTACCGTCGCGTTTATACCCATGGCGGCTAGCGCGCCTCGTATTATCCCGCACGGCACGAGTAGGAACTGTGCAAGGGGTTAGCCACCATTGTTGGAGGAGTTTGGAGGACCAATGCGGGTTTGGGGAGACGGCGGGGTTCCGTACTGGGGCGGCTCTAGTGACCGCTTGGCCTCCGGGCCCGGTGCTCGCCCTTGATACTGGGCGGAAGGAGTTGTCGGTTAACACGTAGACGCCCTGGCCCAGACGGTTCGAGTTAGCTGCGTGCTTCGTGGACGGCATGTTACAGCCATGGAAGGGTTGTGATATCCTGGGCGGAACGTACGCGATGGTTTGTCTTTAGGTTGTCAATCTGCTTCCGGAACACTAAAGACCAGAGGTCCTTGCACACGAACTTGATCATGTCTAACGTCTCGTTGAACTTGGGCCGGTCTCGGGAGAATCTGTGGCAGGGGCCGTCAACATTGTGGTACCCTCCCTAACCTTGACTCGTGCGCGGGATATAGACCAGAAGAGACCGACAGGCCCCCGGGGGGGAGCTATAACTCGGCCTATCCTTCTGCTGCAAAAAGGGGAGGGGTGCGCGCCGGCGGGACTAACCTCTCCACGATCCCTTGGCCAACGCGATAACCCAGCATGTCTAGGCGGTACGCCGCCGCCTCCCTCTCGTCCTCTTCGTCTAGTCTCCTCGTTCCGCCCGGCGATGTGACGTCTTCGGGCGGCGGGGACGCGGGGGTGCTGCTGTCGGACGGTGGCTCAAGCTCGTTCGTAACGCGGTAGGCGAGGGGCACCAGCTCGATGAGGAGGAAGTCGAGGCAGGACGCGTTGAGGAAGGACGCGGCGGGGTCGGTTGCATTGTAGGGCGGCATGGCGGCGGAGAAGGACATCTGTCCGTGCAGGGACGAGAGAGGTCGAGCTTCGGATGAGGCGTGGGGAAGGGGAGGTCCGGGGCTGTAATCGGGGTCGGATGCGCGTCGGGCCCGGTTGGCCGTGGTTAGGGGTGGGTTCGCGAAATGACGGGCTGCTTGCTTTGACGAGCTCTCGCGGCGCTGGTGGCGACAGCGGTCAAGTGTTTGTGGTTGTGAAGACGTCCCAAGGCGGATCAATGTTTAGGCGTGGGCTTGGGCACGGTACGGATGGCTGAGGTCCATGTTAAGGGTTGCGGCGGGTGTGGTGAGGAAAGCTTCCGGCCGGTCGGAGCTGGTATTACGAGGTAATTGGGTGCGGGGCCATGTACTGATTCGGTGAAGCCGCGCCCGCCGTGCCCTGCCACTCCACCTACAGAGATCTCGGTGAGACAATGACTGGCCAAATCAAGGCTTGCGGTTAACATGGAGTGAAAGCTCGAGCCTGGTCTGTGGCTACTTCTGTAGTGGTAACCCGTTATGTGATGCATTGAATATAAACAGAGACCCTGACTTTTGAAAACGCCCCTTGCCCGGCCATAAAAACCCGAGTATCGCAAGACCTCCCGTAAGATAGAAAACGAACACGCCCATCAACCGCTACACGTAGACACAGTCTATTTCTTGCTCTTGGTCTTCCTGTCCTTGTACTTGGCGAAGACTATCCTGTTCTTCATGCTCTTCCTCTTCTCAATCTTCTTCTTGAGAGCCCGCTGAGTGGCGGTGAGCGTCTGCTTTGAGTCGACCTCCATTTCTGGGTGCGGGTTAGCCAGTTACTCGTTCAGATGGGGCTACACGGGCCATAACCTACGTCCATCATCCTCCAGTTGCCGCGCCGAGTCAATGCCGTCTAAGATACGAGGTCAGAACGGATCCTAGAGAGGGTGCCCGGTATGTTAGTAGATCCACGTACCGTCGGATGCAGCGTCATCGGTCTTCATCTCAGCGTCCCGCTCGGGCTTCGGCTGGTTTGCAAGCTCCATCAACTTTGCCGACAGGCGCTCGGCCCTGGCCGCCTCCGCGGGGCCGAAGACATTGTTCTTCAGACGCCTGTCGTTGGCCTTCCTCGTGCTTGATCTCAGACTTTTCGCCATGGTCTATGGTGCTCGCCGCAGAGGAGGTAAAGTCTGGGTTGTGGTGGGGTTATGAAAGGCTGGACCGGGGGGTGTGATGTGAAAGAGAGTGAGGTTCTGGGGTGCTTGATATCTCAAGGTCGCGCTGTGAAGGCTTTGAGAAAAATGCCTTTGACCCGCCCGCCGCCTCAGCCAGGACCAGGGTGAGAGGGCGCTAATTATTAGGCGAGCGAGGTGGGGTGCAACTGTGCCGTGTGCGCCACTGTCGGATCAAATGGGCCTTCTCTTTTCTGCCACGTGAGACCGCCCAACTTCTTGGTGACATCAAACTGCCCCAAGGCTCAGCCCGCCCTGGTCTTTCAACGACTTCATGGACGGCATACAGTCCAAATTCCGGCTATTGGGTCAAACGAGCGTACTCCGAGGCGACAGGAAGACGTGAGGCTCTCCAGACTTACCCGCCGGTCGGCACTCGCCCTCCTCTCTCGAAGCGCCACCCTCGGGAGTTCCCGGACGGCATAAACCCCATCCTCGACGGGTGCCTTGCGATATCGACTCTCCAGCCCTAAAAACCCACCGGGAAGAAGCGATTCTGCGTGAAGATACAGAATCCTACCTACCGCGCCCCCACTGGACGCCGATATCACACGCAAGGCTCCGGTGCGCCTCTGGCTTCCTTCCCGGAACAGCCAAACCCCGGTCCCGAAAGCGAATCCGGGATCGACCAAACTACAGTTCGAGCTTCAGCCAGAGGCATCGGACTTGGCCTGGGGACTGGGAAGTAGCTCCTGCCCTCAGGGCAACGCGCGTATACGTCAAGACTCGACCCGACCCTTCAAAGCACGACATATCGGATCTGGCGCTCTGGAATGCGTTCGCGCCCAAGGCACCGGCCCAGATACGTTCGACGCCTCGCGCCCCAGGACTGCACCTGCCACCATTTTCGGCACTATCGAATCCGTCTTTGAAGCCGTCATAACGTCCACACATTTCGTCTCCGACCGCTTTCTCCTTCGCGCAGCTCGAAGCGGGTCCCTTGGCCACCCGCGACATGTCACAAGGAGGCGTTCCGTACCCCGAGATGTCCGCGCTCGTTGGGCAGCTTAATAACAATAGCTTGCTTGTTCGACAGCTTCAGGCTGTCTGCGGTAACAATGGGTTGAGCCGCGGCGGGGTGAAGGCGGATTTGCGCAACCGTATCATCAACCGTAAGCTTACTTCTCACCCTCATCCCATTCTACTGGGTATTTCGAATACGCTAACTCGTGTACCTCCAGTCGTCCAGACAGCATACACTAATAATGACGCGGCACTTTTCTGTAAACTGAAAGGAGATATCCAAAACGTCATAGCTGGAAGAGGGATTGGTCCGCCGCCTCTGGTACCGCCGGCGTCTCACCAGCCCAACTACCATGCCTCATCGGCCATGCCCTCATGGAGTCGGCCTTCACAGTCGCCATACCCCGGGAGACCCAACCCCCCCAGCGCCCCCTCCACGCCCCACTCGAACACTCGCATTTTCAAGCCGAGCCCGTTCTACGAGACTCAAACTCTGATAGGAAAGGTCTACGAGTGTCCCGGTGAGTTTGTAACATGGTGATCCTTGCCATGACAATGCTAATTCTGTAATGCTGGTAGCTATGGCGCATCACAGAAACACTGTGACGGCGCCCATCAGGCTAATAGACCACCCGGACCTTGAGAAATGCCTGAACAGCAAGGAGTACAGGGTGATGGTGTTCTGCGCGGATGGTCTTTCTGGGCCCCAAGACATCGCTTTTCCCCATAGTTCGGAGATTAAAGTGAATGGTGGTGAGATCAAGGCCAACCTGCGGGGACTGAAGAAGAAGCCTGGCTCGACACGGCCCGTGGACATCACAGACCACCTGCGACTGAGGGGCAGCTATCTTAATAATGTCGATTTCACATACGCGCTGACGAACAAGGTAAGCCCCGCAGCAGGATGGCTTACACACTGGCCTCTGACTCCTCCCCGCTGCCATTGCTGTCGTGTCATTTGCACAATAGTGGCCCGCTCATGGCTGACATTTCTCCCACTCGCAGAAATTCTATCTTGTCATATATGTGTGCAAGGTGGCAAGAACTGAAGAGCTCGTGGCGCGGGTACGAAATGGCAAGCGGATTCTGAAGGATACCGTGGTCCGCGACTGTAAGTACTGACACTGTAGCGATCCCAAAAAGAAAGCTGTTGGATGGATGGGTATTAACGCACCTCTCATAGTGATCAGCAAAGCGAACGATCCGGACATTGAGGCGACGTCCCAGGTGATGTCGTTGAAATGCCCGTTGTCGTACATGCGGCTCAGCCTTCCCACCCGAGGCGTCGGCTGCAGACACGAAAGGTGCTTCGACTGCACGTCGTACCTCCAGCTGCAAGAGCAAGGGCCGCAATGGCAGTGCCCGATATGCCACGGAAACGTGCCATATGAGCAGCTGGCCGTTGATGAGTGAGTAAACATATATTATGCGGGCAGTAGCTTCCGGCCCCGTCTCTAACGTCTTCCCTTGCATAGGTATGTCTTGGACATCTTGTCAAAAACACCGAGGGACCTGGAGCAAGTGACGATCGAGCCGACCAACGGCGAGTGGAAGGTGGCGGAGTCGCCTCGTGCGGCGGCACCGAAGATGAAAACGGAAAGTTTCGAGCTCCTCGATGACCTCGAAATAGCATCTGCAACCCCAGTCAGCGGAGTAAACAAGTCGTCGGTAACGCCGAGCAGATCGGTCGCGCCGAGCATTGGGACGCCGATAAGCGACGCCCGCGGTAGCCCCGCGATGTCCTCTCGTCCAGGCGGAGGCATGAGCGCCAAGCGGCCGGCGGCGCCGGTGATTGACCTCACTCTCTCGTCGGACGAAGAGGACGAAGTGAGGCCACCAGCGCCGAAGCGGCAGCAACTGGCCTTCAATGGGCTCATGAGCCAGAACTACGATAGCTTCTATTAGGGTATAGACGGACTCGCGGTTACGGGGTTTTCACATGCCTAGGCGCACAGCGTGTTTCTCTTGGCTCTTTTTTTTTTTTTTTCCATGTTTGCTTGGGGTTGGCGCAAGGAGGGCTGCTAGGGGTTCTTGGCTAGGGAGGGGAAGGTGTACATTACTGGCTGGATCAAGGGGGCCTACATATTGGGGCGATGTCGGGGATCGGAGCGGCAAAGGGGTGTTATTTAAGGAGACGGGTGGCAGAACGGCTTCTTGAGAGCTGGAGGGCTTGCAAGGCCCCTATTGCTGATACCCAGGAAAGGCGAGGCGCAACGGTTTAGGAGGGCATACGTAGATGATGAGCGAAAATGATGTTTTTTTTTATTTTATTTTTTTACAATATCACTGCATGTCCTTGGTATCTTGGTCTTGGGTGTCATAGGCACGGGAGCGAGTACTTCTCCATCAGTGTTGGCTGTCGGGGACGTCGCAGAGGATCGCGAGATCACGTGATATCACGGGTACAAGGGACATCTGGCCCGGTGCGCTGTCCATTCGCGGTTCTGGCCGACCAACAACGGCGTGTAAATACCAGGTTGAGCAATTCACACCCGCCCATTGCTCACCGAGACTACCGCATTGCGCAGTTGAGCCGTGTAAGTTCTGGCGCCGCCCCGAAGCCGGACGTACCGCTCCCAAATTCGCTCGGTGTCCAGCTCCATTCCCTCTTCTTCCGCCTTATAATTGGCGCAGCCGCTTTCTCCTCTGGCACACGGCTGATTAGTTCTAGGCCTGTTCCCCAAGTCCTACAGGCGGTTACGGAACCCGAGAGAGGCGAGCGGGCTGGAAACGGATGAGATGGGTGAATAAAAGGCGCCATTAGCTCTCGTCCGAATTGGTGCTACAGGCCGCCAAGCTCATCGCGAGTGCGCATCGCCCCGCGTCCATCAAGACGCCGCGCCGCCGAAATGGCGCGCTCTCTGCTCGTGCCGCTTGTCGTGGCCGCCAACCTGCTGATCCCCGTCGCCATCCTTGTGTTTGCGCGCGGCTTCTTCCCCTACAAGCCGTTCATCCCGGGTCTCGCGCAGTATGAGCCGCTCGAGGAGTTCGGGGAGGCGCCCGATGCTCCCTTTGACCGGCTTATATTCATGGTTGTCGATGCCCTGAGGAGGTATGTGGCCTGTCTCGCGTGGCGGCCAGACCTCCTATCATCTCCGTGACAACAGGTTGGCGCCGTCAGGCGGGTGAACTTGGCTGACATGGGTATTAGTGATTTCGTGTATCTGGAGAACTCGGGCTTCCAATTCACTCAAGAGTATGGCCTACCCATCTACCAATATCGTGCCCAAGTAGCAGCGCTCATCTCTGTGTCATGCTAGACTTATACGTGACGGGGCGGCCATCCCCTTTACTGCCTTCGCCCGGTCCCCGACGGTGACTATGCCGCGCCTCAAGTCCATCACCACGGGCTCGATTCCGTCATTCCTCGATGCCATCCTGAACATCGACGAGGGTGACACGACGTCGAGCCTTGCCGCGCAGGATACGTGGCTGGCCCAGATGAGGGCCAAGGACTCCGGCGACCTCGTTATGTTTGGGGACGACACGTGGCTGAAGCTTTTCCCTGACACCTTTGACCGGCACGACGGGACATCGAGCTTCTTCGTATCGGTATGCTCAGTTATACCTGCCCTTGCGGGTCGTTTTCAAGGGCACATTGGAACTCACACGGCTTGACAGGACTTTACTGAGGTTGACCATAATGTTACCCGGAACATCGGTGGTGAGCTGGAGAAGGAGGACTGGAACACACTTATTCTTCACTATCTGGGTCTTGACCACATAGGCCACAAGTCGGGGCCCCGAAGGTAAGAACACCAACCCGCAAGGGCCGTTGTGCCGGCCGACACTGATCCTGCTGCGTAGTTCCAACATGGTTCCGAAGCAGCGTGAGATGGACGACATTGTCAAGCAGTTGTACGGCGCCATGGAAAGCAGGGACCACCTCTCATCTACCCTCCTTATTATGTGCGGAGACCACGGAATGAACGATGCTGGGAACCATGGAGCCTCATCGGCTGGGGAGACCTCCGCGGCGCTGGTGTTCCTGTCACCGAAGCTGAAGGCTATTTCATCCCCGCCCGAGACACCGGCGCCCTTCAGAGAGGACTTCCAGTACTACTCTCAAACTGAGCAGTCCGACCTGGCACCGACTCTGGCAGGATTACTCGGGTTCCCGGTGCCCCAGAATAACCTCGGCGCATTCATCCCGGAGTTCCTGCCCCTATGGCAACAGAGTTCGTCATATCCGTCCCTACCACGCTCTTCCGTCGGTCTCGTACGTACTGATCACTTTCTTCCCAGAGTCGGACCAAGTGCAGCTTCTTATCCGGAATGCGAGGCAGATACTCGGCGTGGCCGCCGCAGCATTCGGAGAAGAGCTATTTGATCTTAATTCCAGCATCGATCCTTGCTCTGACGCGAAGAGTGACGCTGATAAGTTAGCATGCGACTGGCGCCTCATCAACAAGCAGCTATCTTCCTTCCCATCCTATGAGGATGTTTCCCCCGAATGGGTTCACAAAGTAACCAAGGTGAGGGCAACATCGCAACCGATTTTAACGATACACCCTCCTTTACTAACTGCTGAAAGTGGCTTCGCTCGGCCCAGGACCTCATGAGTAGCATGGCCAGCAACTATGACATGCGCATGCTCATCCTCGGCCAAGTTATAGCTGTGGCGGCCTGCATTCTCGCGACGGTTGGCTTGGGGTCTGCCGGCACGTCACACGCGCAGTCCCTGGCTGTTTTCGCGGCCATCACACTTGCATACGGCATCATGATGTTTGCGAGTAGCTACGTAGAGGAAGAACAGCACTTTTGGTATTGGACGACGACGGCGTGGATGGCGTGGTTGGTACTTAGAAGCCGGACTAGGTAACCTTGCACCCCCTTTGCCCTACACCCGCCACATTGGTGGCGGACTTGAGCACTCGCTAACACACACCCATAGCAACCGGCTATTAGGAGCCTGCTTCTGGCTCGTCCTTGCTCTGGGTTCAACCCGGCTCATCAGGGGCTGGAACCAGACGGGCCAGAAGTTCGCAGGCGCACCCGACATCGTGAAGACCTTCATCGCCCCGAACCCAAAGTTCCTCTGGTGCCTGATCGTCGCCACCTATGGCTGGCTCCAGCGCCGGCTTACACAGCCTTTTGGGCGAACTCCCCGGTCGATCTCAGTCTCGCTGGTTGGGGCTCTCGTGTTCGCAGCGTTCACCTTCAAGCTCGCCTTTACGAGCGAGGACTCCCCCGAACTGGTAGTGGAACCCCTGTCCAGCCTTCACGGTGCTATCCCCAACTTCTCGCTCGTGGCTCGCGCGCGCATGGTCTTTGGTGGCGTCCTAGGAATGGGGGCGTATGCAGTTTTCCTTATTCTCCGTGGTGGCTCCCATTCGGAGGAGGCCTTTGGTATGGATCCCACACTCCTCGGCCTACGCCCTGTCCTCGCGCTGACTATACTTCTTTACAGAGATGCTGCACTACCTCTACGCTCTCGTCGCGCTCACCCAGTCCCGCGCGACCAACATCCCCCTGTTTCTCCTTTACGCTCTCCAAGTCCTCTTCCTCTCCACGGCCGACCTCTCCGCGCCCGACCTCACCATCTCCTCCCTCCTCCTCCAGCACACCTCCTACTTCGCCCTCGGCGGCACCAACACCATCTCGTCCGTCGACCTCTCCAGCGCCTACAACGGCGTGAGCGACTTCAACTTCCTGGCGGTCGGCGTCCTGACATTCGTGAGCAACTGGGCGGCGCCCATATACTTCACCTTCGCCACGACCACCCTGCTCCTCCGCTCCCGGAGTAAAGAAGGCGGGGAGGCCCCCGTCTTTGGGAGGCATGTAGCCATGCTGACTACGTTTGTGGCGTGGAGCGTGCTATTCGTCATGGTGGCGTGTACCGTGTTGAGGGCGCACCTGTTCGTCTGGACGGTGTTCTCCCCAAAGTACCTGTATTCCATGGCCTGGAGCCTAGGGCAGCATCTCGGCGTTAATATAGGGGTTGGCGGCCTGCTATATTGGTTGGGAAGGAAGGCGATGAGATGAAGCGGTTGGTGATGGTTGGCTGAGACGGATGAAGTTGCATTTATTAGACCATTAGCTGCATATGTATAATAAAACTGGATGACTGGTTACTCAAATATAATATGGCTGCTCATGCCCCGATCTTGCTACATGTAATGTATGTTAACATCTACAGCCACGCTGTTGGTGATGCCCTCTGAGGCCAGCACGGCTGATTGTGCTCTGGCACTAGTCCCCTTGCTCACAACAAAATCACCCTCCGCACTCCTTATTGAGAAGCCAAGGAAAGACTTTGCATGCTGCAATTCAGCAACAGAAAACAGTGGATATACCCTTCATTACGACCTGCCCGCAAACCTATGCCCCGTTCCCAATTCCGCCCCGGAGTCATCAACGTAAACCTTGCTAATAAACAAAAGACCGTACTCTAGAAGCGCAACTTCAACCCGTAATGAATCTACGCCTCCTCATCCGAGAGCAGGTCCTCGACCAGTGAGTCCCCCTCCGTCTGTTCCTCCTCCGCGGGCATAAGCGTCCCATCACTCTCTTCTTCCTCCTCCTCCTTGATATCCGGCTCTGCCCTCACCGCCGTCCTATCGTCCACGACCGTCCTATCTTCCACAACAGTCCTATCCTCCATGACGGTCTTGTCCTCGCCGAGCACGGAGGTAGATACGGATGTGCTCCTGCTCGTGCGCCTCGCCGCGTCCTGCTGCTCGCCCAAAGCGTTGACAATCTTGCCGAGCGCCACGTGGATCTTGTACAAGGCGTTGCGCGACGTCGCGTCCGAAAGAAGCTTGGAGTCCACGGCGGCCTCAACCTCCTCGTAGAGCTCGCGGATCTTGGTCTCTGTTGAGGCGGGCGAGACGTAGAGCTTACCCAGGAGCGGCGCGATGACCTTCTTTTCGTCCTCTGTTTTTTTGTCAGTGTTGGTTCCGTTATAAGGCCTCTCGCTGGTAACGGCAGAAAAAAAAAGAACGTGAGGGGGTGGGAGGTAGGAATTACGTACTGCTCATGTTTCCATTCAGTTTGTCCAGGATCGCGGCGGCCAGGCCGAGGTGGACGTCCCCGTTCACATGCTTCTTCTCCGGCTCCAGCGCCGACCCGGGAGTGAAGCACTTGCGCGGGTCCGTCCAGTCGATGAGGCACGAACCGATGGAAGTCATGCTGACCATCTCATCATCCACGTCCGCATCATCGTCCTCGAGACCCTCGCGGATGTTGAAGAGTGCGTGGATAGCCTCGAGCGCAATGGTGCCCATGAGCGCCTGGTTGTCGGCACGCGAGTAGCAGAAGACAGGGAGGAAGTAGTTGAGGGCCTGCCGCACGGACTGGTTACCAGCCGTGACCGGATCGAAGTAGGCGACCACGAGCGTCTTGAGGAGTTCCGCCGAGGCCTCGGGGTCAACGACGACGCGGCCCAGGAGGAGCTTCGAGACGGCGAGGGTAGCGGCCGCCTGCACCTCGGGGGCTTTGGAGCCGGACTTGAGGGCGCGGACGTAGATCTTAAGCAACGCCGGGTTCGCCGCCACGAGATCCGCGCCGTGTACGTTGAGAATGTCCGTGAGGATGTGCAGAGCCGTGATCTGCAGGGCGGTGTGCCCCTTGGTGAAGAAGTGCATGAAGAGCGTCAGGTTCTCCTCGGCGAGGGACTTGTCGAGGAGGGAGCATAGACCCAGGCATACGAGGCCCCGCTCGCGGACAGGCGCCTCGTGGCTTCGCACGGCAGGGACCACGAGGTTGTTAAGCATGCCGACAAGGTTTTCGTTCTGCTGCAGGCTGCCCGCAACGTTGGAGAGCATGCACTGGACAATGTGCAGGCACTTCATGTTGACCACGATCTCCTTGATGGCCTTCTCGTGCGCCTCCTCCTCGCTAACCTCCGCGCTCTTACCGCGGCTTCGGCTGGGAGTGCTGTCGCTGCTGACGGCGGACTTGGCGGAGTGGAAACTGTCCTCGACGTCGTCTGCGGGCTCATCGTCGGCGATAGTGTCATGGACGTCGGCGACGGACTCGAGGACGATGCTACAGAACTCCCGCTCACCGGCGGCGTCCGACGCGCACATGTCCCGGAGGGCGCCGATGGTCAGCTTGGTGATCTCGTCCGGCAGCTCGGGAATAGATAGCGTTTGACGGAGGAGGGCGAACATCTTCCTACGGCCGACCTCGTCCGAGTAGTCAAGCGTCAGGGTAATGTGCAGGAGCTGCTCGACGATGAACTCCTGCTCAACCGTGTCCTCCTCATCCTCGTCCTCTGCGACCTCGGTGCTTGCGATGCGCCGAAGGGTATCAATCAGGGCGGCATTGTATCGCTCTAGATAGAAAGCGAGCTTCGTGACCTCTGGGATCTTCTCCTCTACGAGGTGTTCGAACTTGCCGTCTCCTTCATTGCGGCAGAAGTCGTTGTAGCTGCGAGCCATGAAAACCGACTCCGCCGACAGCGTCTCCCAGAACTGGTCGTCGAAGGTGACTTCTTCACGATAGTCGGGCCGACCCTCCCAGAAGCCCCTCATCGCCTCGAGAGCAACGCCGGTCTCGAGTCCAGAGTTGATGATATCGATACGCTCGAGGAGCTCGAGCAGTCCTTCGACGCTGGGCGGCGCCGCTTCCTTCTGCGCAGCGTCCTCAGGCGGCGGCACGCCCGCGCAGTCCTCAATCCACCTATCGCGGAAGAGCCTCGCAGCTGCCTTCCGCACGTTCTCATCTCGGTCGCGCAGACCCCATCTCAGGAGCTTCTCTCTCATAGAGAGTGAGAGGTGGCGGAAGTCTCCGAGCGCAGGGAGAAGGCGAGAGTAGACGGCCCTTCGCGTAGGCGCATCTTGGTCGCGGGCGCGCTCCAAGAGATAGGGGAGGGTATTGGGTAGGATAGGCAAGTTGACGAGAAGCGACCTCCGCACATCAGCACTCGGATCGTTCTGAAGCACTTCCAGCAGCTTTGCGAGAAGACCCGCGCCGGCGTCTTCTTCGCTCTCGTCCGAGTTGCCGCCCTCGTCGACCTGGTTGCCCGCAAGCCGCCCAAGACCTAGAACGGCCTGGGCGCGCACCATGGCCTCCTTATCACGGACCCTCTTGAGAAGGCCGTGCCGTAGCCTCAAGAACAGCTCGTCGTCGATCGCGTCGAGCGAGTTGATGACGTGAGATGTCAGCTGTGTAGACCGGTATCTGACAACCTTGTCCTTGCTGGGGAGCAGGGGAAGGATTGTGTCCAGCAAGAAGGTCGTGAGCTTCGTGCTCGGCGTCTCGGGGATGACACTGGCATCCCCGTCGAGATCGCCCAGCAGCTCGTTATCCTTGTCGCTCGCGTACCGCAGGAAGAGTCCGATAAACTTAATAGTCCGCTCTCCGACGCCCTCGCTCTTCTTCACGGGCATGATCCTCAAGACACATCGCACAAACTCGGTGTTGAAGTCCTCCTCCAGAAAGTCGCCTGGCGACTGCTTCTTGGAGTCCGCGGGCTCATAACAACACGCCTCCTGCAGCTTCCGGAGGTTGACCACCAGCTTCCTGTGCGTGGCGGTAGTCTTTTGCGCATCCTTGAATATGGCGCATACTTTCGGTCGTAGTTCGTTTTCCGGCGTCTCGACAGGCACGTCTATCGCGGCCGATGAGGCCCTCGAAGCGGTGGAGGCGCGGGACTCGGCGGCGCCTGATGCCTTGCGCGAGGCCGCCGTCGACGAGCGGGCCGATCGAGCCGGAACCCGGGCTGGCATTTTGCGAGTGTCGGCGGTCCGGGCTATTGTTCAAAATTGCGTTCTTTCGCAGTTGGTGTGAGGGCGGAAGCGTGGCCGTGTCTTTCGCGGCTTGTGTCGTCGTCGCGAAGAGGGGAGATGTCGTCGCCAAAGCGCAGGCGCGACTTTGTTGATGTGGGACACTGTCAATAAACTTCCCCTTTGGGACTAGCTCTCGTATAGGCGGTGTGAGGGGCGCACTGTCGGCTAATATTCGGTTATACCACGATAAGAGAGCTCGGCCGGATCTTATCAGCAAAAGGGCGGATTTTTTTTTCCCCTTGGTGGTGGGGGCCTGGTGAAGAAAACGCCCAGGGTCTGGGAATATTGCGCTCCCGTTTCCAGCCTGCCTCATTCTTTTCTGCGGCAAACTTTTGCGAGAACGCTGTGAGCCCAAAATCCAAGGAAAATGGCGCCGTCACCCAATTCGAAGAAGCGCCAGAGGGACGATTCCCCGGCGAACGGCGAAGAGCCGCTTAGCGACAAGGCCATCGAGGAACTCGCAAAGGCCGGGGCTACTTTCGACACCGACCGAGTCCCGAAGAGACAGAGAGTCGAGGCGACCCGCTCGTTGTTCGTCAGGTCTCTACCGCCAAGCGCCACCAACGAGACCCTGACCGAGTTCTTCTCGCAACACTACCCAGTGAAGCACTCAACCGTCGTCGTGGACCAGAAGACCAAGGCATCCCGAGGATACGGTTTCGTTACCTTTGCCGATCCCGATGACGCGAAGGACGCCAAGGATAAGCTTGACAGCGTCGTGTGGGAAGGCCGGAAGCTCAGGCTCGATGTCGCGGAGCCCCGCCAGCGAGCCAAGGACTCAAAGCCCGAGGTTGACGGTGCGAAGGAGAAGCGAAAGGCGATGCTGGACGAGGCCCGCCGTCCTGCGAAGCTTATCGTGAGGAACCTGCCGTGGTCCGTGAAGAAGCCTGAGCACCTGGCCGCGCTCTTTCAGAGCTTCGGAAAGGTCAGGTATGCCGACCTTCCTAACGCGAATGGCAAACTGAAGGGCTTTGGCTTTGTGACCATGCGGAGGAGAAAGCATGCGCAGAAGGCCCTTGAAACCGTCAACGAGAAGGAAGTCGATGGGAGGACTCTGGTAGTTGACTGGGCGGTGGATAAGCAAACCTGGGAAGGTCAAGCTCAGGAGGGGACGAAGCCTGGTGCGGACGAGTCCAAGGACAAGGAAGCGAAGGCAAAGGAAGAACCCAAGGGGAAGAAGGAGAAGGTGAAGGAAAACGGCAAGAAGGAAGACACAAAGCCAAAGGCAAAGGCTCCGGAAAAGGAGTCGACCTCCACAGCAGATGAGGATGTGGCGGCCTTCTTTGCGAATCACATGGATAATCTCGAATCTGAGTCGGATCCGGATGACATGGACGAAGAGGAGGACGAAGCTGATGACCCCGGACTGGAGGACGAGGACGAGGACGACGAGCACCCTGGAAAGAAAACACCCGAATCACAGCCAGCCAAGAGGCTGACGACCGACAATTCGTCGACAGTGTTCATCCGGAATCTCCCCTATACGGCTACGGACGAGCAGCTCAAGGACTTCTTTAGTCACTTTGGATTCGTTCGCTATGCCAGGGTTGTTATGGACAAGGCTACGGATCGGCCCGCCGGGACCGGCTTCGTCTGCTTTGCCAGGCAGGAAGACTGCAAGGCGTGTATCAAGGGAGCACCGCGTCACCAACCTAACCCGGTGGGCGGCTCTAACATCACACACTCCGTGCTCCACGACGAAACAGTCGACCCGGAGGGGAAATACACTCTCGACGGCCGGGTTCTCCAGGTCGCGCAGGCGGTGAGCAAGGACGAGACGGCGCGCTTTAGCAAGGACGGCGACAAGAACAAGGACAAACGGCGGCTTTTCCTACTTAATGAGGGCGTCATCACAAACTCGTCGCCACTGCATACTCTCCTATCGCCAGCCGAGATCAGGATGCGGGATGCCAGTCTGGCCCAGCGCAAGAAGCTTGTTCAGGGCAACCCGACTCTTCATCTGAGTCTAACGCGCCTAGCCATTCGAAATATCCCTCGCAACATGACTCCGAAGGATCTCAAGGAGCTTGCGAGGAAAGCCGTCGTCGGGTTTGCGGTAGACGTCAAGGCGGGCCAGAGAGAGCCCCTGTCCCAGGAAGAGAAGGCTCGCGGGGGAGAAGAGGCGAAGGCGGCGGAACACGAGAGGAAACTGAAAAATAAGGGCCTGGTCAAGCAGGCCAAGCTGGTGTTCGAGACCAAGGACGGGTCCAAGGCGCCCGCGACCGAGGGCAGCAAGAGCAGGGGTTACGGCTTCATCGAGTACTGGTCTCACCGATCGGCGCTGATGGCGCTGCGCTTCCTCAACGGACACGAGCAGGTGGACGACAGGGGGAAGAAACAGCGGCTGATCGCTGAATTCTCGATCGAGAACGCGCAAGTCGTGAACCGGAGGAATACTTTGCAGGCGAAGTCCCGAGAAGCGGCCCAGCAGGGACCCGCAGAACCGGCCGGGCCTGAAAAGACTAATGGGCCGGCGTCATGGAATCCTAGGGGCAAGGGACCCCATGACAAGAAGGGGAAGCCCCAGAAGGGGGGCAAAGGGGAGAGTCGGGATGGCAAGGGGAACAAGAATAACGGGGTCCAGAGCAAGGCGGAGAGGAAGGAAGGGCAGCAGGACGACGTGAAACAGAAACTGATCGCGCGGAAGAGGATGGTTAGGAAGAAGAAGGCTGGCGCTAGGAGTTGAGCCGGTGGGTTGTTGTTCATGTTTATAGGGCGATTCCTCTTGTACTGTACGCGTTGCATCATTATTATGGATGAGGCAGATCTCAACAGCTATGCCTCGCTCTCAGCAGTGTGGTTCTTCGTCCCTTTTTGACTCGGCCTTGCTTGGGCAGACTGCCCGGCACCCTATCGCCACGACGTTGACTCCCATCCCACTCTCGTTTAACCCTTCTTAAAACTTCGATACTCCGCCTGCCACATCTGCACCCGAATCCACTCCTCCAGGTCGTCCTCGCCCGGGATGCCCTTCTCCTGGGCCAGCCCCTCCTCGACCGCTGTCTGGATGACGGCCTTGGCGACGCCCACGCTGAGCTCCCGCACGTCTTCGACGTGGGGGATGAGAGGCTTGTTGGGGTCTTGCAGAGCGGGCGCCTTCGCGGCTAGGGCCTTTGAGGCGGCGACGACCATCTGCTGGGAGAGGAGGCGGGAGCGAGAGAGAACAGCTCCAAGGCCGATTCCGGGGAAGGCCGTTGAGTTGTTGCATTCGCCTGCGAGCTCGTTAGCAGCCTGAACAGGATATCGCCAGGTTGTGTTAGCCTCAATGACAGGCGTACCTATCTCGGTCTCAGTGCCGTTATACTCCGTCGGAGGGAACGGGCTCCCCGTCGTAATCAGTGCGCGGCCCTCGGTCCAATTGGTGATGTCCTGCGGTTGTGCCTCGGCGAGGCGGGTGGGATTGCTCAGGGGGAACACGATCGGGCGGTCGACGTGCCTCGCCATCTCTCTGACGACCTCTTCTGTGAAGGCTCCCGGGTGTGTCGAGGTGCCTATCAGGGCGTGTGGCTTCACCTTCTCCACCACGGAGAGGAAGTTCGTCTCGCCATCCCACTCCGCGTCTTCCCGAGCGAAGGCGGCTTGTTGCTGAGTGAGTTTGCCCTTGAGGGACTTCAAGAGAAGACCGGGCTTATCGATGCACCTAGGCACACACATAAACCGTCAACCCATGGCTGCCTGAAGTTAAAAGGGGGACATAGGTTTACCATATCTGCTTCGACGCCTCGGCTTTACCCCTGCCCGTCTCGGTGGCTATCGCGTCGCTAATCTGGTCCGCGATACCCATTCCCGCCGACCCGGAGCCGAAGATCACGACCCGGAGGTCCTCGAGCCGCACCTCTGACACACGGAGCGCGGCCAGCAGAGCAGCCAGTGTGACGCAGCCCGTCCCCTGGATGTCGTCGTTGAAGCAAGCGATTTCGGGGCGGTACTTGTCCAGCAGCCGTTTCGCGTTCTGCAAGCCAAAGTCTTCGCTGGAGGGCAGTCAGTGGCCGCGTAACTCGCGCCAGGGAGCAAAAGGGGCTTAGGAGACAGGGGAGGTTCGTACAAGTGGATGTATGCGTTGGGGAACCTCTTGCGCGCGGTCTGCACAAACGTATCCACGAAATCATCGTAGCGCTCCCCCCTGACCCGCGGCTTGCGGAGGCCGAGATATAGCTCGTCGTTGAGCAGCCTCTCGTTCTTGGCACCTGCGTGTTAGTCTACTGGCGCTCCTTAAAGACAGGACGGTGCCTACATTCGTCCCGCAATCCAGTGCCACGGGGAGCTGTCTTGAGGGATGTATCCCGGCGCAGACGGTCGTCACAGCCAGCTTGGCGACGGAGATCAGGATGGCTCCCACGCCTTGGTCACCGATCCCCAGGATCTCGAGCGCGTGTTAGCCCACGCCACAGTCAGACGGGAACCTGGACGTTTTCTTACCTGCTCCCCGTCGCTCACGACAATGTAGTCAACCTCAGCCCCTTGAGAGAAGCTGGCAAGGCTCTCATCTACCTTTTCCGGCTCGTCGATGTTGAGAAAGCAGCCCTCCGGCTTCCTGAAGAGGCGGGAGTAGTTCTGGATGGCGTCGGCTTCGGTTGGGGTGTAGATAACACCGAACATTTCTCTCAGATGCGTCTGGAGGAGCTAGGACTATGGGTCAGAGCCCGACATCTACACGGTGGTAGGAAGACCAGTCCACGGAACTAGATACCTTGTAGTACAGCACTTCGTTCTGCTCCCTCATGCTCGCCAGGAAGGTGTTCTTGGCCAGATCGTCCCGTCGGCTGCTGTACTGCTCATAAGCCCTGTCCACCTGCTCACCCAGGGTCTGAACATTGGGTGGGAGGAGACCGATGAGCTTGAACGCCTTCCTCTCATCCCGGGGGAACGCGGAACCTTTGTTGTAGTGGGAGTTATGGAGGAGTGCTGAGCCCTAAAAGCCCATTCTGTCAGGAGCGAGGCATTAACGAGCTGTTGGCTTGGAACCTACCTCGAGCGGGCATTCTGTGGGACCATAAGCCGCCCGCGGCAGATGATTGAACTTGGACTGGTCCATAATGGTCTTTTGGTGTTTGGCAGGTGGAGAACTTAGACAGGCCAGTGTTTACGGGCACGCTGACTCCGAGCGATCTCCAAATAACGAATGTATGTATGGAGTGATTATCGACGTAGTGTTATAGTCCCGTAACTGGACAGCTTGAATCCCGGCTGTGACACCGACTTCAGAGTGGAAGATGCGGGAGACGTCGTGTGATGACAGAGTGACGTATGCTCGCAGATCGGGTGGTTAGCTCCCTCAACACCAACGGTCGCTCAACCGAGCCAGCCACGAGAATCGCCCAGGTCGCACCGAGATCCCGAGAACAACACATAGAAAACCGCTCAATGTTTTCTTAAAGGCTATCAAAAGAGTGGTTGTACAAATACACTCGAAGAACTAGACACGACGCAATCCGGTCATGTCAAACGCAAGGAAGAGTAGGGATGCTCCCATCCAACAATCTGCCCAAACCCGAAAGATCCAGAACTCCCCGGTGAAACATGGCACTCATTTCCAGAACCACCCCGGGTCATCTGAGGACCCCTTGTTGTCCTTGCTGTTCTTGCTGTCCTTGCCGTCCTTGCCGTAGTGGCCCTCCTCGCGCGGCTTCTGTTGTTTCTGCTCCTGGCGTTCCTCCGCCGGACCATCCACCGGCGGACGGCTCTCCTGCTTCGGCGGCGGACTCCTGACCCTCACGTGAACCTCCCGTCCAACCTCATTCCCGTTATCATCCAGCGTCCGTATTATCCTCTTCTCATGTAGGTTCCCCGCCTCGTCCGTGAACTCCTCCCTTGTCTCTACCCGGTTCCCCTTTTGCTGGCCTTGCCGGACAACAGAGGAAGAGCTGTGGCTCTTCTGAACATCGGCCACCCCATCCCATGCCATCTTCACAAGCGTTCCAAGAGACTTCGCACCGGATGAGACGGCAGAGTGCACAGACGAGTACAGGTCGTCCTCTGTGCTGGCCTCGTCTCCCCTTCTCTTCCTCCGCTCCACCTCCCCCTTCTTGCTCTCATCCTCCCCGTTCATACCGCTCTCGAAAGACCGGAAAACCTTGTCCAGCTCATCGAACAAGCTGCGTCTCCGCTGCTCCCTGTTCTCCTCGCCTCTTCCATCCCTCTGCCCATCCCTATCAAAGTACGAGAGCCAGCGCTCCTCAGCTCTCCGAGCTTCCTCCGCTGCGCGACCGAACTCACGGTGGATGTTCTCCCACACGTCTTGCGGCCACAGAGGCTGGAATTGGAGGGGGAAGAAGTTGGCGTTGTCCAGCAGGTGCTGCGACTGCAGCCTGCGCACCCAGAAGGCGGCGTCCTCGCCGCCCGGGAACATCTGGCGGAGCATCTTCCGCGTCTCGTGCTTGGTGTTGATGTCGACGAGGCGCCGGCCGGCGGTAACGGCCAGGAGGTCCTCGAAGGCATCCTCGAAGGTAAAGGTGCCATCCTGGAGCTCGAGGGGGGCATCGTTGGGGATGGGCTGCGGGAGGTGGCGGAGGTTGAGCGGCGAGTAGGGCGAGGTGGCAGCCCAGAAGACCCAGCTGAGCTCGTTCGGCGGGTCCATTTTTTGGCCGGACGAGGATTTGTGCCCTCGAGTGTTGGAAGTAAAGTAGGGCGGATGTAGGTCTGCGAAAGATGCGGGGAAGCTTGCGAGCTGACTGGGGTTAAAGGTTGGGCAGAGAGCGTATCGAGATGTCTCGGGACACTAACACCGCCGTCCGTTCTGTCTCAGACTTGTCGTCGTGCGGGCGGCGGGGGGGGGGTTAATGTGATGACGGTTACATGAAAGGAACGATTAGAGCTGGGGGATCTCTATGGGATGGAAGCGATCTGTCGGAACACGGTTTGCCATCGACATCAGGAGATCGCCCGAGAGAACGTTCGGAGGTTCACGTGACGGAGCAGGCGCCATCTGAGTGATTCCAGGCTTCAGTTCAGCATGCGGTGGTGGGGCACAGCGGGGCCAGCGGGGCCAACACTGAAGGGGCGCGCGACGGCCCGCCAAGGATTGTCAGCCACAAGGGTCCAGGCAGTTCATTCGCCGTTTCCGTCCCCTTGACGCAATCAGGGAAATCAGGACCTGCGAGCGCTGGCAGCCACGCCAAGACTCTGGTGTCAACCTCACTCTCCGCCGGCTCTGCCAGAGCCCTATTCCCTCAAGCCATCGACCTGTGCGCGACTGCTCGCCTGCTCCCGACCACGCGCCCAGCCAGCGGCCCTAACGTCGACAGCGGCCCGAATATCCGGTCTGTCCTTGTGCTCAAGCCCGTTGCACGACGCGCGCACGCTGCCGAGATAACGCTTCCCGATGGTGCTATCAACCTCGCGATCCAATCCACTTTCCTCGAGCCGCGCGCGGTCCCGGCAATCGTAGCCTCTCCTGTTTTCCGCTCCTTCGGCGGGGGTATCCAAACCCCTAGACGCTACCCGAAACCCCGACCCGCGAGTGTCCGGCTGTGGTGACGATGCAGGACGCAACGGCTGTCAACCTGGCCGAGATGCTGGCCATCACCCCCTCGAATACGACCATGCCCGGGCCGGACGACCCCGAGAAGGAACTTCGCAACTGGTCGTCTCTAATTGGGATAGTAACTGCCATCGTCGGCAACGTCCTCATCGCCCTCGCTCTGAATGTGCAACGATATGCACATATCCGCCTGCACCGCGAGCGCGCCAGGATAAAAGAGAGGGCGAGACTGGCGGAGCGTCGGACGGCTTCGTCCGAGAACAACACGTCTCATTACGGCGCCTTGAATAGCAATGGGCCTCCGGGCGTCCCGAGACCCCGGACAAGCTACTTTGATGGGGTGGACGAGACCTGGGGCCGCAATGACGCGCGATCCTCACACGGGGCTGTCCCGTC
This sequence comes from Sordariomycetes sp. S4602, assembly GCA_023628835.1. Classification (NCBI taxonomy): domain Eukaryota; kingdom Fungi; phylum Ascomycota; class Sordariomycetes; species Sordariomycetes sp. S4602. The sequence goes on from JAMAJV010000043.1 coordinate 116,476, forward strand.
AGGAGGCGGGGAGGACGACGACGACCAAAAGGCCCCGGCGGCGTCATACCTGAGGTCTCCTTATTGGTGGCTCGGCCAAGTTCTGATCAGCCTCGGTGAGATGGGCAATTTCCTGGCATACGGCTTCGCCCCGGCGTCCATCGTGTCCCCGCTGGGCGTCGTCGCCCTGATATCAAACTGCATCATCGCACCTATACTGTTCAACGAGACGTTCCGGCAGCGTGACTTCTGCGGCGTTGTCATCGCTGTCGGCGGCGTGGTGACGGTCGTGCTGAGCGCGAACCAGCAGGAGACGAAACTCGAGCCGCACGACGTGTGGCTTGCTATTACCACGCTGGAGTTTGAGATCTACTTGGGCGTCACGGGCTTCCTCATTGTAGCCCTGATGTGGATAAGCTCCGCCGTCCACCACCGCACCATCTTGGTTGATCTGGGCCTCGTCGGTCTATTTGGTAGGTTCCCGCTGTGCTTTCTGGCGGAAAGCTTCTCGTCGGACAATTCGCTCTAACTCGCATACCCGCAGGTGGTTACACGGCACTGGCTACGAAGGGTGTCTCGTCAATGTTGTCCGCTACACTCTGGCGGGCGTTTACGACGCCAGTGACATATGCCCTTGTCCTCGTACTTCTCTCCACCGCCATCATGCAGATTCGCTATGTCAACAAGGCCCTGCAGCGGTCCGACTCCACGGTTGTAATACCCATACAGTTTGTCATGTTTACTCTGTGTGTTATCATCGGCAGCGCGGTGCTTTACCGGGACTTTGAGAAGACCACCCCTCGCCGCGCCGTCAAGTTTGTGGGCGGGTGCCTGTTGACCTTCTTCGGGGTATTCTTGATCACGAGCGGAAGGCCTACAAGAGGCGAAGATGACGATTCTTATGTCGAGATCGACGACTCAGAAGAAGCGATAGGGCTACTTCGCCAGGATCACGAGCCATCGCCCGAAGCCCCTGGTGACACCGTTCGGTCTCGCACTTCATCGAGATCGTCTCGGTCATCCCGCATCAATTTCGACGCCTTCACCAAGCCATTCAACTTCCAGCGTGGGTCCGGGGTGCCCAGCCCGCGGGGACCGCAGCACGAACACGCAAAGCTGTCGTCGTCGAACGACATGCCCAACGATCCCAACTCCTGGTTAACATCCGACGACGAGGAAGCAACGGCTGGTGACCTTTACGGCTCGCCTACTTCGGTGGACCGGCCCAATGTCCTGAGGCAGAACTCGGCGGCATCAGAACTCCTCATCACAGAGCCGTCGACACCCCGGGCCAGCGTGAGCCCGCTCGCCTTCTCCAGCGAGCCACAGTTAACGTCACCCAACAGGCCGTCCACGGCCAGACTGCACAGCCGGCACCGTGTCGGCCCGTTAATAAACCCGTCTCCGCTGTCGTCAACGGTCTCGGCCGTGGTGACGGACACACTGCGACGGCACGGCGACAGCCCTCTGCTGCACAAGTCCTCGCTCGGGAGGATACGCTCGAGCATCCGGGCAAGCCTGTACTTATCGGACGACGAGGACGAGGGCGAGGGGCAAGGACCCTCGGGGCAGCGGGAGCCGCTACTCGGGGACCTGACGGACGTGGAGGAGGGGGAGGGGAGAGGTGAGGGGGAGGATCCGAAGAGGAGGGCTCGGAGTCTGAGCGACACGCTCGGAGAGCTGTTCAGACCGAGGAAGAGCGGCAACGATGGCGAGGATAATATTGCGGGCGAGGGGAGTGCGCACATGTAATCGCATAGTCGCATCTTGGGAACGGCGTACGGTTTTCTCTACTCGGATAATTTTGGGAATACATACACCTTCTAATGACAGACTCCGGGGATCAACCGTGCTTGAGCGCCTGTTCTGTGGTCTTCTCGCGATTCTCTACGCCCCCTCCTTCGCGTTCTTGTCCGATCCTGTAATTTCTTGCGAGGTGGCTGCAGCAAGAGTCACGCGGGGAGTCCACCAGTCGGCTCCTGCACCGAGGAGAGGTGTGCCCTGAGCTGGGCCATCATGAGCTCTCGGAGGACGCAGACGAGGAGGGCCGAGGCACTTCCCCCGCGACCCCCCTTTCTCCCAGAGGCCAGCAGCGCGCCATGGTTTCGAAGCCCGAGGCATTGTGGGGAGCAACAAGGTTTCCCCGGACCATTTTCTTGGCCGATCCGGGGAAGAAGTGGTGGAGGGCGTCTCACGTCTCGCTCTTGATTCCTTTACGGGGTAGGTTGCGACGCACATGCCCATCGCTTCCATATGATACCCATGCGAAACCCCCCTCCCGGCCCCACGATCAGGAGAGGCCAAAAGGCTTATTTCGCAGGCGTGCAGCTTCACAAGCCCCGAGGGGGGCGTGCGGAGCAGCCCGCCGTGCCTCGGGACGTTGCTGGCCATGCTCCGTCTGCCCGAGGGGGAAGCCTTCCTCATCCTTCCACAACGCAGTCCCCCTGAGCAGGCGATCCTCGCCATGTGCTGCCGCCAGACTTGCACGAGAGACGTTGCCGTACAGTGTGGTAACGTAGAGGCGGCTAAAGGCCCGCTATCTACATAGTACGGGCGTCGCGTCATCCAGGAAAAATAAAAACCCAAAATCCGGGGAAGAAGGCCGTGACGTCGGTTACATTGGACTCAGAGCCCAGGCCGCGATATCATCCCGCCGGCCCGTCGCTGGCGGTACGTCGCAGCGGCCGACCATGGTCTCTCACCTGCACATGCATATCCATACAAGCAAGGCATTCCTGGCTTCCTCCTCGAAACAAGCACTGCGACGTCGTATCAGGAGCCAAAAAGCACACAATCCACATGTCCGCACCGGCGAGTCCTCCTTCCCCTCCAAGTAACCGAGGGAAGAGCCCCGCACGAGCTATCCTGTCACCGAAAGGGAGAAGCAAAACCTGCGGGAGAGAATGCAACCCTGAAGGGTCTTTGTACAGACAGGGCAAGGTTGGATTCGAGGCCTTTTTTCCCAGGCTTGTGCGAAGAAGTGGCTTGGGTGGAGTGGCAAGGGGGGGTCTTCCCGTGTGGAGGGCACTGCGACGCTACGATGACAGGGCGTGTGGTTGTCTCGGCTTCCTTTCGGTGGAGTGGACTCGGGGAAGGGCGGGAGGTTGGCGAGGGCCATGTTGTGCGTGATCTACATCGAGGTGCCATCCGCACACCATGAGCGCGGGAAGCGTGTCCCCAATCTAACTCGTACTAGGAACCAGACAGGCTCGGGAGCGTGTCTCTTGTTGTTCTCCTGGAGCGAACCTGAGACGCGAGACGCACCTCAGGACGCGCTGCGCCGCCTTCCCCCCGCGAGCGAATTTGACGAAAACAACGCAGGGATTCCGAAGAGGAGAGGAACGACACCGTCGCTCACTTCTCACATCTCAGGAATCTGGCGGGGAAAAGATGTGCGACAAGGATACTTCTCCCCGGCCCCACTTGAATCCTCGACGGAAAACAAAACCGCGCTTGCGTGCCTCGCTTGCCTGCTTCTGCCCCCTCGGGCGCAATTGAGAAACGCATCGCGGCGAGCACATCCCCTCCTTCTTCCCCGATCCCGCCTAGCGGTGGGCACCTGCAGGAACAGGGGAGAGAGGGCCAGGAGGGGAAAGCAACCGGCTGGCACATTCTTCTTTCGGTGGTGTGCTTTGGCCCTGTCCAATCGGCGCACGGGCGGGTTCGCTTGCGGTCGCATCTGGGCGGGCTTGCAGGCCGCTGGGCGCGAGAGAGCGCGTCCGTTTCAGGAGCACTTCTGCAGCGCCCATGCAGCGCCTCTGGCTCTGTCAACTGGGTGACCTCATCTGGCAGATTGCGTTATTTGTGTGAAAGGTGAGACGCTCACACGCCGTCCAGGTAGCACCCCCGATGCAGCTGTGGCTTGAACCCGCAGCCCAAGTGTCGTTGCACGCGGCGATGTGACTCGCAAAGGGCGACAGGGGGGAGAAAGGACTCGCAGGTGCCAGTGCCAGACCAGACGGGGGGCCCAAAGAAAGAAAGACAGCCCTCGCCGTCGATGACTTGCAGAAGGGAATCCGGATCCAGACAACAGGAGCTGCACGCAACAGGAGCGGGAAAGAATGTGCCGAACCAGACGGCGCGACCCAGTCCGACCCAGAGAAAAGTCGGTCCAAGGCCTCCCCCTGGATGTTGAGAATCTTGGAGGGCGGAAAAGCGAGCCTCCCCCCTTGCCAGGGCAAGGATGAGGGCGCTGGAAACTTTGGGCCAGGCGGGTCCATGTTGATTGACAGGACGGAATGCACGGTCGGAGGTTTGGCGGAGGGTTTGGCACGTCGGCAACACGCCGGACCCATGGGGACCCGAGTGCCACGACACCTCATTTCGACCGCTTCCTCTTTGCCCCCACGTTCTGGACCACCGGCATTCCTTTGTCGGCCACCGACTTCCTTGCCCTTCAGAAGCCCCCTCGAAATTTCCGTGCGTCTCTAGCGCGCACGCCGTCGGCATTCATAGCGAGTCTCCGGAGGAAAGGGGCCGCACGAAGTGGGAATGGCGAGTATTCCCAAGTTCTGGTTCGGGACAGGCCTCCCCCTGCTAATTTCCCCCGGAGCACCTGCCTGCTGGGAACGCGCCAGGTTTTGTCATTGCCCGGGGAGCATCAGCGGGGGGGCCGAGTGGGTATCTGACGCCGGAGACGCGTCGCATTCACCCAAGCTGAGGAAGCCTCATCCCGCGCCGACCGGGGGGGGGGGACCTGATCCGGGATCCCGTCTCAGTTCCGCTGGAGATGCAAGCCCCTTTCTGGTGCAGGGCCTCATGGCGCGGAAATGACCGCGAGCTCAGGCCCATCAGCCCAGTGCTTGGGAGAGGAAGATCGCCTTTCACAATGTCGTGGGTCGTTCATGAGGCGCTATGGGCTGTGTTAGCGGGCGATCCACATGTCGAGGATAATAATGCGCGTTTTATAAACAGAAACAAAACTGGGGATTTTAACCTCTGGTAAGGATTCTCTGGGTCGGCGAGCGACGAGGCGTGTGGTCTTCCCTCGATTATAACGCGCGCCCGCTATTGCTTCCGTGCGGCCACGCGACGCACGTCGGTAAAGAAGCCTGCCGAGTAAGAGAAATGCCTCGCGGTGCACAAAGTTGTCGAACGGCCGGTGAACGGTGTCAGGCACCATCACAGCACAATCCCGCGGCAAGGTCTTCCACCGCTATGCCCGTCGCAGTTAGCGCGCCGGCACCGCCATCCCCATTTCTCATTCCCATCCCCAAACAAGTACCGAGCGCCGTCGGGCGGAAGAGAAGCCCGCGATGGGGCGGGAAGGGGAGACTTTTGCGGGAAATAATCTTGTAGATCCCGATCCCCCTATCCCGGACGGGGATGATGGTTCGGGCCTGTTCCCTGTCGCCTGTTCCACCATCGTTGGGGGGTTTCCACTCTGCTCGTACTCTTACCTCGTTCGGGGCTTTCATCAAGGGACAAGGGAAGAAAAACAGAGAGGGAGGTACATGGCGGACGTGGGGCCTCTCTGTCGTCCGTACTGTGCTCCACCAGTCGCCGAGAGCCCAAGAACCGAAGGCGAGGAACCCCGTTGTCGACTGCATCGTCGAGTGGAGAAGGCACCGGAAGCAATCCCCCTTCCCTTGCGGAAGAGTACAATCGGTCCACTTCCGCCGAGGTGTCTCCCCGTCACACCGACTTCTGGCCGGCGTGCCGAGTCCAAGTGGTGGTTGGGGTTTGGGGAAGATGGCCGAGGTATCATCGAATCGTTGCACCCGGGGTTAATTGCGTCGGAAGACCCAGGCAGGCGGGCCGAAAGGTTATCAGAAACCGCGCCTGGATATTTCTCCGCAGAAGTGATACTGGTAAGAGAAGAATCGGCGCTTGGTGTGGTGGATGCCGAGCGAAAACCTGATGTGCAAAGCGCGCCCGGAATGTTTTCACTTCCATGCGCTTAAGAAAGGTCCGAAGTGGGCCGCCAAAACCACCGCACCCGTTCCCTCGGAAGGTGCGGGAGGAGCACTTGTGCTGTACTACGAATGCACGAGGTCGTGTATGTCTCCGGCCCCCCTCCCCCCGGGCCAACAAGACGTCTTTCGGGCCCCATCTGTCTCCCTCTGTCTGGACTTCGGCTCCCAAGCGACTTGCTAGCGCCATGCGCCCCTTGCGCTAGCCGCAGCTTTGGCGTTTTTGGCGTGTTTTGGAAGCTGCGAGACGGAGAGGGGAAGACGTCAGGTAGTCGGGACGTTGCCTCCTTTTGGGATGAACCCGTGGGATGGCGCTGCGCCACTGTCTCGAGGCGTGGGGCGATTCCACGTTGCTGGGATGGGCTAAGAAGAATTGGGGGATGGTGGATTTCCAGAGACGTGCCCACGATACCCTCTCTGCGCGTTTCTGCTCGGTATTCCTGTTTCCATACCGAGTAATTCAACGTGAGCCGCTGCAAGCAAAAAGAGCACAGAGAAACTCCCCAACAAAGAAAGCATTCCACACGCAGCAGAGCGCTCTGGTGCTGCATCTGCTGCACGTCTCGCCCATACATGCTTGATATTGCCGAGTAGACTGCCCATGCAAGCCCGCACTCTGGCGCCACCAATGGAACCCTCCCCCCTCAGTCTCACACGACAGACGTCCGTCTTCCCCGCGAAGCAGCGGCCTCGTGTCACCAATGGTCTTTTAGCCTCTTTGGAGCGTTGCAGCGAACCACGAAGCGCGCTCGTCTGGTGCGGGTTTCTTTAACCGAAGCGTCGCAAGCAAGCCTGTGGACCTGAAGCTGTGCCCCCCTGCTGGGTGCGTCTTCGTGTGTCGCAGGTCTGGCGGGAATCGGAGGCTGGTGTCCGAGAGATCTGGGTTCCTTTTTTTTTTCTTGGGTCGGGGTCGGGACTGACGGACAGGGGGGGGGGAAGGGATTGGCCCCCCGTCGCAAGCCTGAGGCCGGTGCTGATGCTGCGCTGAGTCAGGCAAACTGCCTTCTCGGGATGTACTTGTACACATGTCTGTTCCCCTCTTCTGGCGCTTCGTATCGCAGGTCGACGGTAGTACGGCGCCAATTAGTCCCCGTGTTCTCCGTAAGGGCGTCGGATGGACACATGTCGGTGGCGCTTGCTAGAGGAAAACAAATATTGTATTGTACACGTATGGGCGGGCGCCCGCACAAGCGCGGCTCGCTCCGGGGCCTGCCCGGTGGGTGTGGACGACGGGACTGGAAAGCTCTGGATCGGCACTTTGGCTAGGGAGAAGAGCGCAGGGCGACCTGAGCTCCTGCACCTCGCATGCTGACCTCGTACGAGAACGCACATAATATGCTGTGTCATCCTACCTGGAGGCGCTGACTGCTCGGTACCACAGGTACTCTACTACGTAATTATATGGGTGTGCAAGGCACCTTCCTCGTACTTCAAGTTTTACAGTGGACCTCAGGGAGCCCACCTTCCAATCACGGACCAGGTCCCGCTGTCGACGTCGACCGTCTACTGCCCGAAGGGATGCGCTGCTGGGAGTCACACCATTGTTTCTGTCTATGTACGAGGCAGCTACGGTCCCTTCGTGTTTTCTTTCTTTTCTTTGGCAGGTGGAACACTACTCCCAGCGTGGTTACAAGTAACAGAACATCGAAGCATCAGACCTGGGAATATTCCCCCATGCGAAACACTGGGATGAGTCGTTGAAAAGTGGTAGGTACAGAGGTACTTCATCCAGGAGCAAATCTGCCGTCGCAACGTCTGTGCGCTCTCAACCTCGCAGGGAGACAAAAAAAGACGACGGGCTGGTCTGGGGTCCCACACCGCCAGACTGCCCGATACGGAAAACCCGCTTGGAGAAAGCGGGAACGTCACCCCTGGGAGGTTAAATCCCGCTTTTCTTTGTCGTTTGTGCGCTTCATGCGCAGCTGCAGGACGCACGGGGAAAGAGTCGAGTCCTATCAGTGCAACGGGCCTTCGCGTGCTTTCCCCCCCTCCCCTCTTTGGGAAGTGCGTAGACTGCGTTTTGACCCAAATGGGATGCTGGGACTTGACCATGGTCGAAGGGAACTGCGTGCGACACATCTGCATGGCCTGTTACTGTAGCCCTGTAGGTACTCCACTAATACGACGTTGGAAGAAGCAGCGATAACGTTGCGAGATCTTCGCTCTTACATACCTCTTACATTGCAAGCTAAAATAGCCTATTCCGGTTCTCGCTATCTGAGACCGCTGGTCGTGTTTCTCTCCTCGACACTGGCGGCCGCCGAACCAGACTTTGGCGGTCGGCAGACGGCTTTTTCTCTTTCTTCCGACTGCTGGGTGCCATGGCCGCTGCCAACCCGGAGCCCGGGCGCGGGGCACGGACAGACACGGGACTGGCCTTGTGCAAACCCGGGTTTGCATTTCTCTCTCTTTCTATCTCCGGGAAAAAGCACAGCTCGTTATTACTGTCCGGGCTATTAACCCCTGAAGAGGCGGTCTGTAGAAACTCTGTCTGGAAGGTATCAGGACTTCGAGAGCTCCGGGAAATTTTGTGGCGGCCGCCATCCCCACGCCAAGGGTGCTTGCTCCCCCAAATCTTGTGATGTTTGGTGGCGCCAGGGTGCTTCAGGCCTATCAATGTGGTTCACCACCACATGGCACGTCGTGGGGGCCACCGTACATAGCCCCTGGCCAACGCCTTGGAAGCCAGCACGCACAAGGATCAGTTGGTGGGAACTGATACCGGGCCCTCGGGTACGAGGAGGCGCCCTCAGGGCGTTTCCAGCAAACAACGTGACAGTTGCCTCTTTTGGCCGACAAGGGAGCGGAAAAGCAATGTGGAAATGGCGGAGAGACGCCGATCCAGATTGTCGGTTCCAAGCTCCATCAGCCGCGGATAACACGGATAGGCAAAAGCAGCATCAACGCATGGTGTAATATCCTATCGCGGAGCTTTCCGCCCCGATAGTGCAGGTTGATACTGGCTGGTGCCCCGCTCCGCTCCGCTCCGATCACCACCCGCTCATTCATGAGCACTGCGCACAGGGCAACAATCCCTCGCCAGCTCCGCCCCTGTCGTACCTCTTACTCGGTCGACGAGGTATCAGCTAGTGCAGCCTCATATGAGATATGGCAAGCCGGCGCGCGCCGATGATGCGTCGGAGCTGACCCTCTCGGGGGATTTTCGCCGAGATTACTGCTTGATATTGTCGCCGGCGACAATTTCGAATACGGCCTTCATTCCTGCATTACCGAGTAGAAGCGTGGCGCCCTAAACCAACCCCCGGATTCGAGGGCTTCCGTGCCGTGCCGCACAGGAGCCTGTGCGACGAACACAGGCCCATACGAGGTCGCACAGCGCATCAGTAACGGCAGCGAACCGAGATGGCTCCGTCATCCTCAGGCGTCACAACATCGAGTTTCTTGTCATCCTGCGTCCTCGGTCGCACCCTCCTCATCTTGTCGCTGAGCTGGATGCTCTTTCCGGTTTGCGCTTCTCTCCTGCCACGCGCTCTGGCGGGGTGCAGGGTTCCATTTCCATTGCTACGAGGTACGAGGTACTCGGTAGGGCGCCCGTCCCGCCGGGCAGTGGCCGCCCGCGCCGTCCTTCCCTCAAATCCACCTCGCGACCTGCCATCCGCCGCTCCTTCCTGCTGACCAACCAGACGCTGGCCCGTCAATTGACCCGGGCCAGGCCCAAATTAGCCCCGCTACCAATCCCGCATCGTTCCTCCAGCTCGTCAGTGGCCTCAACTGTCTGGGGCCAGTGGCATCCTGTATTATTAGCATTGATTGCACTCTAAATTTCGCCTGGCACCGCCTGCAGCCCCGATCGTCCACGCCGTTGGAACGAATACGGCCCGCCGGGTTGGCCGCCCAGGCTGCCCCGGCCATTCCCCCCCTCCAACGGGCCGATGTGGGCATGCTGTCCTGCAGATGGAATCCCATCAGATTCCTCGGAGCCTCGACCACATGAGACCTCGGCCGGTCTGGATCCAGGCCCAAATGGCACTCTCGACAGGCCTCGCACAGAAGGATCTCGCACCTCCTTCCATCTTGGACGCGTCCACCTCCCACGTCCCAGTCCGCATCCCCGTCGGCCGGCCCCACAGGGCTTCAGTCCTCTCGGAACACACGCAACCTTCCACATTCCGCTGTTGATCTCCATGTTGACCGGCACCCCAAGCTTCTCGGGGTGGGGCGCTTCATTACCTTTCTGGCTAATTTGGACCCAGGGACACCAGGGTGCAACCCGAGGTACCCACGTCCATCTCCGATAAGCGTGGTACGTCCTTGGCCGTGTTGCTTGCGCTCTTCGACACTGTCTGTTACACCCCGGATCCCCGTCGGCCCCAGGGCGGATCCGCCGTCACACCCTGGGCAGATCACACCCCCGGGGCGGCTTGTGCACCATGCTCCCTCTGCGCGGGCCCCTGTCGTCTTGTTGGAACAGTCCAAGGGTGGCCGAACGGGAGGACGATATCTGCGCCTGCAAGCTCCCCCAGCTGCAGTGGAGACGGGCCCGTCCCTTTGCTTTCTCTGGCCTCACACCTCCCCCGGCTCCTCTTCTTGTTGCGGGCTTTTACCACTTGCATGCCCAGTTATTGCTTGTCAGACCAGATATTCCAAGTCTCCGGGTCCATTCCCGCCCCCCGGCCCTACTATAGCGCGCATAAGACAGGGGGACCCAAGACTTCCAGGCATTCAGAGTCGTGTCCACCCGCGTAATATATTGTCCCCGGCTTCACCCACCTTCTGCTCTCCTCTTCTCTCTCTCACTTACGGCGGCCCGCGCCCAAACGAACACCATATCGAACCAGCGGATAAACGAGGTTTTCTTCTGAGAGGGATCGGCAGTAGCATCATTCACACATGCTTCCCCGGTCTGCTAGTCTCCTCTCCCGCTTAGACGTCCGCAAAACCAGATTCCGGGACACACCAGAGGATCCGAGCGACGCGGGCTCCGCGGCTCGACCGCTGCATTAACCATGATGTGGGCCGCTGCCGCACCGTATCCCTATTACTCAGAGTACCATACTTCGAAGCGGAAGGGGAGTGCCGGCAAGAAGGATGGATCATCCCAGTCGGCCATCCGCCCGCTGACGAGTGGTTCCGCTGCCACTCCAGGCTCAGCAACCGGCTTGAACACGGACATGCCTGCCGGTCTTCTGGAACCAGCCATTGACGGGCCACCTTCTCCCGACCGACTGCGCGCCCTGAATAAGCAAATGAAGCAGGCCACCAATTTTGATAAACACCGAAGCCACCACCCATCCGCCTCCGCTTCCTCCACCCACAACTCGTCGGATCGTCCCTGGGATCAGGTCCTAGACAACATTTCGCTTTCCCGGCGCTCATCTGGGCGCTCCACGTCAAGCAGCATGCCCTCTCGGGAAAGGCCCGACAGCGTCCAGCTGTTCGGGAAGACCATCTTCGGCAGAAAGGGCGCGCGACTAAAGCGCGACAGCAGCGCGAACAGCTCGTCGGCGAGCTCGCTATACTCGGGGGATACGCCACTCGAGAACACGCAGCCCAGCACCGTGGACTACTTGAAGCCTGGCATCTTCACTCGGAGGAGGGCGGCCAAGTCGGACCCATATCGTGATGCGAGTTCCACGCCGGCAACGCTGAAGAAGCACAGCATCTCTGGCCCGTACAACTTCCAGCACGTCACCCATACGCCACGGCAACACGCGCCCGGGTTGGAGCGGGCCAGTCGCATGGGCTCCGTCACCGAATTCCCGACATTAAACCCGAACGACTCGCGCTTCCCGGACCTTCCTCCCGAGGGCCACTTCGTCACTGAGTCGTCCTATGGAAGCGGTGTCGCCATCAACGTAGAGCCTCACACGCGCATCAACATGGACAGGCCACGCATTTACACAACTACCATGATGCCCCGCTCTGGACCGCGCCGCCTAGTAAAGTCTTCCAAGTCTCAGGACCAGATGCGCGTTCCTCCCCCGCGCCCACCACGGCCCCCAAAGTCGGCAATATTCGAGGCTGAGGAGCTCTCACTTGTAATGTCACCACCGATTCCGCCTCCTAGGCTGTCTAGCCGGCAGTCTATCAGGTATGGTGCATTCGACCCGTTGGCGACCACCACCCTCGCCCGCCCGCAGACCAGCGGCGGATTCCGGCAGCCGGAACCGCTCTATTTCACGACCAGCTCATCGCCGCCACCGACTGCGCACGGCAGCAACCCGTCCGCGGACTTTGGTCTGACACCGGACTCGTACCATCACGCGATGAGCCCCCACCACGCCGTGACGACACCCGACGACGAGGCCTGGCCGCTCACACCTACGACGACGGCCACTACGACTACGACGCAGGATGGCGCTCTTCCCGACGTGCCCGAGGAGGACGAGCCCCCCAGGGTGTCTCACAAGTCGCGCGGGAGTGTCAGGAGTGTTCTCAGCACCTCTTCGTCTATTCGACGTAGTCATTCGGTTCCTCAGCTACGACGCTCGGCACAACAGACGGACCTTTGCGAGGCTTCCCACCGACCCACCAGCGCGGGCTCGGACACGCTAGGCCGGTTTGACCTGTTCGCTGCGCAGCGGGCGCTCAGAGCATCCGCGCCCGAGTACGACGAGATGGATTCCCCGGGCCGCTCGAGCTGGGAGGATGACATTGATTACTGTTATGAGAACGAACTCGAGGCAGTCTGTGACTATGAATGGTCGCGTCCTTCCAGTGAGACGTGTCGCGACGAGGCGGATGCGACGCCTTGCCTAACACTCTCCGAGTCGCAAGCCAGCCCGGCACAAACGGAAGCGCCCGAACCGACGTCTAGGCTTCTACTCACGCCCGACAACGAAGATGTCCCGGCGTTAAGCCCCGCCAGCCAAGTGTCTCTCAACAACGACCCCGAAGCCATCACGCCGACGACGACGGCCCTCCCGGCACCGCCTTCTTTCTCATCTCGGCGTCCCGGGGCGGCGGGCCTCGCCCTCAAGAAGACGCGGCCCGTCTCTACGGCGTCGAGCTTCAAGGAGTCTCACGGCTTCACGCTCTCGCCCTCGCTGCTCATCCCGGCCGACTACCAGCAGCAGATGACGCTCGCGACGTCGGACGCGGGCTACGACGGCAGCGGGCCCGTCATCGTCGACGACTACCACCTGACTCCGGCCTCGCATTCGAGCGTTCTCGACCGCGTCAGCACCTCGACGCTCGGCACTGACTCGTCCAGCCGGTCCGCCACGTCCAGCGCGGGCCGCCACGAGTCGACCTCGACCGCCTTCACGCGCTTCACGGGCGACTCGGAGGAGGGCAGCTGGAGCCCCAAGAGCGAGGCGGCCAACCCGCGCAACGAGTGCTCGTTCGTCGAGACGCTGATCCCCGGCTCGCCGCCCCAGCTGGACGCGGGGCTCGCGGTGCCGGAATTCAGCCCGGGGATTCCCGGTGTCGGGCGGCCGAGGGCGAAGACGACGAGCCTGGCGACGCCGCAGCCGCGGTCGCCCTTCTCGCTCTTCCCCAGGTCGCCCAGCATGAGGCGCGTCTAGGCGGCCCATTGTGTTTTCTACTGTTATAATATTCTGTCACGGGACATTGCGTGTCTCCGTTGTGTGCTATAGGCCGTGGTGTCTTTACGCTCGCCTTGTTTTCGATTTTTGGTTCGGCGTATGGATAGACCAGAGCGGGAAAAAAGGCGCTCTCCCCCCGTGGTTACCACCACGCACATTACACCAGGCACTCTTTGCCGGCTTTCTTATGTTACTTATATCACTGTCACTGTCGCTGTCACTGTCACTATCACGCGTCGTCTTTTCCTAGGGTTATAGAAGGGGAAGGGGTTCCATCACTATCAACAAGGCGGGGGATCAAAAATTTGTTCGTTTTTTTTTTGGTTCATTTCGGCAACGGCAGGTGCTGTACCTGCTTTTCTGTTGAGGGTTATATACAGGATCCGGGAGGAAACTATTATGCTTCTACTTTGGGCAACTTGGGTGGACATGAGGAATAGGGGAGAAAGAGGAGTTTGGCAATGGCCGAGTCGTTGGGCGGGGACTGACTGGCTGAAGAGAATAAACAATCAAAACTTCCCACAAGCTCTGCATGCTACCGCGCTACGTGCTATTGTCGACTAGGTGCCCAGATCGATACTAAGTTAGGTACGGCCGAGTTCCCCTCTGAACTTGGGAAGACTTCGCCGGTGCGTAACGGCCCGAGTCTAATATAATACTGCGCTTCCGTTCGCAACCTTCAACACCAACACAATGCGAGTACTCCCTCAAGTCATGGCCCTGAAAGCTCCTTCGCCTCCGCTCCCACTGTCGGGCCCTCCACCAGCCTCCCCACCAGGACCGCCATCAGGCCCCTTAGTCTGCCTCGAGCGCAAGTCGTCTGGCGTCCAGGTGCCTTGCTCCCGGCGCGCCCTGTACGCCTCCTCCTCCAGCGCTTCAACTTGCGCCTTCAACGAGTTCACCGCAATGTCCCGGTTCCTCACGGCCGCATCCCGCTCCTCCAACTCCCTCCGTGCCTCCTCCAGCTGCCTCTCTGCCACTGCCTTCTCCCGGAGCGCGGCGTCCTTCCCCGCGACCGCCGCCTCCATCGCAGTCTTGGCCATTTTCTGGGCGTCAATCATCACCGCGTCTCTCTGCCGCAACGCCTCATTCTTCTGAACCCGCATGGTTCCCAGCTTCGTTAATGTGTCTCTGCAGCGCCCTTCAGCGACTTGCCTCAGCAAGTCCGCCTCATTCCTCTCCCGCCGTGCCATGTTCCGCTCCAGTATCAGCTCGTCCGCTGTCTTGTCCTCATCGCGCGCGGTTGGCCCGGGCGGCACGACAAGCAATTCCCTGTTAGAACGCGGAGCGTCGACCGGCTGGGGAGGCGGAACATGGGTCCGTCCCAAGCCTCCAGTGGACGGGAGATTTTGCGCCGAGGGCTGCGCAAGACCGGGCGGAAGGCCTCCCGCCGCGCTCTGTGGCGTTATGCCGCCGGCGCGAGCGTTGTCTAGCCAGGGCGCGGGGAAATTGGGCGATGGGGGCTGTAAAAAGCTGGAATGGGGGGTTAACTGCTCGACGGACGGGTTGTTGGATAGCCCCGGGCTTGCTAGGGGAAAGATATCACGCGGCGTGGGCTCTCTAGAGCCGGTCGAGGCATTGCCATATCCAGCGGGCCACACACTGGAGACTCGCAAGTTTCCCGGGGCTGCTATCTCGTGCGGCGAGAGTCGTGGGAGACTAGGCGGGGCGTTGAGCTGTCCCGGCGGAGCCATGTTGGAGCCGATGCCTGGTGATAGCAGGCGATCAGGGAAGTGTAAACGCCCCGCCAAGGTCTCATCCTAGTTGCCCTGCCGGGGGCCCATGTAACCGGTAGCGGGCACTGGAACAGGACTGGAAGTGGTGCCATGGGCTTCCCAGGGGGTGGGCGGCCGAGCCTTTCGGTTGGCCATGGTGGTGGTAAGGATGGTAGGTTGATGTTGTTGATGCCGATGCTGATACGGTCAACCCCCATTCCGTGCCCGTGCCCGTGTCTGTGGACCAAGAGCGTCTCTGCGTGGTTAGCTTGGCTGATCACTGGCTCTGCCTTCCCTCGGGCTCGAGACAGCAAGAGGTAGGCTCGTCCCGTCGGCCCTTGCTGCTCTGGTCTTTCGACCTGCGCGATCCCAGCAAGTGCTCCTGCCCACACACCCGTGCATTCCCGGCCCAGGCACGGCCGATTGCCCACCGCCCACAGCCACCGGTGAATATCGTTGAACCACGGCGATTCTCCTTGGCCACATTAGTAAGTCCTTCTTGGCCCTGCCGTCTCGACACTGGTCTCTCACACAATGCTCACCTGCACCAAGCAGGCGTAACCAAATAGGGGTGTTCGTTCCATTTGTGGTTCCTATCAGTACATACGGAAACGGAAAAAGAAAACCAACCTCGCATGAAAAACATAAAAGCATTATCCCAGCCCGTATTAAACGCCAGTTCGCCATCGGTAAGTCTCACACAAGGGCAAAGGCGATAGAAAAGAAAAACCCTCCCTCACCCAGACTTCTTCTTCTTCTTGGGCCTCTCCTCCTCCTCCTCCTCTTCCTCTTCCTCTTCCTCATCATCATCATCGTCGCCTGCCCCCTCCTCGTTATCAACTCCGCTCTCATCCCCGCCACTCCCCGAGCTCTCATGGTCACTGTCAAACTCCTCGGCCACATCACTGTCGCTATCCGCCTGGAAGTCCTCGTCCACACTCTCCTCATCCTCGTCCGCCGATCCCCTGTCCGCCTTGCCGCCGACGACCTCGTCGTCCGACGAGAGGTCGTTGCCGCGCATGGCGGCCTGCAGTAGCTTCGCGTCCTCGTCGATCTCATTCTTGACACGCAGGCCCTTGATGCGGAAGAACTCCTCCAGGCCCCTCAGGTCTTCCCTGTTAATGTTGCTGAACTGATGGGACCCGGCGCCATTCTTGAGGTGCACCGTAATGTCAAAGGTAGAAAGGGCCGAGATGGCGCCCGTGACACGGGAGAACGTGATGGATGATGTGTTGTCGTATGCAATGTACGTGGCCGGCTTCGGGACGAACATGAATGCCTTTTCGAGGCAGTACAGGAAGCCCTCGCTGGCTTTGATCGAGCACTTGATACCGTATTGTTGACGGTGTCTGTTTCAAGTTAGCATGGGCCCGTAGGCACAGCGTGTACGGCCGAGGGAACATACGTTTGGAAGTCCTTGGCAGGAGTGCTAATCTTCTTGTTCCCCAGCCCTCGGAAGATGTACGTAACGATCTCGTGGAGCGGTTGCTCGTAGTGGCTCTGGAGCTTGTCCTTGTACTTGCCGTTCAGCTCCTCCTCCGGAAGGTTGAGGTCAATCGTCACCTCGTCGTCCTTCTTAAACTGCATGACAACGAAGGGGTATCGCGTTTGGCCTTGCCGAAGGGGCGGGTCCAGGCCGACACACAGCATGTAGTGCAGCTCGTCGGGCTTGGGCAGAACCATGAACTTCTTGATGGCGTCGTATTGGATCTTGTAGTCGTACGTCTTGCCGCGCATCCGGAAGGACTCCTCGTACATGTCGATATCGAAACGGCCTCTGGAACACTGGTATTAGCATCACAGGGAGAGGGAAAAGAATAGCGGAAAAGCACCACGAACCTCGGCGTCAGGTGGAGCACGTCCAAGAAGGTGGCGATAGTATCGCCAGCAGACTCGCCGATTTCCGCCTTCTCGATCATAGTTTCGTAGAACAAGGTCGCGGCATTCTGCTCCTCCTCGTCGCCGCTAGCCTGCTCGCCCTCGGCCGCCTTGCGCGTCGTCATGCCGGGCACGTAGAACCTCATTTCCACCAGCTGGTCATCGCCAGCCGCGGCCTTCTGCCCCTTGTTCTTGCCGCCGGTGGAGCCATTCGTCTCCCCCTCGCCCTGCGGGAGGGAGAACTCGATCGACACCTCGTTGCGGCCGGCAAGGTTCGTGTTGGAGATCTCTTGGTACGGCACCTCGAACGACGGTCGGTTCTGCACGTTGAAGGTGAGCTCGGCCTTGGCGAACTCGGCCTTGCCCCAGTTCCACCCCCGCAGCGAGTGCTCCTTGCTCTCGAGGTTCGCGCTGTACCAGTTCTTGAACAGCTTCGCCAGCCGCTCGTAGTCGTCCTGCTGGAATCCGTGGAGATGGATGACGCGAGACGTGCGGTCGAGGATCTTCAGCTCGTAGCCCCGCGCGGCGCGGCTCCATTGGGCGTGGCCGATCTGTGCGCCATCGAGGGTGAAGGTATCGCCGCCATGCGACGGCTTCCAGCCGAAGCCGTCTTTCGCGAATCGGCACTTGCCATCGTCCCTAGAGAGATCCAGGTAGATGTTGTCGAAGCTCTCGCTGCGTTTGGACATTTCGGTTAGCGCCGGTGGAGAGAGAATGTGTGTATGTGTGGATGGTAAGAAAAGAGCACAATAATCCAGCCAGAGCTGGTGGTGATTCGGGGCGCGCGGGGCTATAGACCGCTCCTTCCTCAACACCACAGATGCCTGGAAGGAGCAATGGGGGAAAGAGACAGAACCTACATAGACATGGTCGCGGATCCAGCTAACTTCGGCGGTTCCCACAGAAATCAACAGAGGACCTCCGGCTCGATTAATGAAAGGTGTTGGCTGAATCGCCCGCAAGATCAAGAGGATGCTGGGACCTTGGGGGAAAAAACGGTCTGATGGAAGCTTGGTCCGTGGCGTCGGCGATGGGAGCTCTGGGGTTCGCTAAAATTTCGCGACTTCCCAGAGCGCGGCGCACCGCGTTCTGGGGCGGCTGATTAAGTGGTGGGGCTGGGAGCGTGTGCTACCAGCTTATACATAAAATCGGATGGTAAGATGTTTTCGGTTGAATATGTCTATATCCAGAAATCACATGTATTAGGTATTTATCCTCCCATCAGAGGCTTGGCGGCAAGACCATTGCTCACTCTGATCATGACCTCGATAGCAGTTCGTACATCCCCTTCCAGAAGGCCCGATAATACTAATCCACCTCATGCTCAAGGCCAGCCTCCTTGGCCTTCCCATCCGCCACCTCGCACAGATACCTCCACGCCTCAGCACCCACGCGACTAACACTCAACCTCGACTGTTTTAGCATCTGCATGTCCTCCAACTGCCCCTTCTGGCCCATCTCCTTCAGCTCCTTCAGGTAGATGGGAACGGCGAACTTCTTGACGAACTTGACGTGAACGAGCCCCCACCGCGGCTTTTCCTTGGTTGACGCAGGATCGTAGTACGCCGTGCCAGGCCGGCGGGCGCTCCCTGGGTGCTAATGTTTAGAATATGTGCCTGGATAGATGTTCCCGAGAGGGTTAAGACGGAAGGGAAAAGGCTGTATCTTACTGTCCTCGGAGAACTCCTTGACGACTTCCATGATGCCGAAAATGCCGGGCTCCTTGCAGTTCGAGTGGTAAAAGAAGGACTTGTCACCAGCGTTCATCGCCCGGAGATTATTCCTCGCTAGGTACCAGTTTAGTAAAAAAGCCCCTTGAGAAGCCAGGTTCAGGGCCAGGGCCTTACCAGCGTATGCTCGAATGCCTTGCCCGGGTTAGCATCAGAGTCATGTCAGGGAGGATCGAGGATGCCACTCACCATCCCAGGGCTCCGGTACCTCCTTCGCCCTCAGGTCATCAATTGAGAACCTGACGTCGATGCCATTCTCAAAGCGCGACTCCGGCTCTGCCTTCATGAGCCAGTACCACTCTCCCTCGTGGTGCTCTACCTCAGGGTTCCGCGTCGGGATCGAGTCGACGTCCGGATCCTCCGAGGTGTCTCTCGCTCCTCGCACGACCTCTGCGGGGCTCGTCGACACTTTTGACTTGGGAGCCTTGGATTTTGTAGCCTTCTGGCTCCCTCCCTTGGCTACTGTCTCGCCCTTCACGACGCGTCGCGGCGCGTCAGAGGCATCACGGCCGGCGCCGTTCTTACTCGCAGCGCCCTTGCCGGCCGCTCCCTTCTTTCCCACGGGCTTTGGAATCTCCAGCTCGGCTTGGGCCGCAACAGGCTCCGCAACCTTGCCCGCCTGGCGCGCAGAGCGTCGCTTCGCTACGGGCTCAGAGACGGCTGTCTCCGCTGACCGCTTGCGGGGCATGATTCGCGGCTTGGTTCGCAGGAAATTCGAGACAGGGCACCTTTCCTATGTTAGAAAAAGAAGAAAAACGCGAGAACAATCGTAATAGAACGTTTTAAGATGTGAGTTGCCTTGGATGTGGTAGGTTGAGGAAGCGTGAGCAGGGTTGAGGAGCTCTTGCAATTTCAACAGTGTCGCGGAAATGCTCGCGAAACGTCGGGTTTTAACGGCCCTTGCGCGCCGCATCCTGGAGGCAAGCTCACAACACTTCCAGTTCGCCATTCTTGGGAATTTCTAGTCACATGTAAGCTATCGTCTCCGAGGCGTACTGCTCGAATATATAAGCTTGACTTCAGAGCTTTTGAATTCCTCTATCTACCGTCATCCGCCCACCAGCATCCCCCTGCTACGTGTACATACATCCCACAGCCATCCCTCACTTCTTCAAGATAGCCAGAAGCTCCTTCACAATCGCATCGCCCATCTCCGCCGTCCCCGCCTGGCCCCCAATATCCCTCGACCTCGCTCCGCCCTCAATGGCCCTCCGGACCGCCTCCTCCACGGCGTCCGCCTCGGCGCTCAGGTTCAGCGAGTACCGCAGCATCATGGCCACCGAGAGGATCGTTCCCACGGGATTCACCACGCCCTTGCCCGAGATGTCCGGCGCCGACCCGTGAATCGGCTCGTAGATGCCGTTGCACTTGCCCTTGCCGTCGGGAATCCCGCTCAGGCTCGCGCTGGGCAGCAGGCCGATGCTGCCGGGGATGACGCTCGCCTCGTCCGAGATGATGTCGCCGAAGAGGTTGCTAGTGACCACCACGCCGTTCAGCGCCCTCGGGTTCTTGACCAGGATCATGGCCGCGCTGTCGATGAGCTGATGCTGGATCTTCAGCTGCGGGAACTCCTTCTCGAACGTCTCCGTCATGACCTTCCTCCACAGCCGGCTGGTGGCCAGCACGTTCGCCTTGTCGAGGCTCCACACCGTCTTATCCCCCCTCTTGAGGGCCAGGAACCCCGCCAGTCTGGCCACCCTCTCGATCTCCTCACGCGAATACGGCTCCGTGTCCCACGCCTTGCCGTCGCCCTCGTCCTCCTTCCTCTCCCCGAAGTAGATGCCCCCCGTCAGCTCGCGCACGATGACAATATCCGTCCCGCGGCAGACCTCCTCCTTCAGCGGCGACGCCGAGACGAGCGAATCGGACGCGAAGGAGCAGGGGCGGAGGTTTCCGTAGGTGCCCATCTCCTTGCGGATGCGGAGGATGCCCTGCTCGGGCCGGACCTTTCCGGTTCCCCACTCGGGTCCGCCGATGGCGCCGAGGAGGACGGCCGACGCGGCCTTGGCGGCTTCGAGGGCTTCATCGGTCAGGGGGGTGCCGTGGGCGTCGATGGAGCACTGGTGTGGCAGCTGTTAGTGGGCGAGTCTAGGGACGGCGGGGATGTCTGTGTATGACCTACGCCGCCCATTAGATGCTCCTGGATGTTGAAGGTCCCAGCAGACGCGCTGTTCGCCTCAACGGTCTTGAGCACCTACACCACAACTCCGTCAGTGCCCTGTTCTTCCCCCCCGGGTCCTTGATTGTATTGTCTCGCTCACCTTGATACCCTCGGCAACGACCTAGGACCCAAGACAAACGTTAGCATGGGGCTAAACACACACCGTCCCTCCCCGGAAACACATCCGAGGAGAATGCGTAAAGCTCACCTCTGGACCAGAATGATCGCCCCCAAATACCACGATGTTATGCTGCGCCATCTCGACCGGGATCTGCCGAGCACGAAGGGGACAATAAAGCTTTAGGACGAAGTCAGATAAAGGGGCAGGATAGGCTTTGAGGGGAGTAGAATGCGAGCGTAAGCAGACAAGTTGAGACGTAGAAAGGCAAAAGGGTCCCTCGGTCCAAATGCTTCGTCAATTGGTTCGCAGGTGGTGGGCTGCCCCTCATGTCAGCTAGCTTGTTTTCCGAGATCGGAGTTGGCGGGGTAGGTCCTGCCGAACCCGAGCTCCTGCCGAATCGATTGAATCCCCGCGCATACATAGAGTTCGGCAGGCACGACACCGAAGTGCCAAGTACTTCAACTGCAGAGCTTCATGGATCCGCGAGGTTCACGTTCTATGTAGCCTACAAGTACATACATGTCAATACTTATGCCCAGACTCGAATTTCTGTACACCAATCTGGCATGTAAAGCGTCCAGCTAGCGCCTGTGAGCGCTACACGTACGAACAAGCATGCAGTGTCACAACGCACAAACTAGACGCCACGGAGTATTCTCTTCACACGTAGAAGTATATACACGAGAAGCATACACGGACCTTTGCGGTCTTCCTCGGCCCATTCGCAGAGTGCATTACGGCGTATCCAACCATTCCCAATTAAACGAGGACGTCGGCCGCGAAGCACGTCCCGTCTTTATCCAAGACGTCCCTGTTCGTCTTCCAGCGCCTTACACGGCTTTCGCTCCGGCCCACCCAACCCCCGGCTGCTCTACTCGTAGAAAAGCAAAGCTCATGGTCCGTCGCGAGACGGCATCTCTTGTCAGAAAAAAAACAGATGTGCAAGTCGTAACTCATAAATTTGGAAGAATGGTGTCGTCAGCGGAACGACTTGAAGGATTTGTGCGCCAACGGCGACGGCGCGTGCGAGATGGGTTGTGCCATCCCGCTCCGGCCGGTGTCCCTGATCCGGCCACCTCTCATATTAGGGGTATTAGCGCAGAAGGCGCAGATATACACGGGCGGCATGTCGCGCCTGGTAATGTTGATGCACCTGCCGTGCAGCCACAGCTCACATGCCTCGCTGTTGTCGGTGCGTGTTAGCCAACCGCCAGCCTCAAGATGCAACACGTCATACGCAAGCTCGCCCGCGAGCGAAGGGGCCTGGACATACCATTGCACCATAAAGGCGTCTATCGCCCCGCCGGGCTCGTTACGGTGGCAGACACACCGGATCCTGTAGTGCCGCGGGCCAGTCGACGGCGTGGGGATGCTCGAGTCCGTTAGTGTCGTGGGCGACATGAGGTTCCCCGCCGCCCAGGTGAAGGACCCCGTGTCGATGCGATGCGAACGCTGGCTCGCCGCTCGCTTTTGCCGGTCCTCAACCACCTTTCGCAGCTCGCTGGTTGCATCTCCCTTGCCAGCACCGTTCACCACCGTCTCCGCCTCGCTCTCGTCGGCGTTGTCGTCGGGGCTGTGTCCCGGCCGGTTGCGGTCGTCAAAGGAAAAGCTCGCTCGCATTCTGGGGCTCTTTCTACCCGAGCTGTGGAAGATGGAGCCCACGGGCTTGTGCGGGTCGGGAAGTGCAAAGGAAGCATTGCGGCTGGGGATGATGATGGGCTCGTCGTCGGCGTCGGAATCCTCGGGATCCGACTCCATTACTCGGCTGTGCCGGCCTGAGTCTCTGGAGCTTCGACGATAGACACCGCTTGGGCCTGGTTCGTCAACGACTGTCGTCGTCTCGGCGTGCGCCCTCCCGCGGGCGTCGATCGTGAACTTGACCGATGTCCGAGTTCGCGGACCATTAGACTCGGGAATGGAGGTCAGACTTGACAGGCGGTGGTGGAGTTTTGACGGTGATATTCTGCCCGACTGACGGGGCTGGGGTCTGTTGGAAGCGACCCCGGACCCGCTGGCCTGAGGTGCCTGCGGGCGCGCGGCGGGCGCCAGAGCAGGTAGTTGTCTCCTGCCCCTGTTCTCGCTGAAGCTGCGCTGGAGACCGGCTTTCGGCCCCGTAGGTTTCGTAGGCGAGCTGGCTGCCTCGCGCGCCGCGCGCCCATTCGTCTCCTTGTAACTGAACGAGCGCTTAACCCCATCGGACCCCAGATTGGTCGATATAAGGGGTGCCGGCTCGGCGAGGGCCCCAGTGCCGGGATCCGGACGACCGACAGGCTGGAAAGAACTAGTGTCCATGTCCGAGGACGGAGGGCGGCTGAAGAGGAGCCCCGGGTCGACACCACGCCCGGGGCTTAGAACAAAGCCATTGTTGGCGGCGACAGGGTACGTCCCTGACAGGGCTGAGCTTTCGGTAGTGGTCGCGACTGGCTGCGCGCTCGGCTCCGGGGCACTAGGCTTCGGCGCAAGTGGCCGCTCCTTCCGCGCTGCCGGTTGGATATTTTCTTGGTTCGACGACTGAGGAGCCATGTTTGGCACGTTGGACGGGCCCTGGAATAGCGCAGCGTTGGCGCTCCAATCATACGTCTCGCCTGGCTGTTGAGAGGACGTCGGAGTCTCGAACAGCATGCCCGACGTCGTCGGGTTCTGGCTGGCAAAGTCCAGGTCCATCGCGGTCATGGGGATCGACGAGTCCCAAAACGATGGCGACGTCGTCACTGGGGCCGACATGGGGTAGCCGAACATGTCGTTCTGCGCGGCCGCGAATGCCGCCATGTCCGCGGGCTGGGCAGCGCCGAGGAAGTCTTGATGGCCGTAGCCCTCGTCATTCTGCATAGTGGCCTGGGTCGGACCGGGGACGAGTGTTCGGTCCGCCTTGCGGGCGGAGGGCGGGGGCGTTGCCGTCTGTGTCGGAGGCTTCTGAACTCCGCCAGTGTGGGCTCCGTCGTTCTTCTTCGAATGCGGCCCGGCGGCGCCTTGCGTTCGTGGAGTGTCGGGCGGGGGAGAATAAGCAGGGCGGGTATTCGAAGGCACCTGCGACGACGACGATAGGCGGAGGGACGGGTCTACCGATGGGAGGTTGGGGCTGGGCGAGAAATGGTTCGCATGGGATGCTATCTCGGCAGCGATATCACCGGCCGACAGGGGGCGCTTCGAGAAGAGGGACGGCGTCCGGGCGTGCAGGGCCGGGGCAGCGGGCGTCGAGGCGGTGAAAGCGTCTTGAGAGCTGTTCAGATTTCCGGGGGTCGAATTGAAGACGGAATATTCCTCAGCAAAGTGGGGGGTGGTCCAGGCACCTGGATCCGCGAACCGGCTCTCGTGATGTGCCCTCGGGGTCTCGAAGGCCGGACTTGGGAAAACGGCAGAAGTAGGAGTTTGTCGAGGAGTCGGCGGCGGCGGCTGCTGCTGGGTGTTCGGACTCCCAAAGCTGTAGAGAGGGGGGCCAAGCGCTGTGTTAGCCGAAACGGGACGGGCGCTCCAGGCAGACAAGCAGCAGGAAGGACGAGGTAAGAAAGAAGGTCAGGCAAAGCGGGTACTTGGGGGGGGACCGGGATCTGCGCTCTGCAGCTACCCTGCAAGCTGGCGGTCCAAGGAAGGCCTAAAGAAGGAAGAGGCCAACATGGAGATGCAGGACCGAACTGGAGAGGGCGTTTCAAGAACGAGGGAGGGCCCGAGGCGTGCGTGCAAAAGATGCGAGAGTAGGAAAAAAATATCTTACCTGTTCGCCGGCTGATCCCCACTCATAGCAAATATGGCTGTATCATAGGACACAGACACAACCGGGTCAGTGCAGCACAGCAACGGGGCCGACTCGGGGATAGAGGCTCGCAAAGGCGCCCTGCGTTTTGTTTGTTGCTGGGTGGACTTCTTCGGCTTTCCAGATTCGGCGCTGGAGGTTTCCGGGCGTGATTCCCGCTCGAGTCCTCGCAACGGCAAAACTCGACGAGCCAAAGAGGGGGGCGGGATGCGGGATGGGGCGGAAGCTCTGGTGGAGACCACGAGCCAACAATAAAGGATCGCTCCGTCGTCGTCTGGGCACTCGGCGATGGCGCTGGGGCCAGATGTGCCGAATAGAGTTTCTTTACTCTGTCTGGGAGGAACGAGCTGGTACAATTGTATGTATCGCGAGAAGGCAACGCTCGGGTCACTGGTAAGGAAGGAAGGCACGGGCGGATGACGAGAGGAAGGGACGGCTGGACATGTGGTGGGGGAGGGAAGGTTGACGGACAGAAAGGAGACTGGAACCAACAGACGGACGGAGGGCTCTGGCAATCGCGAGCGACAGCGTCTCCCGCCGCTGAGTTCGGGAATTGGCAGCCGGAAATATTAATTGGACTCGGGCTTAAGGTAGCGGCACAGCTGCAGCGCCAAACCGAGACAACAACGAGGACCGAGCGACAGGATCATCCCCAAGTCCGGGTAAGGGTCGACCCAGCTGTTATTCTCCGCCTGCTACGGGGTCGCTCGGTACTTTGGCCCGCTGTGACCAGGCGCTTGCGGAACATGGTCTCAGGCGAGGACAGCGGCATGGGGCCTGTACCCAGCGCTGGACCTGCAAGTACACCAAATAATATAACAAGCTGAATATGCCGTGGCACTATTAGCCAGCTTCGGAAGCAGCAAGGACGCGCCATATGGGACTGTACCGTCATCCAAACTCTGGTTTGCCCGTGAGCCAGCGCCGGCGCCAGTTAGCGCAAAGGGGTTGACTCCACGCTCGAGCAAAAGAGAGCCCGCCATGTTGCCTAAACGGGCAGGCGATCCAGGAACGGCGAGGCGACAGCAGCGTGGTGAGACTTGTTTGGCACCGGTCTTCTTTTTCTTTTTCTTTTCTTTTTCTTTTCTTTTTCCATTTGACAGAGCTTGCATGCAACAAAGACCTCTGAACAACGTCGCCTGTTTAAGACGGGGAGTCTTCCCAAGCCCGATCCAACCCTCTCGTCGGCCGGTGCCGAAGAAATCCTTCATGCGGAACGACTGGCGGGGCCGAAATTGACCTGAAGCTCCGCAACTCCAGCAGCCCAACCACTGGATATGGACCTCGGAAATCGCCCCGCAAACCATGGAAAGCATGATAGCGCATGTACCTTGGCTCTCCACGGAAGCGATTGACAGAGGCCTTCCAACCGCCGACAGCACTGTCTGAGAACCCACCTGACACAGCCCTATCGACAGGAACAGAGCGTCGTGGTATTACGCCACATTCTACTATTACTTGTCATACCTAAACCGCCTGTTGGGAGCAAGCGTGGACCTTCTGCGACACTTGACCGCCAAGGTTAGAACAAGGACGCTATCGGGTTGAACACAGTCTTGGAAGAAGGAAGGGCTCTGGAACGACAGCCCATCGCAATGACAGGATCCTGGCCAGTTTCTCTGGCACGGATGCTTGTGTTACATCGGACGAGGCCAGGAACCGTGGAAGCTTAACATGCAGTAAAGGATTGGGGGGACACGAAAAGCACTCATTGTACTCCAGCTTGACTAATCAAGCAGAACCATTGCAGTTCGGAAGCATGGCCAGGACTGGAAAAGAGCCTCTCGGCTCACGGGAGCGATAGCAGGTGCTATGAGCAAAGATAACAGACTCTAACTTCCAGCACGTCATGGTTGAAGTGAACACGCCCACAGGTCCACCTTCCAGTCCGAAAGTACAGAGTAAAGCACCAATTATCTTTCTTTTCGTTAACAACCACATATAAAAGGCCATTCCACAGCCATACGCCTACTGCAAGTGCAATCTACACCTTATACCCCCAACCCGCTCGAACCCTGCCCGAGGGGGCAAAAAGGAATGCCCTCAGTAGGAATCGAACCTACAACCTCACCATCACCATCACCAGATCTACTAGTCTACTAGTGGTGCGCTCTACCATTGAGCTATGGGGGCCAGTCGGCGACCTATTTGGTTAGCGATGCCCGCGGGTTGTGGGCGTCTTGAAGCCAGTCTGATGGCGGTCAGAGTTTTCCTGCGTCGGTTTCTGCGCGGATGGAGGCCGGAGTGGGGCCGGACGTCATGTTAGCCAATAATGCTGCATGCCAGGGCTGTGGTTGTGGGCCACTGAGCTCTTCAGTGTTGGAGAGATGCACGGAGCGACCCACGCCCCAGACAGTTCCAGCACCCGAACAGGCCTGTTGAAGTGAATGTGAAGGAGGGCTTCTTGCGATAGGGCACGCCGGGAAGTTGACAGAGTAGCATCCGTCAATGGGCATGTCGTTCGTCCGCAGATGATTCTAGGCATCGCTGGGCACTGGTACCGGGCGGAAAAGCAGTGCAGACATCAACCGCTGGCCACCTGGACAGACAGGCAGAGTCCCGCCGCGACATTTCGATCAGCCGGGCCGACTTGGAGTCTTGACGGACCGGTTGACGGGTCTGATGTACACTCGCTGCGACACTGTTAGGTGCCAGTTTTCTGTTGTCCCATGCTTCGAGACATGGGACCGTAGGCAGAGACAGGGCCATATTCCCCGGTGAGCCGGCTGTGCCGTGAACCCGATCGCGGGCGCCAAGTAATATGACTATCCTTTGCGGTCGAACGCAGGAGGTCGATTGGCCTCCTTTGTTTTCCAAGTCGAAGGGAGAATACAACCATACGGTTCGTATGCGTAATCTCGCTCTGGGGCGCCCTGCATTAGCCCTGCAGATACAGCTCCATGGGGTAAGCGATAGGGCTGGGCCGCTCTGTCGCTTGAACAACGGGCGGCTTACGGGAAATCAGGGGACATGGGCGAGAGAAGTTGTTGGCGGGGGAGCCTTGCCTTGTCCTTCACTAGCAGAGGGAAAAAGGACGAGGCGCTGGCCGAATTATGTATATGCGCGGTTTTCAAGGAAGGCGTCGAGTCGAGCCAGAAATCCCGGCTTGCAATCGGCTCTGGCTGGAGCCGACGGCTGCAGGAGGAAAGTGTGGAAATGAGCAAGCATGTCTTCAGCCCGCAGACAATGCGAAAGCATCCAGCGGGGTGTCAGCGCCGCATGGGGCAGTCACCCCGAGTCGGCAACTCATCAGGAAAGCTCCGAAGACGACACAGCAGAGCTGAGCCATCCTTGAAGATCCCGCAAGAACCCCGGCGGGCGACGTCACGCTCGCGGGGCCACCTCCTCGAAAGGGCAAGGCCGCGGAGCATGGCATCCCGATGATCTTCAATCCGCGCTATTCCCGGTCGGGTTATATTGGCTGATGTTCGTGCTCGCTAAGCGTCATCATGGGCGCAACGATCGTTTGAGGACCGGAGCATCTTGGCCGTTGTGGCCTGCGCCATCTTGCCAGAAGATAGGCAAACATAATTAGCTCGTGGAGGGGAACGGCCCCTTCGGCACCTGAAGCGTGCTGGAAGCTCCTGCGATTTATGGCCAATCGAATTGGCCCGCCACCGGCGACGTGAGGCGTTCTCGCCCTGCATCGGCTTGAATAAGAGCCAATTGATTGTTGCAAATCGGTATTCCAGCCGCATATTCACCTGCAGGCACTGCGGGAAACAGAGGGGCCTCCAATCCCTCTACATTGTATAGTTACACAATGTCACCTTCACACCCACCACAGGGCTAGGTGATTGCGCCCGAAACGCCATGTCCAGCGACTCCCCCTCCGCGCTGGTTCCTTCCTTCTCCTTGTCTCCTTCCCCTCTTCCACTGGTCCTAGAACCGAGTCGCCAGGCTTGCGGTCACATGATAAGACACGCCGCCTCACAGTCACTGCCGAGGAGTCAAGCATGCTCTTTCACCGGCCGGCCCCACTTTCAGGCCGGACGCATCCGACAATGGAGCAAAAGTCGGCTCCCTCCACACAGGCTTTTGCCTAGCTGTAAGTCCATCACAACGCAAGCCAGATACCACAATTTGATACCGCGTAGCGCCTGGCTAGCTCAATCGGCTAGAGCGTCAGACCCTTGCGTTGCTTCGAGGCCCTCTCGTCCCCTGTACAGTGTTGGGTCTTCTCACCGGTGAATAGCTGGCCAAGGTCGAGCTTTATAGTTTGACCTCACTTAGACAGACGCACATATATCAAGGGTTGCAAGTGTCAGAGACAGTGGTTTATATATGGTGAAACAGGGCTCTTGATACGTTCATTTGTGCTCTATCCGGCCTGGCAAGCCTCGTGAGCGGGGAATGACTGCCTCACATTGAGCTAGGCATCTCTTGACGTTGATTACGGGCACATTCATTCGATCCTTTGCAATCTAGGGCCAACTGGTGGGAAGGGCCTCCTATGACGTTCCCCTGTGCTGTATTGGGCTCTTGTAATCTCCATGTTTAGGGAATACCTGGCTCACCTTTGGCTTATCATCTATGGCCTCGCTTACCAGCACACGGAACCCCAAGAGAACATCAAAGACAACTGCTATATTAAGAAGTGAAGCGGGCTTTCACTGCCCGAGGGGTATGTAAAGCAAGGAACAAAGCAAGTATATACCGACGAAGTCAAGCGAATACCCGCGAGCCAGAAGAACGAGCTTATTAGTGGCTCGGAATCCCCATCCTCCGCAGAAACTCCTCCAGTCCACCCGAAAAGAGATAACCGGGAACGACTGAATACCTTCCTAGTCATAGAAGAGAAGCGTAGAAGATAAAGGGTCGGAAACGTCATTCATCGTGATTTTCTCTCGTTCTCTCCGTGTTCATCTTGTGTATGTGGTATCCAACTCTCGAGGTCATCCAGGTTCTCATCATCATAATGTCTTCTATCGCCAAGTAACCTTTCCTGTGGGCCAGTGTGCCATCCTATTGCGGACCACGCTACGACCAAGGCGGGGAGGCCAATCCAACGACCCTCCCGCCCGAGACACAAGGCCCAGTGCTGGAATAGTACACGACGACGGAAGGGGCCGTAAGTGGGTAAGAGTATCGTGTAAAAAAAAACCAAGTATCAACAAAGGAAAGTGAGGAGTGGGATAAAGTAAAAGACATCCATACGGAATGGAGGCCATCGCGAGCCACCAGCTTAGATCAAACCAGACACACCGTTGTCCATCGGGACCATAAGGTGGTTGGACTGCTGGCTCGGCCGCCGCGGTGGCGGTTGTTGCATGTGCTGCTGCTGCTGCTGCTGCATCGGCTGCGGGTATTGCATCGGTTGAGGAGGACCTTGTATAAACATCGGCCCTTGCATCATGTTGGGGCCAGTGGGGGTGTGTGGCGATTGACTCATGGCGTTTACGGGTCCCATCCGCGTCGGGGTCAGGGGCTGCGGCTGTTGCGGCTGCTGCTCCGGATGAAGGACCTCCGACTTCACCTTCGTCAAAGGTGGCGGCGCAAGGGCCCTGCCAGTGCTCTCCCGTCGACGCTTAGGGCCATCTTTGACCTTCGGGTGCGTGTGGCACTAGTACCTCATTAGCACGACTTGCTTTGCCGTGACCGACATGCTTTGGGATTTGGAAGTGCTCACCTTATATGCGTGCCTGAACCACGTCGTCCCCTTCTTCTTGCTGCTGACTAGCGCGATCCAGTCGTTGCACCCGCCACAGAGGCCTTCCCATACATCTGGGTTCCCATCCATGCGCCTCTTCTCATGAGGCTCCTGGAACGGGCTTCCCGTCGCTGCGCTGATTCCATGGGTAAACGATTTGTCGTACCAAAAGGCCGAATTCTTCAGGACCAGCCACCTTCCGGGCTTGCAGATACCACACCAGCCCTCGCGCTTGTTGCCGTGACCTCGCACCCACTTAGGAGTGTAGAGGTCGCCTTCGAACCGAAGCTCCTGCTCATGCGGTACCAGGTCCGGGTCCGAGGGGTTCATATCCTCAGGGGGCGGGGGGATCTGTTCCTCGTGTATTGACGCATATAGATCGGGGGGCTCTGAGAGATCAGCGTAATGCCCGTGAAGAGCGTGGGGATCGGCGTTGCTCTGGAGCATCCTGAAGAGCCCATGTGAGAGCAAGGGTGGAGGGGCCTCGAAGTGGTGGTGGGCTTCCGGCTGGAACCCCTGTGGCGGTAGCTGAGATGGCAGCTGCGACGGCAGCAGCATGCTGTTCCGATGATACATCGGAGCACTCGGCATCAGGAACTGGGGCTGCTGCGCGGCTTGGAGGTTTCCAAAGTTAAGCGGCAAGTGGTTGCTTGGTATCGTCGGAGACGAGTGTCTCGAGGACATGCGCTGGTGCGTTCCGAAAATATCAGTTCCGGGGTGATATACAAGCGGAGACGGTCGCCTGTTAGCCCCAGGCCCGTACGATCCGGTAGACCACCGCTTGTTCCTGGCCGAGTCGACGCTGTAGGGCGCGGTTCGGACAGGCGGCCGAGGCGACGGCGAGGCACGGCCGCGGCTGTGTGTTCTCACCAACTCCGATCGGCCTTGGGACGTCATGCGAGGAGATGCCACGGGAGATAGCTGTGTTGAGGACATGAGCGAATTGCGGTTGGAAGGTGGCGGATAATCAGAGCTGAACGACGGCGCCTCGGAGAGAGCCGCGGAGAAGTCTTCATAAGACGGCATGTCGGAGAGGCCTCCGGACGTGGACATGGTGAAGGACGATCCAGACATGCGACGGTTATTCAAATTGTTGTCGATGCATAGCGAGTCACCATCCGGGGGCGGCCCTTGGTACCGCAGGTCTAGTATCGGGATGGCCTCGTCGGTGGTGTAAGCCTGGCCGATGTTCATCTCACCATCTAGGTTCGTGAGTTCAAAGTTATCCTCGCAAGTCTTCTGGTTCCAGGGATCTGGGGTATCTTGGGTCAGTCAAAGGGGCGCGACACAATATTGACAGAGGCGCTTGTCGACTCACTATGCTCAAGATGCGTCGGGGTGTAAAAGTCCTGGTGCACCGAGATGGGGCGCGAGGACATGGTGTCGCTGGGTGTGTCCTGCAGTTGTAGTGTTGCCGGGTCCCACGACGACAGTGCTCCGTATTCTTCGCCCATACAATACGAGAATCCCTCATGAATAGTCGCGGGCCGCGGCTTCATGGTGTGAGGGGTCGGCGTGGTCCAGAGACCAGCGGACGCGACACCCTCGCTCTTGACGGGCATGTCGCCATCGTTCATGGTCACGATAGGCGTCGGTCGATTCGCCGAATCCCTTCTAAACGTGTTGTTCGAATTGAGCTGAAAGGGCGGAGTCTGCACGGGTTGTTGACTGGAGTGAGCAATATGTGTAAGTCCAACTGCACAGAGTCCCGTCGACGGAGGGGGCGCCCAGATTACATACAGTTGTTCTTGGCTGTTGGAGTCCATGATGGGAGGGGTTTCGGAGTGTCTCTCTCGAGACTTTAGTATGTTCCGCGAAAGGCTTCATTGAGGAAAACAGGTTCTCGTCAGCAATGATACTCAAAACATGGCTAGTGTGTCGCGTGCACGCCGGGCGACGGCCCCAACCTCCACGGCGAAGACGAATATGAGGATTATGATGAGAAGGAAGGGAGTATGTTCATCGTGTAAGGTGCCCGGCGTAATGAATGGACGACATGGGGCTGTGGGCGATGGTGGGAGCAAGGAAGACAGCAATCACTCGGGCCAACATTGACCAGGGCAGCGCTCGGAATAGTCCACCTACAGTGATATCTGGCCCGACGGCCAGGGTTCAGATTGACCAGGTCCAAGGAATTTGAAGAGCCGTCACGAACACCAGTTAATTTCCGAAAGATGAGTGTCGTGCACACCGCGAACTGGGTCGAGCGAAGGGGATGCAACGTAAAGCCGGCGGGGTGCGGACGGTCCGAGCCAGTACTAATCGAGGTCTTTCCAGTGTAATTCGATCCTTCCCAGGTTTCTCTCCGTTGATGGAAGGCGGTTGAGCGTTCTTGCAATGAGCGTATATCGAGGTTGGGCTCCGGTTCGTCGAGAGGCTCGGGTTAGCGAGGGACGCGAAATGAGCGTGTTATTGCGGCAGTTCGTCTGGGGGTTGATGCGCGAGCAACACTCGGGACTCTTGGCTAAGGAGGGGAAACGAAGAGCGGCTGCTCTTAAAGGCAAGGGACGTGACTATGGTTATTATGAGCGGAATACCGGCTCAGGATTGGGGGTGTTAACAGGAGGGTATTATAGTCAAGACGGAGTAATAAGAAAAGGAGCGACGTATGGTGGAAAGGGTGTAAGTGGGAAGCCGGGCGAAAAGAGGATCGGGAAGAGGACGGTGAGGGGCGGTGCAGGAGAACAGAGGTATAAGAGCGAATAACACGGCAAGAGATCGCGCACATCCTCCGGGCAAAGACGGCCACAGCTCAGCACGGTCAAAGTTGGAACGCCGGTAGGAGCCCAGCCGGGTTCCTTGACACACGCCTAGGTGGTGTCTGTGAACATCCGCCGGGGCGGAGAAGGCAGGAAAGGTAAATGTGTGGGTATGGGTGGAGCTCGGGAGGGGGTGGACGCCGAGGGGCCCGCATCTGGACGCTACTCTGGATCGCCGTGCCCGAGGAGGACGACAGGGCCGGAGAGAAACAGTCAGGGGTCGTTCTAAACTAGTTTCGGGGCCTCTGGACTCTCTCCGAAGAGCCCTGCACCCCCCCTGGGCTCGACAGGGATCTGCCGCGCAGGCCCAAAGTTACGAGTGTTCGTCGATGAGTGTGTGAGTGTGGGAGGCCGGCACCAATGGAACCAGGGCTAGCCTCAGGTATTGTGGGTTTCCGAGGGAGAGGATCGAGAAGGGCCAAAGGTAAAACACGCTGGAGGCCGCACGAAAAGAGGAGAGTACGTCTCGGTTGGGCGAGGAGCCCCCGGCTCCGACTTGGGCGAAAGACCGCTCCGAGTATAAGTGGACCTCTGCAAACTGGGAAGACATGCTGTAGCTGCAACGACAATGACGCTATGAATCTGTGCAAAACAGCGGCAGCGGAAAGAGGTGTATTGGATTGGGGGCCCTGTCAAGAATGCGGCTTAGCCGTGTAAGGCGTAGAGAGCGAGGGCGCGCGTTTCGATCGCTCACGCATTTTCCCTAAAACGAGGTAAATCACAGGAAAGCGAGGTCCTCAATCGAGGCTTGTAACTCGCGTCGACCAAGGCCACGCGGAAAGGGGGGGAAATACGGGGCGGCTCGCACAGACGTGGAGAGAGAGAAGAGGCAGCGCCAAGTCGGGGTGTAAGTTAGAGATGGGAAGATCCGGAGGGGCGTGTGTGAGACGAATGAAGGGGGAGTGGGTGGAAACAGACAGTTTTAGCAGGGTGGGTATTTGGGTACTTCGATCAAACCCCGTCGAGGCGAGGCGGATCGAAAGGGCCCCATGAGGACGGAGCCCTGGGTCTCGGAGCGAAAAGACAGTGGGAAAAGATAGAATTGGGCTCCAGGTGATGCGCGAGATCAAAGGTCCCCACGGAGCGCGCTATCACCAACTCGGGAGTTCAACGCTGGAGGAATCGCAGGCTGGCGAGCGATGACGTTGCGCTAGTTCCTTCCCCTCTGGCTCAGCTGCGCTTTCCCGACGACCTCTCGACACGCCGGGCGGCCTCTGTCCTGCCACCTACAGTACGCTAGTTGGGTGGTTCCTTCCTTGCCAAAGACGGGGCAGGCGCTACTGGCAAGGCGGCTCCGTCCCTCCGATCCGGGTGTATCGGGTAGACAGTCGATCGAAGGGAAGGTGGAACTGGGCGCCACGGGAAGCCACCTCGGGGTCGGACCAGAGGTTTGCCAAACACGATGGATGGACCCTTCGGTTCGGGAATTGCGCTGCACAGGGGCGCATCTGCCAGGGGCGGGTTCTGCCTTTCCCCCATGTTCTCACAACGAGGCGGCGGCGGTGGCTGCATCCAGGAACAACCGACACTCGGTAGAATCCCCTGGATTATGGGGATGTCGCACGGACAGGGGTGTTGCCGCTCCGTGGCTTAGGGTTTAGCGTCACCCAGCAGGGCCGGCTGGTGCAAGTTACCGAGGTGGCGGCTGGGCCTTCCCACTAATGTGACTCAGGCGTCAACTAGCGTCCTGCGGGCGATGGGCTTGGCAGGATTGACAGATCTTCTCGCACTCCAATGATAGAGTTTACGCCGGGCGCGAGGCCCCGATGCAGGCACGAATAACCCACGAGGAGAGGACCACGCGGTGTTCAACAAAAGTTCGATAATCAGCTCCCAGTGCCGTCGAAGCCGAGGCCTCTGCCACTCCAGCGGGATGGCGATCCGCTGGGGCGCAGTGGCGATCTATCTTGGGGCCCCGTGGTGATACTCGGCCGTGAAGCAGCGGCAGCGGCTACGGCTGCCCACTCCCTCCTACCCCGTACGAGGCACACTGATGGAAGAGGGTCAAGGAGCCCAGCCGATAGAGGTTGCCCTCGTTCCCGAGCCGTCTTGGCCGCTGCGCGAGCAGACGGCGTAGGTCTAGACCATACTTACACCAACTTACACGACTTACACCACAGGGAACAGCCTAACTCTCGCATCCTGCGATGCAAATCTACCAAACCTTGTTTACAACAAAATCCCGTTCCTATCCGACGGGGCGCACGGTATCGTGCGGATCACGAGCGATCGCGTTTGGCAAAGGCAACTAAGCGTCGGGTCGTCATTTTGCGGTCTATTGTCGCCTTGGGAAGTCTCTGATGCCACGCAGGGACAGAAGGACGAGGGATATCCGCGTCGCCAGGAACTGCCGAGGAGGGAGGCTCCAGCCTCCATGATGATTGACCGGGAAAGATCAACACCATGCGCTATCAGCCCCCCACATTAAGATTGTCACCGCTGTAATCGATTGCGAATATGCCCTAGGCTGGGGATCAGCCTTCCAATGGCCCCGGAAGTCGAAAGGCAATGGCCACTGGGATTTATGTCCGGGTGTTCTGGGGGGGGCGCCTTGTGGTAGACCAAGTGGAGTCGACTGGCTTGGGATCATCACCTTATGGTCTTCCGCTTGTATCCGGACAAACACCGCCGGTCCGCCCTCGGCGTTCAAGTTGGCGAAGAGCCCAAAAAGTCGAGGACATTGTTTCGGGGCAGGGGTCTGGAATCACATCCTACAAGGACCAGGTGGGGTGGCGGCGAGGAGAGCCGTTCCCATCCTGCGTGGGCCGAGCAGCCCTTCGTACGAAATACCCTTCGGGGCCGACGATAGAGCCGCACTTGTGGCATCAAGATTCAAGGAACAAGGTCAATCCGGCCTTGGTTTATTCCCACGGTTCGCGGCCACAGACATCTCCTTCCACCGTGGAGATGGCGACCGGGAATTCAAC
Source organism: Sordariomycetes sp. S4602 (assembly GCA_023628835.1). NCBI lineage: Eukaryota > Fungi > Ascomycota > Sordariomycetes > Sordariomycetes sp. S4602. The sequence goes on from JAMAJV010000043.1 coordinate 152,567, forward strand.
AGAGAATCGCTGCTTCTCACAACCGAGAGACATCTGCGGTTTGGACAGGCCAAGAAGTCCATGTCTGAAGTGGGTTTGTGGACATGCCTGCTTCTGCAACCCTGTTCAATCCATGGATTCGCTGGTGCCTGGCGCATGCTGCCATCCATCTGCGCCTTCGAAAGGCGAACTGGGCCGCACGATGCACAGGGGTGGCTTTTATGGCCACTAAACAGCCGGCATTGGCCTGGGGCTCTGCATCAGTGCGGAGGGCATGCTGCGGGTTGCTGGAGGGTGGTTTTGGACGGAGGCAGCGCAGCCCTATCATGGCGATGGAGGCTGCTGAGGGATTGCAGGGGCGCGTCGGCGTCTCAGACCTGTCTCAGCACAACGCAACATGACAGCGTTCCTGTGGCGGCCGGGACAAATGGCCCGGACAGGCGCTGCCCAATCAAGAGCCACACACGTTAGCTTAATCATCTCTCCCCGCCTGCTACGTTGTACAGTACAGTGTCACCAGACGGCCGCCGGCACCCTCCAGGCGGCTCCAGAGTTCGGTCGAACCAACATAGCGGACGGCAATCGACTCCGTACACGAGCCAGCAGAGCACCGGCATTTATATTGCGTCTTTCAACTTGATACGCTGTTCTTTCTGCTCCGTCGTGACGCCTGACCGCCCGATTCTTGGCGCCGGATGCCACGCTTGCGCCACCCGCTCTTTGCCGGGGCCGTGTCGGAGAGTGTTACGATGGCGTGACGATCCAGCAGCAACCCGAACCACATGAGACCCTGATGATCGCAGATCTGCCGCTTATTCAGTGCTTTCAAATCGCGCAGGATTCGGGCTTCGCGGTGCCTTGGGGCTTAAGCTTCCGTCCGGCATGCCTGGGACCCAGGCTCGTAGCTTCTAGACGAAACCGGCCAACGCAAACGCTCGTTCGTCATCGGGGAGATTGTGGCGATGCTCGTTTGACCCCCGGATCGACCTGTGTTCCTTCTTCACGCCCTGCGCCCCGAGACGGCGATGAACGCTAGACTTCTTCCTGTGGGATGGATGGGCCATCTTCTTTCGGCCTCCGTGTCTCTTCCGCGGGAACTTCCATCAGCGTACCTCGATTGGGGTGGCACTAGCCGGCCGCACCAGCCCACGTTAGTGCGCCGGCTACCGAGGTATCCGATAGTCGAGGAAGCTTGTGGTCTTTGCCCGCGAAGTCTTGTAGCGGAGGCATGAGAAGTGGGCGAAGACGGAAAAGGGGAAAATGTCCCTGTGATCCGTGGCGAGTCGCCGAGAGACGCTAACATGCGTCACGTTAATGATGAGGCGCGCATATCACCACGCGTTCTTGGTATAACGTGCGTCAAGTTCTTTTGGCCTCTCACTGTATGGTGGGTATATCACTGCCATGATAAGCCGGGGGAAGCTGAATATAGCGGTTGCCAACGCATCCCCACGCAGCGGAACCGTATCCCGCAGCCTATCGCAGCTTGCGGATTCACAGGCAAAATGCAGAACGCGGATACGATGTCACCTTGCGGTCAGCGAGCGGTAAGAGGTGTGTGAGGAGCACCGGGAGCTGCGCCCGCTTCCTGGCTCAGTTATTCCTCCATAAAGGTCCCTTGTTCATGAGCAGCACTCTGCTAAACCTCCGGTTTTGAAGCGGCCCCGCAGTTGTGCGTATGCCGGCGAGCGGAAAAGCTGCAGATCAGCTTACACTTACAGAGCATCCAGGAACGACGCAGCATGGTGCACGGTACCTGCATTAACTTGGATCCAATAGTCTGTTCCTCACCTTGACGAGGCAATCAATATATACGAGTCCGAATCTGGGGCTGCAGACGATTCGAATGGGACCGACATGAAAGCGAGGGAAATAAATAGATTGCGGTATTCACTCCCAGCTTTGCTGTGCGCTAGCTGTGGCTGCCACCCCGAAACAGATGCGGAGGGATCAGGGTCCTCTAACAGAACCTCCCTCAGTTATACCCCCTCTCCGGCGTCTCACTGCGTTATACAGGTCATAACTCTGGCTCGAGCGCGGCCGATTAGTCGTCAGTCGGCGCTTCCCTCGGCAGTGCGCCCGCAATCGAGCGGGTTACTCCCGATTCCAGACACGGCTCCGAAGGAGTGTAGGACCGAGTATACGAGGAATATCACAGCTACTTGGTGTGAGCAGACGCCTTCCTGCTGGGCATTTGTTGGATTTCGGTAGCAGTGCGTCCTTCATTCCGGCCACGCCGACGACCCCTTGCGCAGGACCCGCCAGCCTTTGGCCAAGAACTGGGGACCAAAGTATCGGGGCGAACGGCCCTTCCCTGATCTCGGGCTTTCCCCCCGATGGTGTGAATCGCCAATCTATCCCTCGCTCCAGCCATGAATCTCCTTCGCGACATACCCCGGGGCATGCGCCACGTTGAAGGGATGAGCCCGGGTTCAGCGGCCCCTCTCGCTGCGACGCTCCGAACTCTTCGGCGCATTCTTCTGTGGGGCGGGGCGTCGTGCTGGGCTCGACTTTCCCCTCCACCGTGGGGCCTCGGCGGCAAATTAACAGGGGTTGAGGAAGGACGCGAAGTGGGATGTTCTCCACCCTCTGGCCCGCCGAACTGATCGTGAGCGCATGACAAACTCAACCGCTTTGGGAAATTGGCGGGGGACATGCCGCCCACCATGCGAATGACTCCCGTCTCCTCTGGCAGGTTTGGCCGAGCAGGCCCTCAGCTCTCGCCTTTACAAGTTTTTCCTACTCTTGCCGTGGGTGCAGGGAGTAGCACGCTATATCTCACCTACTATGATCCCCGGGCACCCAAAGTTCGCTCCCCTGCTTGGCGTGAGGCCGCCAGCCTGTACGAGAGAGAGCTGAGGGCCTTCGGCCTCTCTCCTCCCCCACACGCTCCTCGGTTGTTCCCTTTTTTGCCTCCCCTGTTGTGGGGTTGGAAGCTGTACTTGTATACTGCAGAACCCCCTCGGCTCGAGATTAAGGGCTGGTCAGCTCGAGGTCCATTATAATCCCTGCCGGATAAGATTATTAGTAGCGCTCGGTAAGGCGGGCTACCCGTAGACTTGGGATCTTTACGCGAAGGAGGGCGGAAGGTGGGTGGGCCTTTTGCTGGTACAGGGAGACACGGATAGAGGGGAGTGTTCTTTTGGCGTCTACCGAGTAGACAAAAGGACCACGAGGGACCTAGTGCCAAGCTCTTCCCCCCGTACCCCTTTAGTGGAAGACTCCGGCAGCTGGGAGGTCCCGAGTCATGGCCCAGAAACGACATCTGTCCCTGAGTCGCCGTGTGTACTCCCCAGTTTTCGAGTCACTCGGACGCCCGCCCTCGCCCGAGATGGATGGAAGGCGCGACAGCTAAGAGGGGCAACAAGAGGGGCAAGACGCGCGGTTCGATCGGCAAGGGACCGTGACTGGAGGAATAAACCCAGCACGCATTAACAGCGTCGGTATAGCCCTGCACGAAGCAGGGGGTAAGGAGGGAGCGGGGCGGGGGCGAGGGGCGGAAATCTTGGTAGTGGGCTTTGTGGTCCAGACGGCCAAACTCAACGACGGTTCGGCTCCGTGGGTTTCCCTGGGGTTTCTATATTAGGACGGCTAGCGTGTTGGCTGACCCGTGCTCCCCAACGCCGGTGCCTCTCACATAGACAGGGTGGCGAGAGGGAGACGACAGGATAGGAAAGCCGGTTCCCGGAGCTCTCGGCCAGGTGGCATTCGGTATTTGATAGATGAGGTTTTTGGTCACGCAGCGGCAGATTAAGAGGGCCGCACTAGCTGGGGACGGGGTGTGAGGGTGAGCAGGCGAATGGCACGTCTCTGATAGAGGCAGGACGGGAAAAGCGCTAACGTTCTGTATTGAACCAACGTCTCCCAGGCGGGCCCTGTCGCTGACCCGGGTCCCTCCGCCCATTGGGGGCAAGTTTCGCTGAGCTGAAAACGGGGCGAGAACCACGGGGTCTGACCACGTCATCTCCACCTCGGTCAAGAACAAACCCAGGCAGCCCACTGAGGGATCCCTCCACTCTTATCGCACATAGCCCAGTGGGTACAGGCTATGAAGACCACCGACCCACCGTCGAACTGCCGGTCTCCCTCGACGTCATCCGTTCAAATGCCTACCTAGTAGTAAAGTGCGTGTAAGTGAGGGCCCTAGGCTCTTTTGCCCTTTAGCTCTTGTTGATGCGGCGCCAGACTTCGTCCTCCGCCGCGGCGATGCTCCCCCCCGCCGCCTGAGCCCACTTCTTCGCGGACCCCCAAACACTGTCATCCTCCCATTCTGCACCCGGTTGACCCCCCTGCCCCTGGCCCGTGCCTGACGAGGGGTAGGGGCCAGCAGATCCAGTCGGGGTGAATCCCTGAGCCTGGTGCGTCCCCTGCTGGTATCCTGGTGGGTTGTTTCGGGGAGGGGACCCTGCACCACCCTCAAAGAGAGTTGTCGGACGGGGGCCTGTCGGCGCGGCGGCTGTTGATGTGCCTCCAGTGTAAGGGGGGCCTGCAGGAGGTGGGATTGCCATTTGCGGTGGCATAGTGGTGGGATGTGGTCCAGTACTCGCCCCTGCCGCCTTACTTGCGTCAGATGCCTTTGACTCGCCGGCCTTGGGTGGCGGCGGGAGGTTCGTTCGGCCTGGGGGGGTGGGCACAGCTCCTGGCTGCGGCGGCGGCGGCCTCATCTCGCCTCCGGACATCGCACCCGATGTGACAGCCGCAGGTGCATATCTAGCATGCACCGTTGTGGTATGCGTTGCAGTCGGCATTGGAGTTGGAGCCTCGGTTGGGCCTGGCGGCCGGGCTCCTGGCTGAGGAGCCGGGTATGCCGATGTGCCAGTCGGTGGTGGCGCGATAGTAGTGGTGGCCTCTTGTCCCTTCGGAGCAGAACGCGCATTGGCGACCTCGGCCGTGCTTGGAGTTGCGCCGTCTGCTTTTGCCGCGTTGACGGGGCTCTGCGTGAAGACGGGGATGGGAGGCATTGAGTTAGGGATCTAGACGCCGGTGCCGTCTGTCGTCTTTGAACACTTCGAAGTGAGGTCGCGAGTTCTTAAATGTGACGGTATCCCAGCTGCTTCAACCCAGGATGATGAGCGACGTGTATCTATGACAGGGAAAGCAGCAATGATGCCCCCAGAGTATGCCCGGGGCCCGGACGGTCGGTCGGCTATGGGCAGCGTTCTGTCCGCGTTCTATCTTTGACCCGCGGATGTCGCTGAGCTAGCTGATTCCCTCCTCGTAGTTGTACGACTAGGGTATTCTTTGCGCCCGACTAGCTGAATAGCGAATGCGACAGACGGCAGTCGTCAAACGGAAGCAAGCGGCGGAAAGGCGCTTCGAAAGATGACGTCAGGAACGCTTGAGGAAGACTAAGACGATGCCTAGAAGTAGGTGGAATCACAGGGCTGAATGAGCCTCGAGAGCCGAATGCGGTGTTCTGCTAAATATGGGATGAGTTCAATTCATGTAGGATGATTACATGGGATGGATCGATGGCTTGGACTGGAGGTGCAGCGTGAGGGGTGTGCCATCTTGTCAGCACGCGGCTCAACTGGTTATGTATGGCGAGCCTGCTGAGGACCGCCCGAAGTTGCAACACCCTATTACATGTAACGCTGTGACGCTGAAGGCAAGTGACAGCCAACACCAGCATGGTGGATCAGCTGGTGGCATCTGCCATAAATAATTGCAGCTGCCAGCTCTTGCATGTCGCGTTCCACATTCCCGTGTGGCATAGCATTAGCTCGACCGTGGTGTTGACCAAAGGCGACGAGAACTGATTTAATACCGAAGCCAAAAGATTCCTGCACCGGACGTCCCAGCATCAGGCTCTCCCGCCCCTTCCACCCCGCCACCCCTATGCGTCCGTGATCCATCGAACTACGCCACTACTTGATCGTCAAGATGGTTGGGAAAGTCAGCGAGAGAGTCCTCCTTCGGGAAGGTGAGTATTAACCCGTCGCCTGCTTGCTCCAATCGCTTTGGTTGGACCACGCATCTTTCCTCTCGTCCCTGCGCGATGGCTCTGACGCTTATGTGTCCTTATAGGCCTCGAAAGGACGGACAATGGCATGCGAACGACGAACTGGCCTGACGTCACGCCCATTAACCAGAAGAACTACTACACGTATGTGCAGCCTCGGCCGCTGGTGGATTGAATGGGGCGCTGACTCGAGCCGTCAATCAGAGATTACATGAAGCGCGAAGACCAGATACTAGCCTTTCGACTACAATCCGAAGTGAACAGGGATCGCATGGTTCAAAATGCGAAAGACAAGGACCGTGCTCTCGCCACGAAGGCCGCCACCACCGAGGTGCCGCTTCCCATCTCGGACCTTCAGGCGGAGGAGAACCCCCCAGAAACGCCCGACGCGATGGACCCGTCGAAAGTCATAGTGATCCACCCGGGAAGCCAGAACCTGCGCGTGGGCTTCGCCAGCGACGCCCTACCGAAGACCATACCCATGACACTTGCCACGAAGTTCCCCCAGACCGAGTCTGAGATGTACGAAGCCCTGCCACGACGGCAGTTCGAGGCGAAGACCCAGGAGCAGCAGTACGGCGAGGAATGGGCGAAGAGGTTCCAGAAACAGAGCAACGACCTCAAGTTGGAGATGCGCGCGAACAAGCGCAAGGTCCTGCCCAATTCTAAAGAGATGGTCCTAAGCTACAACCGCCGGACCGAGCCCGAAGAGATCCCCAAGCACAACGACCCACTTCAGATCGAGTGGACGGATATAAACACCCTGGACGACCCAGATTCCTCGGCATCGTGCTTCATCGGGAACGAGGCGGAGAGGGTGCCTGACGACTCGGACCCCAAGTTCAGGCTGTGGTGGCCAATACGACACGGGTGGCTGAACGAGGAGGACTATGCCACGACTGAGCACCTCTACGACGACTTTGAGACGTTGCTGGACAAAGCCATCCGGCAAGAACTGGGCTTGACGCAGAACAGCTCGTGTAAGCAATACAGCTGCGTTTTTGTGGTTCCCGACCTCTACGACAAGAAGTACGTTGAGATGATGCTTCGGTGTTGCATGAAGTGGTTTGAGTTCAGCCGGGTATGCTTTATCCAGGAGAGCATGGCGGCTACATTTGGCGCCGGCTACACCCAAGCCTGTGTGGTTGATGTGGGGGCCCAGAAGACGTCAGTTACCTGCGTTGAAGACGGGCTCTGCATGGAGGACTCCAGGATAAATCTAAAGTACGGCGGCTACGACATCACGGAGACGTTTGTCAAGATGCTGCTTTACGACAACTTCCCGTACGAGGAGATCAACCTTAGGCGGCGGTATGACTTCCTGCTGGCCGAGGAACTGAAGCTCAAGCACTGCACCATGGCGCAGGCCGATATCTCGGTACAGGTCTTACAGTTTCATCTGAGAGCACCCAACCAGCCCACGCGGAAGTACCAGTTCAAGACGTACGACGAGGTCATCCTAGCGCCCATGGGGTGCTATGACCCGGCCATCTTCGACAACAGCACGAAGCTGAATGGCCGTCGGAAGCTGATTGACCGGTCATATAACGCGTACGACGTTGATGTTCCGGATGACCCCTCATCGCAAGCCCAGCTGGCGATTCTCGCTCTGCAGAAGCCGTCGCTCGTCTCGAACGGCCTTCCGGCATCCACTGACGTCTCCACCCCTGTCAAGGAGAAGCCGCAGCCGTTCAACTTCCTGTCTCGCGTGGACGCCGCGCTCAACGGCACTCCCGCCACATCCAATGCGCCATCGCCGGGCCCCGACGGTACGAGCACGCCTGCTCCACCGCCGTTCGTCTTCGGTAAGGACGGCGGCGCGGACGGGGGCAGCCCTGCTCCGAGTCAGGCCAAGACCGGCGGTGGCACACCGGCGCCTGGGGGGCAGACGCAGTCGACGCAGGCCTCTTTCATGGAGACGGCGACCCGCAGCGCCAAGGCCGTTGCCGAGGAGCGTGATGGCGTTCTGCCCGTGGCGCCCCTCGACGTGGCGGTCCTGACGAGCATTCAGCACGCGGCGCGCGGCGACGACAAGAAGCTGCGTGACCTGCTGGGCGGCATCATGGTCATCGGTGGCGGAGCCAAGGTGCCGCAGTTCGCCAACGTGCTGGAAGAGAAGCTGAAGGCGCGGCGACCGGACCTGCAGGATAGGATCTTGGTGAGCAGGAGCGCGAGGGACATGGACGAACAGGTGGTGGTCTGGAAGGGAGCGAGTGTCTTCTCGAAGCTGCCGACGAACGACTCCTGGATCGTGCCGTTGGAGTACGAGAGGCTTGGGCCGAGGGCGCTGCACCACAAGGTGCTCTGGGCGTGGTAAGTGGTTGCCGAGCCGGTATTAGAGCGGCTGGCAGGTTTCGGCCTGAGGAGTTCAGATTCAGGATTGGAGTTCTATGGTTCTATATTGGGGTTTCTGGGACAGGCGTGCTTATACTTGTGTTCGGCTCAAAAAGAGGTCCCGCTCTGATGGTTACCGCGGCGGATCGTTGATAGATCGATTCTCAGGGAGTGCTCTCTTCCACCTTTCCCCCGCCGTTATTCGCGCATACGTGAACTGCATACGTGAACTGTCTAAAATGTAATTCCAATCCTATTGTGATGCAATGCTTTTCTGCAGAGCACAATGCTCTTGTCTTGGACGAGTCAGTGTGGATTACATAAGACGCGAGGATGGACTCTCTGGTTCGGTCTCGGACATGGAGCACCCGAAGCTCCGCCTGATGGTCGATCACCTCAGAACGACAGGAACATCATCAACATCACACTTTCACGCATGCTACTCTCTTCCCGTCAAGCGGACACACCGTCATTCACTCGGCACTCCGCGAACGTGATGTAACCAGCCAATTGGCCGCGATACCGAATCCCCGAAGCTCCGGAAGCTATAACAAAGGCCGATCCGCCCGAAGGCGCCATGACCTCGATATCCCAATTCCTCCCCTTCGCGACCTCGACAACGCCCCTGCAGGCCGCGTCGTATCTCTTCGGCATATCCCTCTTCTCAATCTCCTTCCTCGTGTTCCTCAACAGCAGCGTCTCGTTTGTGGTCACGGATCTGATTGGGCAGAAGGATGGCGTGGGCGACGTGTATGTTTAGCTGCTGTGCTTCCACCGGTCTGGCATCCGGTTGAACCGTGCTAACGCCGTGGACTCGTGTAGTGTTGGGACGCTGGGATTCGCCGATGAAGTGGTCGCACTCGTGGCATGTCCCGTCTGGGGCCTCGCCTCGGATCGGTTGGGCGTGCGGTGGGTTGCGGTGCTGGGCTACCTCGTCATAAGCGCTGCGCTGGTGCTTTTCGTGCAGGCGCGAAATGTCTACCCGGGGCTCCTCCTAGCTAGGATCTTCTTTGCCGTGGGGGCAAGTGCCGCGTGAGTGCCCCTGGCTACCAAGCTCAGCCAACTGGTTGTACGGTGGTGCTAACATGACCTTTCACGGACAGAGCTACGATGGTGACGGCGATCCTCCCGTCCCTAACCGACGAGTCCGAGAGCCGAGACTCTTCCCGGGCGTCTAAGCACCGCCGCGCGGTCCGCACGAGCGCGCACTCCCTTGAATCCGACGTGACCATCACCCCCGAGCGCTATAGCAACGCGTCGGCCTCGGCTTCAGCCCATAGTGCTGACGACGACCGCCAGGCGGAGGACGAGAAGCTGGGGAAGCCATCTGCGCTGGCGGGATACGTGGGGCTTTTCACGGGGTGCGGGGCGCTCGTCGCGCTGTCGCTGTTCCTGCCGCTGCCGGCGCGGTTCGGGGAGGTGGACGGGGTGGGGACGGGGGATGCTGTGCGGTATAGCTTCTACGTCGTGGCGCTTGTGGCGCTGTTTGTGGTAGCGTTCGTATTTCTTGGACTGAGGGGGTTGAGGGGCGAGGAGGGCAAGGGCTGGGGAGTTCTCCTTGGTGCGAAGAGGCGGGCTGGTGGGGAGTCCGCGGGCGAGGGCGAGGAAGACGAGCACTCGCAGGTAAGCTTGGATATTCACCCCCGCGGTTGGCGGATAAAGCTCCGTTGCTAACTTCCCGCAGGAGCCCATCCTTCCGTACCGCCATCTCCTCGGAGAAGCCGTCAGGCTAGGCTTCACGGACCCCAACATCGCCATCGGTTATACCGGTGGGTTCGTCGCCCGCGCTTCCACTGTCGCCATCTCCCTTTTCATCCCCCTCTACGTGAACACCTATTTCATCGGCAACGGCTTCTGCCGCGGCTCCCCGCATGACACTTCTCCCGAACTCAAGGAGGAGTGTCGCGCCGCCTACATCCTCGCCTCTATCCTTTCCGGCGTGGCCCAGCTGTTGGGCCTTGTGTGCGCGCCAGTGTTTGGGTACGTTGCGAGCCGCGCGCGGCTGCGTGGCGGTGGGAGCATGCCCGTAAGGGTTGCGTCGATTCTCGGCATCGTGGCGTATTCGGCGTTCCCGCACCTGCAGAGCCCGGAGTACAAGGACGTTGATGGGCGTGGGGGGTCTCCCGTTGTGCTGCTGCTTGTCGCACTAATGGGGATCAGCCAGATTGGAGCTATCGTCTGCAGCCTGGGGTCTCTCGGGCGGGGTGTTCTCACGGCGGACTCTGGACCTGCGTGTGGAGAGGCAGGAACAGGCGAGGACGCGGCACTGCTAGGCCGGTCTGCGCGGGACTCGCGGAACAGAGTACGACTGAAGGGGTCGGTAGCGGGGATGTACTCGTGGTGTGGCGGTGCGGCGATCCTCCTGCTAACGAAGCTGGGGGGTTACCTGTTTGACAAGGTGGGGGGCGGGGCGCCGTTTTACATGATGGCCGTGTTCAACGGTGTGTGGCTTGCAGCTAGCCTGGCGATTGATATGGGGAGGGAGTTTACATCGTTTAGAAGAGAGCATCATTAAGGGGTATAGGGGGAGAGGGTGGGGTTAGAGGGAATCACGAGGGACCGGGAGGAACTCCAGGGGATTATTCTCGGGGAACCCGGCTTTATTGTTATGATGAATACCAGCGAGTTGTTTCGCATGCTATGAGAAGGTCTTCAGGCCCTGTCCTCGCCTTTTCCGGGGAATGCTCATAGGAAAGGTTGGGTCTTGCAGGTACCTATCAGCTCATGGTCATGTCCTTACCCCGGGATGACATCTGCGGGTTTCCGGGACCAGCGCCGCCTGTTAAACAAGGTATCAGCGGACCCTAGCATCCTTCCTCGTTCCCAAAGAAGCGTCGAGCGGACGCAGTGGTCGGTGCCCGGGGTTCCTTCGGAACCTCGAGGGATGCCGACCCGGTGGAGTCACCGGCCACGGATGTAACCACGATCTGTGGCAGCGAGGGCCGTTTGCGCCCCTCGGGCTGTGGCTGGTGTGGTTGGGGTTGGGGATGCGGGACTGGGAGGTGGCGAGGGGAGTCTCGGCTGGAATAGGGGTCAGGCGGGTAGGGGGTATAGGTGCGGAGGCGGTCTTCGTGCTGGAGGGTGGGCTTAGGGGGGTCTCTCGGAAGGGAGAGGGAGGGAGAAACGAGGTTAGTGTCCAGCCGGGGCAACGGGGGGATGTCTGGCCTGGCTGAGCCGGGGACACGAGGCTCCCGGAACGAAGGGTTTGGCTTCGGCGGGTGCTGAGGAGTGTGGTTTGCTAGCGAGGCTGGGGAGGCGTTGCTCGGCTTCGACTCTTGTGAGGAAGGCATTGTTGGCTGCTGCTCGTGATCTTCTAGATGCTATAAGTGTGTTTTGCTTTCGGTATGTTGGCTTACACGGCCTTCCGACGCGCTCATGGAGGGATTCCGCTGTCTTATATCAACCCCCAGACGCTTGTGCATTGTTCGCAACCGAGAAAGAGGTTGTTCTTTCTGTCTGTTGATTCGTAAAACAAACAGAGGGGTACATAATGAGAAGCCACAACCCCGAGTCAGCGCAAAGAACGTTGATATTCGTCGGGGATCAGGGAGCTTTGTCGCTTTGTTCATGACCACAACGTCGCACTCCACAGCGCGTAGCTTGCATGAGCCCACTTTCGGAGCGGCTTCCCATCCATCAGTCCCATGTAGTGTAGTGGTAATCATATTGCCCTCTCATTTGAGAGGACAGGCAGAGACCCCGGTTCAATTCCGGGCATGGGAGTTTCATTTTTGCATTTTGCTCTTTCTTTTTGGTGTTGCGTGCGTGTGGGGTGAGCTTGGATGGCCAAGTGGAGTAAATCAGGAGTGTGTACAAATGCGGGTGTACTGCTTATTTTATCTTTATTTTTTAAATAATAAAAGCCGACCTACAGCTGTCTGCTGAAGTGTGTGATGGAGGCATGTCGTGCTGAAGTGTCGCGATATTGTGTTTGATCCGGAGCAAGGCACAGCATGCCGTCGAGTGCCTCACGCCACTCTTCCTCGGACACAAAGTGTGACACTAACCTCATGGCCAGGTTTCCATGGCTGGTGCGGGGCAGCTTCCGTGGGACTCGCAAGCTGATCGTCGCCCTCGGCAGGCCGACAACCGGAGGCGCCAATTGGTGCCGGGGCGCTTGGCACTTTTGTCTCGCGGACGGCCGTCCCGTGTGCAAGCCCTAGCCGATCACCACTAAAATCGCTGCGGGCAAGGGCTATTTTGCGAGGGCTTGGGGGAGGCGTTTCTGTGGGGGATTTGTGGTGTTGGGGGGTCTGATTACTAAGCAATCGAGGGGGCGCTGGAAGCCCGCGACAGGCACAGGCAGCGCTGCGTGGACGCTCGGAGGCCACAGCGGGTGCTACGTCACGCAGCACGCCACAGGCCAGCTTCCAGTGGGTGGCTGCGTCGAGCTCTCAGTGGGGTGTCCAGCGATTAGCGGCCCCGTGTCCGCAAGCGGCAGCGCTGTGATGCGTGGAAGCCAATTCCCCAGCGCCCGCGCCGAGTACCTTGCCCCCGTGCGCGCAGGAGGGGCCGCACGCATCGCAGGCAAAATTGCCCAATGCGGGCAGCATCCACAACCTGGTCTGGTGCCTCTTCAATTCCTCGCTCGCATTTTTGACTTAGCACCTCCCACACACCACGCTTCCCCCCTCCGACAAATCAATCGTCCGAAATTTAGCGGTTATGAGCTGCTGAACCTCTCGCAACTCTCACATCCCCCTCCCCCTCTACTCGAATCCGCTCGTCCCCAGAGTGCCTCCATCAAGGACACGCCTTTAGAGGCGAAGAACCACAGCGGCCAACATGTCTGTCGCTTCGAAAGTATGTGCCTCTTTTTTTCCCTGGTCCTCTCCCTCGCCGCAGGATCTGCGTCGTGCCTGTCGTGGTGGGCCACAAATCTGGTGACCCGATTCCTCGCCAGAGTCGGCCCAAACCACCGCCCGGCTCGCGCTCGCCGCCCGCCTTTCGGGCTTGTCCCCTCTCGTGGCTGCCATCGCATCTGTCTGCCGAGATGCCGAACGTGGCCAATTGACGGCTAACAATCGCTTCTTTAGAATCTCTTTGACCTCCTCGGTACGTCCGCCCCGAGCGAAGAGGCTGCCGACGCCCCGGGGCTCGCCCCTCGCTCTCGCTCCCTGACACAGCGCTGCTCCTTTTGTCTTCACGACCCTTCGTACTGACGCGCGACACGCAGGCGAGGATGGTGAGGCCCCCAGGGCTACCCAGAAGCCCACCCAGGCCCCCAAGGCCGACGTGACGGCCAAGCCGGCGCAAAGCTCCAACCGCCGCGGTGGTGCCACCGGAAACGAGGCTGGTATGTGTCCCGAATCCTTGTTCTGTCTGTTTTCCTTTGAGCTCTGCCCCAGCCGCTGCGCCGTTTTAGTCCCGGTCGTGCCAGTGTGGCGTGAAAATTCCACTAAAATGACACCGTGGGCGCGCGGCCGAGCCTGCGGGCCCGCACTCTTCGCTGGGCGAGCGACGGAGCCGGTCTTTTTTTCCCATGTCTGGTGAACTACAGAGGGCTAACCACCGTCGTGCAACAGCCTTCCGTGACCGTCAAGCTGGCAGCGACAGGAACCGTAACAAGGGTACCGAGGAGGGGACGAGAGGCGGCGGCCGTGGCGGCGCCGGTGCCCGTGTTAGGGGTGGTAAGTTAATATATAATCTCGCTACGATGGGGGTTGCCTCTTTGTTCGAGGGGCCCGCCACGTCTTGTGGGACCGGGTGGCTGACTTACTCCAGGGCGTGGCTCGCGCTACCCCCGTGACCGCGATGACCGCCACTCCAAGAACATTGCTCCGTAAGTTCACAAGACGGACCCCTTGCTACGCCCAGAATCTGCCTAACACCAGCGACAGCGGCTCTGAGAAGCAGGCGGCCCAGTCTTGGGGTGCGGCCGAGGGCAAGGCCGAGCTGAAGGACGAGGAGGCCGCCGTCGAGATTGCCAAGAAGGAGCAGAAGGAGGGCGAGTCCGAGGACAAGGATGCTGAGGCCGAGGCCGAGGAGGAGAAGCTCATGTCCTACGACGCCTACCTCGCCCAGCAGGCCGAGAAGAAGCTCGCCCTCGACTCTACCCCTCAGGTCCGCCAGGCCAACGAGGGCAGCAAGCTCGACAAGAAGTGGGAGGGCGCCAAGGCCCTCGTCAAGGAGGAGGGCGACGAGTTCATCTCTGCCGCTAACTCCGGCAAGGCCAAGCGCGAGCGTGAGCGTAAGACGAAGAACGTCATCGACATCGACCAGCGCTACGTCGAGCCCGAGCGGACCCGTGGTGGCGCCCGCGGCGGCGGCGGCCGTGGCGGCGCTCGTGGCGGTGGTGCGTCCCGTGGCGAGCGCGGTGGTCCCCGTGGCGGGCCCCGCGGCGGCGCTCCTCGCGGTGGTGCTCCCCGTGGTGGCGGCGGTGCCAAGGGCGCGGCCATCAACACGAGCGACCAGCAGGCCTTCCCCTCGCTCGGCAAATAGATCCGAGGCGCCATGCGCTCGAAGCCCTACCCTCTTTGAAGGGTGACTGCAGCCCTGCAGTCCCGGGCTCAACACAAGATCCTATCCTCTCATATGTGGGGAGGAGAAAAGATCAGATCAATTCCATATGGTTTTCCTTTGCCCTGTTGTTTTCACGAGTTGGTCTCGGGAGGATGAAACGTTTTTCTCCGGTGGGAAATGGATGGCCAGGGACGTTTATCGAGGTTGAAAAGTTGTTTTATAGGAATTGACCGTTCTGCCGAATTCTGGTCATGACGTACGTGCGTGTGAGAGTGTGAGGGAGAATGTGTATGGCGCCCAGGAGGGTGTTACTCGAGGCTGTCAGGGGTCATGTTCCCCGTACTATGTGATGTATCGTAGCGTGATGGGGTGCTACAACACGCCTAGACTTGACAGGTTCACGGGAATTGCTATGCGCATAGACATATCGTAGTAACTCGGAACATTCAATTATTTTTTTAGACACAGAAACATCTCTACACGCAGATAACGCCCGCCCCTTACTGCAGCATGGAGTCCAAGCTCTCGCCCAACACGCCCTCCACGCCCCCGATCCACCTGTGCACCTCCCTCTCCACCGCCTCGTCGTCGTCGTCCTGCAGCTCCGAGATGTACGGCAGCATCTCGGGCAGCATGGCGAGCCACTCCTCGCCCAGCCTCTCGGAGAGCTTGTGCTGGCACTTGACGGCCGCGAGCCTCACGCTCGCGTCCTCGGAGCGGAGGAGCTTGAGGATGGCCGTGTTGAGCGCCTTGTGGTGCGGCTGCGAGGCCGCGGCGCGTGCGAGCTCGACGATCGCCGGGAGGAGCGTGTCCTCCAGGCCGGCGTAGGGGGCGTGCGCGAACTGCGAGATCAGGGGCTGCTGCACGCCGTCAAAGTGCGCGGGGCTCTGCCAGAAGCCGTCCTCGTCGTGCTCGAAGCAGCTGGCCAGCACCGCCAGCACCGTCTCCCACAGCCTCCTGCCCTCCGCGTCCTTCGGGGCGGCGCCCTGCAGGAGGCGCACGGCGTCGTCGGTGACATACGTGGCGTAGGTCGTCACGATGCGGCCGAGCTGCGAGAAGAACGCGCGGAGGAACGAGTACACGCTCTGCGAGCGACGCATCCGGCCCTGCACATCCGCCGCCGGGAGAGCGGTGGTCCAGTCGACGAGATGGGAGAAGATGGGGCGGAAGGTGGCGTCGTTAAGCTTGTGGACCATGTTCAGAGCGACATCATTGACACCGTCCTCGACCTCGGAGATCTTGGCTGCGGCGGCCGCGTTGACGGGGCCCTTGGTGAATTCTTGCCGCCGGAAGTCAAAGGCCGAGAGGAAGAGGTTAGAGAGCGGGGTGATGTTCTTCCGGATAGTGGGCTCGCGGTGGGAGGCGATGGTAGTGCGAACGAGGTTGACATATTCGTTCGTGGCCTGCGGCTTGTTAGCAGATGCTTCACCTACGAGAGGGACCGGGAATCTTACCGTGAAGCCTGCACCGGCGGCCACCGACCACCCGTGCGAGAGACCGGTGAACATGGTCTTGGCGTCCAGCCTCGTCGCCAGGCACTTGAGGCACGACCGCCGGCTCTCGTTAGCCTCGTCGTCGAGGTTAGCCTCGGCGGAGGCGTTGGAAACACTAAGCAGCTGCTCCAGATAAGCGGCAGACACCATCTCGGGCATGTGCTGCGCCACGGTGAGCACAAAGTAGTAGCACGCATTGTGCAGCTGCGCATCCGCCTCCTTGCCCGCGAGGCTCTCGCCGAGGTAGGCTATGGTGTAGGAGAAGGCGCTGGGCAGCACAGGGATGACAGCGTCGCCAAGGACGCCAACGAGCGAGGCAAGGCAGAGGAGTGCCATGACGCGGAGCTGCCTGTCGGACTGGCCTAGGCAATGCTTGCCCGCAATGATGGATGCCGCAGCGGCCACGCCCTCCAGGTCCTTGTCGCCGTACTTCTCGGCGATCTTGTCGACGCACGCAACAGCCGTGTGCTTGTACCGGATATCTTCCGAATCGCGGATAGCAGCCGTGAGCTGGGGAAGGAATCCCAGAAGGACCGTCCGGGAGCTCATGTCCGTGCTGCTCTCCGTGTTCACCCTCGTCTCCAGCGCCTTGAGGACCTTTTGGCGCAGCCCCAGGTCGGGCCGGTCGAGCAGATTCTCGACCGCCTTGATGAACTCCCCAATCGTGAGCAGGTTGAGGAGGTTGGCGAGTGATTCGCCGCACAGCGAGTACAGCTCCTTGTTTGGCTTGACAACCTCCGCTAGCGACAAGACACTCTCGAGGAGCCCGGCGTAGAGCTCGCGCACCTCACCTGCCTGCATATCATCCTGCTCCGTGAGTTTCCTGATCTGCATCTTGAGTCGTCGGCTAGAAAGCAGAGACGGCAGAGCAGAGAGCTGGCCGAGGGCCGCGTCCTGCGCCGCCTGGGGATCGAGCTTGCTGTTCGCGGGCCGTAATAGCGCACTGGCGAGGTTGGGCGGGGGCTTGAAAAGGTCGCCGGTAAGGCGGACGTGCTTCAGCACGGCCTCGAGCTGCGACTTGACATTGTGGCGGTCCAGAAGCTCCGTCACAAAGGTGAGGATGCCGTCTGTGGGGCCCTGCTTCTCGACGAGCAGTGCGATAACCGCGAACAGGAATTCGTCGGCGCCCAAGGTCTCGATTAGCGACATGAAGATGCCGAAGCGGCGATGCGACGGGATATGCTCGTAGGACGACGTGAAGCTCAGCAGGAGCTCGGACGCCGATGCCACAACGCTCTTCTTCCCCTTTCGCATAGTCTCCAGCAGCGGGGGTACGACCTCCTTGATGACCTGGTTGACGACGTGCGCCGAGTAGTCGTCGCTCTGCCTCACCACCGACACTCCCATAAAAGTGAAGATCGGCATAACGCAGTGGATGACGACCTCGGGCGCCGTGGTGGCAAGACGGGCGATGAGAAGCAGCGCGGCGTTCTGGACGATGGGGCTGGAGGACTTCTGGATGCAGTTGACGAGCAAGTCCCCATACCCATCGGATGTGGTGATCTTGAGCTCCCGGCTGGCGCTATACCCGGGGAGCATGCCAAGAAGGCTCGTGAGGACGACGTTCTGCAGGTAGCCTAGGTCGGAACCAACCGTGGATCGGAAGGCCTGCAGCTTGGCCAGCGTAGCAAATAGAACAGGAAGAAGGTCCGCATGCGCTTCCGGATCGGAAGCTTCCACAAGTTGCAGGACAAAGGTGGCCTTCTTCAGAGTCATGGTGACTTCTGGTCCCGCGTGGACGGGAGCGCCGCGGTTAGACTCGCCACTCACCCGGCGCCGCTTGTTCGGCGGCGAGGCGACAGGCTCCATCCGGATTGATTGGAGGAACTGGGTAAGGATATCCGTGGTAAGCTCCACACTTCGGAGGAGTTCCGCGGCTTCGATGGAGGACGGCCTCGGCGTCTCCTCCGCGGCCGTCTCAGCCAAAGCGAGGTCAAGCATCTGGCTCGCGATGGAGGTCTTGTTCTCAGGCTTCATGGAGGACCACGCCTTCTTCAACCGCTGGAACACAGCATCAATGAGCTCCTCCCGCGTGTCCTCGCACTTGCTCACAATCCTGACAAGCTCTTGCAAGCCATCGGTATCGTTGGCGATGACAACGTCAGCGAACCTCTGATTCAGCTCCGTTTCGTCGACGCGTTCCTGCCGGCATAATTGTCTCGTTTCCTCGGCCGTCAAGCCAGCCCACCAAGTAAGCGCGGGGAGCAGAAGCTGTGTCCTGTTGGTGCTGCCGACAGATCGTATGCGGGTCAATGCCTTTAGGAGCCTTCCCTTCACGACGAGGAAGGGAGTGCGGAGAACGCTGCTTGACAGCATCTTGAAAAGCGAAAGTCTTGTCGACTGCGAGAGGCGGCTCTTGTCGTCGGCATCTTCGGCAACCTTGGACTTACTGGAGCCGACGCTGGATTCTAGGACGTGGGTGATGTGATCTTGGTGCATCACACATTCCTCGAGATTGGGGAGGATGATGGACTGTAGGCTCTTGACGACCGTCTCAGTGCTGAGAATCTCCCAGCTCTCGGACTTGGGATACAGCTTCTTCTCTGCCCACACGGACATCGCCGCACCCTTGGCCTTGGCAGGATACAAGCCAGCCAGCACGGCCGTGAAGTCGGCTGCCGCCCGTCGTACCTTCTTGGACGGATCACCAAGCGCCGCAAGAACATAGGGCAATATCCCCTGGTAGTCCTGGTTCTTTTCCGAGTCCTTCAGCCTCTTCTTCGCCATGTCCAAAGCGGTTGCTTTTGCCAGTGCGGGATACGGGCCGCACCAGATGCGAACAAAGAAGCCGAAATACGTCGGGGTGGTGGTTGCTTGCTCTCGCGAAAGGGCCGGTAGTGCGTCGAAGTTTTCAAGCTGCTTTTCACTAGCATCATCGACGATCGCTTGCAGGAACGCCTGGCTTATACTCTCGAATCCGGCTCCTGCGTCCTTGCCGAGGCCACTCGCCAGCCCGTCGGAGAGCTGAGCTAGCCGCGCCATAGCTTCGCTTAAGGCTTCTTTCGGGGGTTCGGTAGTAGGTTCGGCATCCATGGCACCCTCCTCTTGGACCGGTTCCAGCAACTTTCTAGGTCTCAGAGATAGGTCGAGTCTCATTTCTAACGCCTCCATGTCGAAATCAACGTCGGTGATGGCTTCCTGGACGATATCCCCACACTCTCCTGGCTCCTGCGAGAGTTGCACAAGCAGTGTCCCCAGTTCCTTTCTGACATCGCCTGTCTTGTCCGCTTCCGCATTGAGATTCGTTCCGATGAGCAGCAAAGCCTTGAATAGTACGGAGGTCTGCTTGCGCGTGAGAATATTCGCGCGCAGGAGCGCGGCCACTAGAGGTAGACCCCTTGGGCAACCCTTCCTCGAGGCCCTGTCGATCATAGCGAGACAGAGGCCGTTCGCAAGCCTGTCTACGCTCCACTCACGGCCGATTTCAACGAGGTGCCTCTCCACATCAGGGATCTTCAGGAGGGCCTTGGCGATCTTGCCCGAGACTTGCTTGGCTGACCTATGCTGGCC
Organism: Sordariomycetes sp. S4602; assembly: GCA_023628835.1. NCBI lineage: Eukaryota > Fungi > Ascomycota > Sordariomycetes > Sordariomycetes sp. S4602. The sequence goes on from JAMAJV010000043.1 coordinate 172,307, forward strand.
TAGGATGGAGAGACAAACTAGTCCGGGCCGCGCGGTTTCGTTGGTCCACCCCAGAGCGAGCTGCTCCATGAATGCTGAGACTGCGGCATCGCCGAGGTCACCCTTGGAGACGAACACGGACAGCGCCATGTAAGCGGCGATCTGCGCCTGGGGCACCTTCTTCATCATCAGAGCCTGGCTGAAGACCGGCCCGAGCAGATGTAGCAGGCTCTGGTCATTGTCGTGCTGGACCGCCCGGCGGCCGGACCTGTTCTTGTCGACAAGGCCGTTGACGGCCTCGGTGAGGAGTCCTCCCCAGAACGATATCAGGGTTTGGTAGTGTTGCTTGGAGAGACATGATTCGAGGGTGTATTCCGAAACGGCGGTAAGGAATCGCGGCTGGCTTATGGCTTGTAGGACTAGCGCGGCGCGGGGAGGCGAGCGGAGAGCGCGGATGTAAGGCTGGAGGAAGCGGTACTCGTCGGGGATCTGAGAGGGGAGTATCGACAGGAGGGTGACGAATACAGGAAGTGTGTGGTAGGGTAGGAATGTCGTTAGGAGGAAGGCGGTGTTGAACTCGTGAATCCTGCGGGCCGGTAAGTTTGTGCAACCAGGGAAAGACATCGCTGACGGGCACTCACCTGAATCGCCGTACAAGCCACTCTATCGCCTTGATCGCAGGCATCAGGCGCACGCGACTTCCTACGAGGCGCAGGAACGACTCAACCTGCCTGTCGAGTTCTTCATTCTCGGCTTCTGCTAGCTGGGCTCTGTCCTCGCCCTGGCTCTGTTCGCTGAAGATGGTGGCCCGGAACACAGCAAAACGGTTGTCGAGACCGCACAGCTCCTCGAAGCCATCATGGCAGACTGGGTACAGGGTCTGGAAGCTCTGGGTGGCGGCGACCTTGGGCTCCCAGATCAGGGACTTGGAGTGAGCGGCCTTCTGGGCCTTCGCATCGAGAGTAGTCTTGGATTTGGTGGCGATCTGCGCCAACTGCTTGGCGAGAGAGGTGGCCATCGTGGATTCCTTGGTTGGTGACTAGCAAGGCACCATGGGGGATTGTCGAGGAATACAGATTGGACCACGTTGGGAGGGAGGCTCGCCGACAATGCTCGGGCCGTGGGATGGATCGCAAGTCTAGGCGGTGGATTCAGACTGCAGAAAAAAATAATTTGAAAGTCCCAAGGTTTTCCCGCCATCCCACTGGTGTGGAAACACCCCCACCATGCGCGCAGTGGGGCCGAGATGCAGGGGTCTTGAGGCGGTGCGTTATGTAATCTTACACGGGGAAGCCTGCTCGCGGCCGCTATTACGGGCAGGTCAGCAATAGCGAGCGGCAGGGCCAAAGAATTACACGTATACATGAAGGTATAAGCAACGGCACTTTTGATTGGGAATACTAAGGATCCCCAGGGCGTACATACATATCCGGCCTTCCTCCTTAGGGCATAACATAATTGGGTGGCAACCTGCCAGCCCGTCTTGTATGCATTGGACCTATGTAAAGGAAGGGAAGGCGGCACCGAGTGACGACATGCCTAACATGGTTGTCATGATTTGACTGGGAACGTCCTACCGTCAACCTCCAAAAGCCTTGATCCGCCCTGATTACGGCTTCTCTTAAGCCTGAACGTTGTAATCCAGACCTTTGATATCGGTCAAGCATCGGAGCCCGACAACCTCGCCCGACCACCGGCGCTCTCGGCGCCGAGCCCCGATGCGCCGCCCCGCTTCGGACCACAAATTTCGTCGCTCTATTCCCGCAGCTGCAGCTCCCCCGCCATCTGCCAATAACACCTCGCAGCCCTTGTCTTACCCCAAACCCTCTCTCCAACTTTCCCCTCCAGCATGTCGAAGCCAGCCGTCGACTACTCCCTCTACCTCGTCACGGACTCGACGCCCGCCATCCTCGGCGACCGGCCGCTCGTGCCCGTCGTCGAGGCCGCGCTGCGGGGCGGGGCGTCCGTGGTGCAGTACCGCGACAAGACGAGCGACACGGGCGTGCTCGTCTCCACCGCGCGGGAGCTCCATACGCTCACCCAGAAGTTTGGCGTCCCGCTGCTGATCAACGACCGCGTGGACGTTGCGCTGGCCGTGGGGTGCGAGGGTGTGCACATTGGCCAGGATGACATGGGTTCGTCTCGTCCTATTGTATCCACCTTCCCCTCTTACCCTGCAGGTCACTTATATCGAGCTCCTCATGCTTGTGTCTGGCGTTTTCACAGTGGCTTACAGAAAATGAGATTGGTGAAACTGACGATACCCAGACGTCCCTACGGCGAGGCGCCTCCTAGGCGACGACAAGATCATTGGCGTCTCGGCCTCAACTATCGACGAGGCTCTCACGGCATGCGACCAAGGCGCAGACTATCTCGGCATCGGCGCCGTCTTCTCCACTGCCACGTATGTTCTCCTCTTCTATACCAGTGGCTCAGACTAACACCACCAGAAAATCCAACACAAAGCACGTCCTGGGGATCTCGGGCCTCCGGCGCATTCTTGCGTCTCTCTCCACGTCACCGCACGCTTCAGCCGTTAAGACGGTTTGCATAGGCGGCGTCAACGCGCAGAACCTTCAGAGAATCCTCTACCAGTCCGCCGCCGAGGTGCCCGGCTCGAACAAGCGCTTCTCGCTCGACGGCGTGGCGCTCGTGAGCGCCATCATTGGTGCCGAGGACCCAGAGCTGGCGGCGTGGAGGCTCGTCCAGGCTGTGAAGACGCCACCGGCGTTCGTGGCAAGGGGCGCCGGAGCAGGGCTGCAGGGCGGCGATGTGGAAGGAATTCTATCCCAAACAAGGGACGTCATATCCGCTGCGGACTCCAAGACGCCCCTATCTCACAACATGACGAACCTGGTACGTGCACCTGCAGTCTATTCCCTACAGGGAGAGCAAAGCTAACGGAGGGCCAGGTTGTGCAAAACTTCGCGGCAAACGTGGCGCTCGCGGTGGGCGCATCGCCCATAATGGCGAACTACGGCGAGGAGGCCGAGGACCTGGCGAGGCTGGGCGGCGCCCTCGTGGTGAACATGGGCACCGTCACCCCCGAAGGGCTTGAGAACTACGCCAAGGCGCTGAAGGCGTACAACCTTGCAGGCGGGCCGGTGGTGTTTGACCCCGTGGGGTGAGTTTCCCCCTATCCCCCCCTTATCACTTCACGGGTAACATAGCAGGCGGTGAAAAGGGGGCCTATGACTAACAGCAGCCTCAGAGCCGGCGCAACGGCCGTCCGCCGTGCAGCGGTCAAAGCCATCATGAACGCCGGCTATCTCGACATCATCAAAGGCAACGAGGGCGAGATCCAGACGGTCTCCACGGCCTCGCACCCCATCAACCCGCACGTCACCCAGCAGCGCGGCGTCGACTCGTCCGCCACGCTCACCACGGCGGAGAAGGCGGCGCTCGTGTCGGACCTGGCGCGCACGGAGCGCAACATCGTGCTGCTGACGGGCAGGAGCGACGTGGTCTCGGACGGCGAGCGCACGTTCATGGTGGAGAACGGGCACGAGGTGATGGGGAGGATCACGGGCACGGGGTGCGTGCTGGGGACGACGGTGTCGGCGTTCGTGGCGGCGTACGGCGGGGACAGGCTCGCGGCGGTGGTGGCGGCGCTGGTGATGTTCGGGGTGGCGGGCGAGCGGGCGGCGGCCAGGGCTGAAGGGCCCGGGTCGTTTGTGCCGGCGTTCATTGATGAGCTGTACAAGGTGCGCAAGGAGAGCGTTGGCGGAGACGTGAGCTGGCTGAAGGCGGCCAAGGTGAGGAAGGTGGAGTAGACGTACTGTACAGTAGATGCTAGCCGAGAGTATATCGTGTACTGTATCCGTCCCAGATGAAGTAGAAGTACAAGCAGACATCCACCATTTCAGCTACGCGGGGTCTTATGCATGCAGTGCCGCCGGCAAGCGCAGACCAGCATGAACGATCTCAGCAGCTGAAAGCAAGCCCACTAGAAATTCCCTTCCTACTCCGTACCTGTGCCTTGCTTGCTTCCGGTCCCCACCCGAACCAAAGCTCCGAGTTGCGTCTCCCCCACCAGCTGAAATCCCACTTATTCCAAATATCCCCGTCTCACCGCCGAACACCGAAACGAGCCCCTCCAAAGCGAGAAAAAAAAATGCGCCGACTCGCGCCCACCCCACTACCACGACCCCGCCTCCGCACTCCCGACGCCCCCTGCACCAATCGGCACCTCGTCTCGCTGTCCTGCAGAACCAGCCCATCCCTTCAGCCGCGGTTCGCATCCCAGCAGCAGCAGCAGCAGCAGCAGCAGCATATTAGATCCGCTCCCCGTCCGTTGGTCGCACAGCCCGCGAGGACTCCCCTTCTCCAACTAGCCCCCCGTTCCATCTCCTCCACGGCGCCGAGAAACATGGCCTCCGTCCCGCCCTCGCGCCGCATGGGTGAGTTGAACCCATCCTTGCGCAGAGAAGATCCGATATGCTAACGTCGTTGACAGAGCGGCCGGCCCTCTTGTACGCCCCCGGACCCTGATAGTCAACCCCGTATGGCTCTAACCGTTAGCCCCCCCGCCCCAGCGTCTGCGACCTGCAAGAGAAGTTCCGGCCTGCCATCCACGAGTTCGACAAGGTGTACGCGTCTCCCCCCTCCCCTTGCCTCCCGGTCCTCGTTCCCTCCAGGAACTGGAACTAACACGCCTCCCCAGCGTCACCACCTCCCAGAAGCTCATCCGCTTCGCCAAGGCCCTCTCCCTCCCCATCCACACAACAACCCAGAACGCCCCGCGCCTCGGCCCCATCGTCCCCGAGCTCGGCAGCCCGGAGCCGCACCACGACAAGACCTCCTTCTCCATGTACATCCCCGCCGTCGCCTCGTCCCTCGAGCCCAACTCGTCCGTCGCCATCGTCGGCATCGAGTCGCACATCTGCGTCACCCAGACCTCGGTCGACCTCATCGCCGCCGGCCACAAGGTGTACGTCATCGCCGACGGCGTGAGCAGCTGCAACCCCGAGGAGATACCCCTGGCGCTGGCGAGGTTGCGGAGCGAGGGCGCCATCGTGACGAGTAGCGAGAGCTGGATGTACGAGGTCATGGGCGACGCGGGGATACCCGAGTTCAAGGAGGTGATCAAGATCGTGAAAGAGACGGGGGCCGGCACGAAAGCGGCGCTCGGTGCCCTAATGCCCAAGATGTAAGAGGGGAGGCGTAAAAGCCGAAGGAAGATAATGGAATACACGGCCAGGGTAGCCACTTTTTGGGAAACCGCTGTCTTCATACGTCATGAGTGTATTCATTGTATCTCTGTCTGGATGTCCGCTAGACGAACTCGGACATGTTCTCGTACGTTACACATTCCATCAATGCATAGCTGGACCCCGGTCCGTCTGACCCAGCACGTTGCGCCTCATGACCTCACTCCCCATTAGTCGGCTTCTTCATCCATGAGAACGCCGACGCGCCCCCGACGGGGTTTGCGGACCTCGGCAATACCTGCGCACGCGCGTCCTTAGGAGCCTGTGCCGACGTCGCCTTCTCGACGTTGGATGCGCTCGCCGCCCGCTTCGTGTCCCACCGGACCGTGCCTCCGACGCCCGCCTCGCTCACCCCGCTCTTCCCCCGCTGCTCCCCACTTGTGCGCGGCGGCTCCTGCGACGGACCCGTCCGCGCCGACGAGCTGCTGGGCTTGAGGGGCTTCAGAACCTTCATGTTGCGGCCTCGCGTGGCCGCGGGTTGGTAGCCACTCAGCGACGCCCCTTCGCGGCCAGCCTCGGACCCGTTGGCTGTGCCCTGTCGCCAAGATCCCCATATGCCCGAGGCAGTGTCCCTCCGCTGCTCTGGCCCCTCCATTCCGTTGCTTGATGCGATTGTGTCTCGTCCGCCGTCGCTCGGTTCGGACCTCGCCGTCTCCTTCGCGGACGCATCGTAGCCGCTCTCGCTTCCAGGGTGGGGGGATTGGAGGGATGAGGATGGCGCTTTGTTCGGTAGAGGCGCCGTAGTGATGGGCGAGATCATTTGGCCCTTGAGGCCGGCTTCGTTCTCGTTCCCTCCGTTGTCGGCCGAAATGGGGCTAGTCTTGCCAGAGACACTCGCGGCCTTATGGTCACCCGAGACGAACGGTGCCGCCGTCGCGTTGAGCTTCAGCTTCTCAGCCTGAAGATTGACGGTGCAGATGTGTTTGAAGACATTCTCGTCCTCGGGCCGTACGAAGGGGACGCTGAGTTTGCTCCGGTCATCCCCGTACAAGACAACCTGGTTCCGGGAGAGAAGCACATCGGCCGAGTGTGACCGCAAAGCATCACTTCCGACGAAAATGCGGACACCCTTCCTCGCATCGGGCCCTTCTGCTTGGTCCTTGCCCAGGACTTCGAAGGTGGCGGTCATGCTCGGGATGTGGATCTCATGAGACGGACTCCTGGAGCGCGTGGCATGCTGCGTCACGATAGCCTCTGCGAGATAAACCGGAAGCGTAATGCACAACACCCCGTCAAAGTCCGTCTCGATATCCTGGACAAGATCAAGCGCCTTGAGAAGAGGATATTCGATGGTCGACCTCCTGGAGCCGGTGCAGACGTCGGCGTAGAGTAAGGTTTCGTGGGCGAACTGGGACGTGAGCCAGCAGCGGATGATCGATGGCACAGACCCCAGTGCCAAGAGGCCTGGCGGCGGCTCGAGGATGCTCAAGGGGGAATCGTCGTCGCGATCGCCGCCGAAGCTTGCATCTCCCCCGACACTGCTGGCGCGGCCTACTGACGGGGCCGAGTGTAACGAGTGAACAGAGTGACCGGCAGAACTGTGGCGCCCGTCCGACTTGTGTGAAAACGACCGCTCCATGGATAATCCGCTGCCAGGTCGGACAAACTCGCCCGACTGTCGGGTGCTCTGGCCTCCCCAGCCGGAGCCATGCAACGCACTCTCGTCGAACCGCACACTATTGGCGCGAGACGCCGCGCCGCGCCTCACCGGCTCCTCTTCGGCGGGCGGAAGATGAAGCGAGCTTATCAGGTGGTTGCCATACTCGTCGATGTCGTCGTCGTCGGGTGGCATGGAAACGGGGCCTGTAGCACAACGGCATGTTAGTGAGAGCACAAACTATTTCGGATTGGGGTTCGTAAGATACAGACGACGTACCGTGTTGGGGAGTGGCCGCAAGGACGCCGGGGAATGGCGACCAAGCAGCCTTGATGGCGGCGTCGTCGGCTTGTCGTCTCTCCAAGCGCATAAGCCGCTCTGCATGGTTGCTTTGGGATATTTGAAGCTGCTTCAGGTCCATATGAAGGCAGCTCAGTTCGTCTCGTGAAGCTGCAAGCCGCGGGTCCATGCCTCCAGGGACAAGTGCACTTGGCCAGATGGCAACTTTCGGTTCAAGCGTAGGGTCCAATCTGCACAGCACTTGATGGATGAGCACGGTAGTCCAGACCAAGACCAAACCCTTGCTGGGCTGAACTGGAGCTGACTGTTCAGGGTTACAGAGCGCTGCAGGTGGATTGCAAAGAACTGCCTGGTAAACCGAGCAGTGCTGCCTTCACTGTTACCGCAAAGGGGCAGCAGGTCTGTTTGGGCACTCGTGTCCTAGTGCTCTCTTTCTTTCTTTCTTCCTCTTCGAACCAAGTCCACGAAACCGCTTGACCCAAAGAAAATGTCAAGCGTTAAGACGACAACCTCGCGCGCCGCATCGCACGAGAAAGACCTCAAGGTCTTTGGCGGCGATGGCAGCCCCTGATCCTAGTGGGGGTCGCAGGCCGTTGTGTCTATTATCCTCTTCCGCGTGATACGGCGTTTCGCTTCGGTAGCGGTAGGGTGAACGCGGGAGGGACGTGGTTGACGTTTGTGGCAGTTGGGGTTGTGTCGACGCTAGGTGGGAGGGAAGCGGTCGGCTAGTACGGACGAGGCTCGGCGGACAAGGGACGCGGAATCGCCGGTGCGGCACCGAGGGTTTCCAGCAAGTGGAAACAAGAGGGGGGGCGCAATTCTGTCTGCCGGTTCGCAAGTCGTGATCTTGGCGCAGAGTGGTTGGGGAAGGAGTGCTCAGAAGGCTGGCACTGAATGTGACTCCTGGAGACTCGGGATAAAGGGTGTATCGGATTGTCGAGATGTTTCTTGACGGAGGTTGGCGATGGTGATGGCTGATGCTGAGAGGCTGTTGTGTCCTTTGGTGGGTATCTTGTGACAATCGTGTATTGCTAGGCAGAGCAAGAAGTGCACGCCTGTAGTATCAGAAGCTTGAAGGGTTTCAGCTCAGTGCAGAACCCATGTGTGGCCAGGTAGATATAGTACAGTTTAGAAGAGATGAAATCTGTGAGTAGAGGTACAGGAAGTGATGGGGAGGGGAAGGTGGCAGCAGGCAAAGTTTGGGTGGAAGGAGGTCTGGACAAGGCAAGTGGTTGTTGTTTCCTCTCGTGGCAGATCAACCGGGTTTGAGTGGCTGATCAGCCATCGTGCCGTGCGGCAGCTGATGCGGTGCACCGCATGGGCTGGCTCTGGTGTCCTACAGGAGGTGCTGTGCTGACAAAGACGCTGGGTGCATCCATCCGCCCAGCAACACCTTGTCCGCGACCATTGTGGAAGCCTACCAGCCGAGGACACCATCCACATCAATTCAAAGACACAATGAAGCCCCAAATCGGTCTAATCCTATTGTCTTTTTACCATCCAACGCCGAAGCTTGCTTAACTGCATCTTAGGCCATAAAGGCCTCTCAACTCTCCAGCTCCGCCGTATCAATGTCCCTCCAGTAGGGAAACAGATAGCCCTTCCTCTCCTCCTCCGGCGCATCCGCCCAGTCTCCGCCCACGAGCGGCTTCACCAGCTCGTAGAACACCCTGTAGCCCTCCCCGCTCATGTGAAGCCCGTCGTACAGCAGAGTCTCCAGCCCACCCTGCTTCCCACAGTCCGGCGTGCCCAGCCTCGCTCCTCCCGCCTCGAACCCGGGCGTGAGCTCGACCGCCTTGTCAACCAGGCCCTGGTACAGGTCCACCAGCCCAACCCCGGCTTCCTTCGCGACGTCCCTGGCCGCAGAGGAGTAGGCCTCGCTGACGCGCGCGTCGCGGTGCGGGCCCGGGTCGCCCTGGTCGCGGCTGCGCCTCGTGGTGTGGATCTCATCGACGGGAGGCGGTGTGACTATAAAGATCTTGGGGCTGTGGCTCTTGATGATGGGGTGCGTGACGATCTTGCGGAGGTTATCCTTGTACTTGTCCAGCGGGACGTGCTGGCTGGCCCACGGGACATCCAGGACGGCGTCGTTGGCCCCCAGAAGGACGAACTGTGACGCTGTTAGACTGGGTGCCATCCTGTCGGGAGTGATGGGCGAGAAGAGAGGCTTACAAAGTACTCGATCTTCGGGACAGAGTCCGAGGCAGGCGAGAAGATTTGCGGCAAGAACCCTTGACCGTGAGTGCTAGTGTAGCCGCTGAAGCCCCTGTTCACCACATCGTATCTGCGGATGCAGTCTAGGCTTGTGAGTGCGCGATCAAGACGGGAGCTTCTCCATGTACGGGACGAGATATGTGTACTCACGATGCTGCAACGCTCCGTGGAATGAGAAGCCTTGCTGGACCTCGGAGGCTCCCTGGAATAGGGAGTCCCCGAATAGCACAATCTGGGGGTAGTGTTTCTAGGCCCGCGTATGCGCCATCAGCAGCCTGTCCGTGATGGAATTCGCGTTGTGGGCCTCTACCTACCACAGCCATGGTGAGCGTCGATGTGGACTATGGTGGGCGGGGAAGGGGACGACGACGAGAGGTCCCGCGAGTAGGGACTGATATTGTTTGGTCAAGTAGCAAGTAACGGCCGAGGAAGGTGGACGTCAGTCGTCAGGGGCTCCAAAGTTCCTTCCGTGGGTGACCTTCCAGGTGAGACTTATGAATCAGGGGCGAGAATACTAGTCAGGAACCGTTTTGAGGCGTGAGAATCGAGGGGATCGAGGGGCAACAGAACGAACGTGGGGCCGGCGTGGGATGAGTGGGGCATGTATACTACGGACTAAGTTTGCCCAGTGCCGTCGCCCCGAGTCCGCCCTCCGCCCTCCCGCTCGTCTCCTTGAGGCGTGTGCCGAGTAAGAAATCCTGGGAATGACAAGACTAACCCGTTTAGGAGCGGGAGAGGGGAATGCTGTTCACGGCCAGATATGACAAGCGCTAGAGGCGCCTGGCGTCTATATTACGTTTCCCGGCTCTCTATCTGAGGCCCGAGGTTCTGGAGCCAGCGTTGAGGGTTTTCCTAATCGTCGTATATTACTACTAATAACTTGCTAATACCGCAGATATACCCAGGTCTATCGCATCTCTTGCACACAGACAACCACCTAAGCCTTTTCGGCATCCTCGAGGATGACGGTACTGGCCTTCTCGCTCATCATGAAGATGGAGATGAGCGGGAACGTGCCGGGGACATTGGGGAACACCGACATGTCAGCGACACGCAGGCCCTCAATGCCCCTCACGCGGAACCGCGAATCCAGCACCGCCAGCTCGTCGTCGTCGCCGCCGATCGCCGCCGTGCCGGCGGCGTGGTGCCCGTACGCCTCGGCGCGGACGAACTCGGCCAGGTCCTCCTGCGAGCTGACGTCCCGCCCGGGGATTGCCTCGTCGGTCGTGGCGTCGGGCCCGCCGGGGATCGAGTCGAAGACCTTGCGGGCCAGCTCGATGCCGTCGACGATGGCCTGCACGTCCTCCTTGCCGCCGTCGGAGAAGTACTCAAAGTTGATCTCGGGGACATCGAGCGGGTCCGAGGTCACGAGCTTGACGTAGCCGGCCTTGTTGCGCGAGTGCGACTCGGAGATGGTGAACGTGTAGTGGGAGCTGGAACTGAGGTCCGACATGTTGGTGTACGGCGGGAGGTGGCCCTCGATGGCGCCGGACGCGCCATAGAGGATCAGGTCGCGCTCTTCGCGCGGCGCCACGCTGGAGGTGTACAGGACGAACTCGTAGAACCCGAGGGTCGTCCAGGGCCCCTGGTTCTCCAGCCACTGGTGGTAGCAGGGGTTGTCCTCGACGGGGCCGTCGTTCAAGCAGTCGCTGAAGAAGGTGAAGTTCTTGGGGAACCCCTGAATCACGGGGACCTCGTAGTGGTCGATGAGGTTCCTCCCGACGCCCGGCAGGTCCTGGACCACCTCGATGTCGTGCTCCTCGAGGTGCTCCTTGGGGCCGATGCCGCTGAGCATGAGAATCTGGGGCGTGTTGAAGGTACCACCAGCAACGATAACCTCCCGCTTCGCCTTGACGGAGCGAGGAGTGCCGGTGTTGCCCTTCTCAGCAGCACGGGGGTCAGCCTTGTACAGAGACTCGCCCTCCAGGTAGTCGACGCCGGTCGCTCTCTTGTTCTCGTCCACGTTGATCTTTGTGACGAAGCTGTCGAAGCGGATCTCCAGCGGGATGCCGCTGGCGATTCCGTCGCTGACCCTGTTGCCGGCGCTGTAGCGCCTTCCCTGCTCGTCCTTCTTGAACGGGATCTGGTACACATCGTTCTCCTTGTCCCTGCCGGGGCGGTCTTCGTTGATATCCCAGTTGGCGACAACGTCAAAGTCGGTGCTCTTGCTCCTTTCCGTGTAGCCGAGGGCGGCCGCCGAGCCCTGGCCTACCGACAGAATCTGAGGCTCCTGCTCGATCATAGTCTTGTTTGCAACGCCAATGGGCTGGTAACCGGAGAATCCGTGGCCAGGGGTGTCCTCTGGGAGGTACATGTTCCGCTCCAGCTTCTCGAAATACTCCAGCATCTTCTCGTGCCTCCAGGTCTCGTCACCGGTGATGTCGGCAATGTTGTCCCAGTCCCAGTCGGACGGGCGCACAGTCAGGCCTCCGTTGTGCGTGTCGCAGCCGCCCAGGGTGCCCGCGCGGGGGTACCAGACGCCGAGCTGCTCGGAGCCCTCGGGCGGGTCGCGGCCGACCCAGTACTCGCCGTCGGGCTTCTCCCAGACCATCTTGCTGTTCTTAGCGCCCTGTTCCTCGTCGCTGTAGTCCTTGGTGTAGAACCACCAGCCCTGCGCCTCATCCCACTGGGCCTCGCCGAAGTAGGCGGGGATCATCTGGCTGTTCGAGTCGGTGTGGTTCTGGCCGGCTTCGAGGATGAGGACGGTGTAGCCGGCATCGGCGAGGTTCACGGCGAGCGGGCCGCCTCCCGGGCCGGAGCCTATGACGATGTAGTCGAAGGTATCGGCATCGTCAGCTGGTGTGTCGGACGACCGAGGGATGTGGGCCGGGCCAGCAAGGGCCGACGCGCCAACTGCGAAGAGGCTCGCGAGAGAGACGGGGACTGTGGGCAACATGGCGGGCGGGTTGAGAAGGGAAATGCCGTGAAAGGGGCGACAAGGGGAACCTGGGCCACGCGAGCCCTCTTAACTGTCAGACTGTGCAAGCTCCTGCTCGGTGGCTGTCAGATTCCTGCTCACTCCAGCCGGTTCCGTCTCCGAGCTCGCATGTCGATCATCGACCCATCGAGACTGGGATCCCTGCCCCCAGTGCCGCCATCCTGCATGCAGTTTTTTTCGACGATTCTCTCGCCTAGCAGAAGTTGGTGTTGCCCGCCAAATCCCGCGTGGGTGCGTGTAGATCTCTTCCCAAAGGAGTGGAGAGTGGTGCCACAAAATATAGCATCCTGCTTGCTTCCTCGTCCGAGCTCCGCCGAGCTAGGGATTCAGCAGGCGAGGAGAGGCTAAAAGGCGCAAGGCAAGCCCGGAATCCCTGGAAATGTGCCCCCCTTTGACATAACACCCCCACTTGGGCCTGACGATCGTCGCATGAGTTCCGCTTCCGGCGGCCATCGTCATCTTATCAATCATTCCATCTTATCAATCTCCCCAACCCAGCCCGTGTCCAAATTTCGCGTCCTGCCATTGACCCGCCTCGGATCTCTCGTCGGGGATTCGGTAAATCGGGAACAACGAACAGCCGAATCGTTGATGCCTGTACTTGTAAAGAATAAGCCTCTCGGCCAGCCCGATGGTGCTCTCCCTACCTCGTAGTATATCGGTAGGTGGTAGGATCCCAGAGCCGGGACGGATCATTCCTTCGATCGTCCAAGACCCATCTCCGCCGCCAGTCCCGCGGTCTTACATTGGGGCCGTGTCAAATTAGCTCCCGATATCGGCTGTTCTGGGACTGTGACGTCGGGCTCTATGGACTGAGAGTGTCACCGCCATGACACTCTTTTGAGGCCCCCAGCATTACTCAGACCTCAGTGAGAGAAGGTGTCGATGCGCCTCGTCCAATGGGTATTGTGGGCCACCCGGGCTGGAACCCCAACTCGGTTCTTCGAGTCCTCATCTTAGCCCTCGCTCGATGGGTGAGATAATTGGCGTTGGAGTCCATGTTGAATCATCCCTTTTTGGCTTCCAGCCCGATAATTTGGTGTAGAATGGCCGTCTTGGGAGAGGATCGACGTGTGACGAGGCCTTTTAGGGGGCCCAGAAAATAACGTTGCAGTGCGCCCCCAACCGAGCAACCGAAAGAGAGCTTCCTACAAGTACTCGATCTCTCTGGCATCCCTTACATACTCGGGACGTCGTTCTCCATGTCCCGACGTAGTTCGAGAGTGGCGAGGACGCTGCTCACGATCACCGGGTACGGAGAGTGTTGTGTGAAAAAAAGGGCGGCTCACGCGGCTGTCGAAATCCCAGCGCCGCCCAGCCAATGGCCATCCGCAACCCCCTGACCCCAGCTCTCCCGGGAAGCTGCATGAAAGAAAGGGTGGATGTACCCGGCGGTCTCTCCAAGTACCTCCCTTGCTTTTCCCCAAACGGAGAGGACCCTTGGCGCCATCCGTCTTCTTCCCTTCCTGGCCGTTTATCCTCAGTTTGTGGGGGCGGATCCTCCCGTACATGGCAAGCAAGATGAAGTCCCACCCCACCACCATCGTGGTCATCATGGTGGTACCCGCCGGAGCACCCACAAGAACCAACCATGCGGTGATGCTTCAGGACATCGAGGCTTAGCAGCCTCTATCGGTAGGGCGAGGTGGACTTACCGCCTTATGGGCAATTCTGGAGCCGTAGAGGGGGCTTGGATGCGGGACGAGTCCGACCAGACGAGGTCGTGATCGGATGGAAGGGGCACACACCCATGCCAAGTTTACTCCCCTTTCCATGGTCGAAGTCCCTCTTCTTTTGCCCCCCCGATCACCCCTTTCTTCAGCTTGGGCCCGAGCGAGTCTCTGCCTTACATTGCCCCACGGCCTTGGCCTGGCTCTTGTATTGGGGGTTGAAAGCGGCAAAGCGACAATACGCTCCGAAGACATAGCCTGCACCGAAATCTGCGCATGTCCGCTACAATTCACGGTGTGAGGTCGATTGTCAAAATCGGAGTGGGACCGTAGATTCCTGCTCCACCAGGGACAAGGCCAGTATTTTGAGAGATCCTACGCTAAGCGGTCTCCTTTCCCTCGTCGTTTAATCCAATCAGCGCAGGGTCGCCCCGAAGCGTCATGGTAGACGTAATTCCAATCCATCTTTGCAAAGAACACGCGAAGAGGAAGGACGTTAGGCATAGGCATGTATAATGGTGATGACGAGCATATATGCCCATTGATGTAATGTCAGTCTTCTTGCCACGTCCCAATGCACCTCCTGTCTTACAGACCTGCGATCATTCGCCCATAGCGTTGGGAGCAGCCTTATCAATAGAATGGCTGTACTTGCTCATCTTGCGCGTACACATTGAGCTTTGCGGACTTACCGCGACGGAGCCTGATGTAGCGTTACGCCTTGTGAAGTTCGAGGTGGTGGGGGCGTGGACCGGCTGGCACGGTTAGTCGAGCGGCTCGGCACGAGCCATGGAATGGCGAGAGTGTTGGTGGCGGCCATCCATCAGCACCCCGCGTGTTCATCTGTTCCAAGGCATGATTCGTCTCCGCCGACGCCTTCAGGACTCATCCAATAATTCTGAGGCTGGCGGAAGAAGAAGGGCACGAAAGCGGTCTCCACGAATACTTCCACGATACTTGAGGATGGCACGGCTCTCTTTCGCCGTGGCTGTGTCCCGGAGTCATTGGTTGAAGGACGGATCATGTGCTTCAAGAGGCACGATCAGGCATATATATTGACGTTGAAGTGAGGCGTACGCGTCTTGCGATGGCCGGTGAAGGTGATGATGGGCGGTTGACAGCAAAGACCAGCATTCCTTCCTTGCAGATTGTGTTATCGTGGTCGCCCCGTGGTTTCACCGCCATTAGAGCCTCGAGTCCAACCGTGGATTCATCTTTGGACAATTGATGCTGGCGTTTTCGGGACCGTCGAGAGGAAGTGGGCGACTCAGGCAGCTTTGGGGGCCAGAAGAGAAGCCATGGCTACGACGCCCCAAGGTTCTTGCAACTCTGGCCACCCGCCCCGCTATTTCGACGCACGAGAAATGATGGACGCCCGTCCTCGCCAGTGATCGAGTGCAATTGTACGCGGCCTCATATCGTGCCCTGTCGGACTTTGTTCAATGTCACCTAAAAGAATGTGAGATAAGCTAGAAACAGTTGTTTTGGGGGAGCGCCAGAGCAGACCAGGACGAGTGTATCGGGCCAGCGGCGTTACAGAAGGGCCCAGTGCCGAAGACCGTTGCAGATCGGCTCTGCGGAACTTGGACGATCCCCGTCTTCGGAATATCAATGGGCCCTGGCCCCAGAACAGCCAACATCAACTCGGTTTAGCGGTGGGTAGGAAATTCTACCCCGCGAACCTTATCTGAGCTTCTCCACGTTTTCCTAACATCGGGCGATCCACCGTGCTCTTCACGCCGTCTTCCTATTCTCCGTATGGGCTATCAGGAAATGATGTCGAATAAATTGGTGCTTGCCATCTGTGCACAACGAGGCGGGAGGAGGCAGGCGTGGTCGGTGGAATGAGTCCGGACTCCCACTCTTCCACGGATAACCGGTCCGCAGCTCAGCGTGTTGTCGGAAGAGAGGATTGCTGGATACGACTTGACGACGAATCGGACAATAGATGGCCAGCTATCGACGAGAAGGGGCATGGCTATGGCGCCTCGATGCACACAACTCGGGAGCACGTCTACCCGAGCACTTGGCCATCTTTTGGGATACCAACAAGAGCGAGATTCAAAATGACGGTTGGAGGTCTCGGTGAGGCGGCCGTTGTCGTCGCAGTTTCTGCCAGAGGCAAGCGGTGAGGTCAGGCTGGTGGCCCGGAGGGAGACCCCTGTCGGTACGGCCTCCGAATCTCGGCGTGAGCTCACCGCTTGGACAGGATCTCCTGATCCGGTCTCGCAGAGCCGCAGGGTACCTTCCCAGACTTAATAAAGGCGAGGGAAACTGACAGGGGAGAATACGAAAGAGGCTAATGAAGCTCGACATGGTCGCTGCTTCCGCATTGAGCCATGTTCCTCCCCGAATGCTGCCAGCGGCAGGAGGCACCGATGAGAGAAGGCAGCAGCGAACAAGGTTTCCGCCCATGGCTCCTACCCTGGTTGATATAGTGCTGACACATGGATCCGAGGCGCCATTTGTTCACCGACGGTGAACAGGCTCGTCTGGTGGACTGGTGGCTTCACTGTCACCACCAGGGGAACATGGAGTGACGGCTCGGAGGTTATTCCCGAGGTATTACTTGAAGAGGGCGTCGCGTTGAAGGCAAGGATTAGCACGGTCGCCCGAATTCCTTCGAGTCTCGTGTCCTGCGGTACCTGTTGAGCCCGTGGTCTATAAGCGCTTCGACCGACTGCTACGTCTATCGACCCACGCCATTCAGACCTATGAGGTCAATCAACGAGTCTCTCTCGAGGCATTCAGTCCCCTTCCCTCTACTGACCAAGTCCGCGCCAGTTCTAGCATAACCATACAATACGTGTAAATCAGATATGGGCGCAGTAGCAGATTGGGTTCGGTTCATTTACAGTGAAGTCGGTGCCTGTATGCTGTACCAAGTACAAGAGGGGAACCCATCCATTTCCCGCGCCCCCTTTGTAGCCTTGTCCTTTCCCTCTGACTCAAAGTCTCCATACCCCTGGCTAATCTCAAGCGATAGAGGGCTTAAGCGAGGTACCCTGCCGACATGACCTTGACTATCCCACGTGATGACCCGGGCGACGCTTCCTCTGAGCGTGGTCTGGGTGGAGCAACAAACATGGAGCGAGGCTTCATCCTCAAATTCATTACTCCCACGAGCTGACCGAGAGAAACATCGCCGCCCATTTACTTCAATTCCAACCACAAGTGCCCAGCAAGAGAAGTGTTTACGTTTCCCCGTGGTGATAAGTGATCCCAAACTTCCGTCATTTGCTACATTCTTCAGGACTAACTCGGCTAGACATTCCAACAAACGGCCCTCGATGCGTCCTCGAGACTCTACGCGTTATCCCGACCCCCGAAAATAACGCTTGCAATCACAGCCATCATCCCCAGCAGCAAGGCATTCTTCTTCGGGCCTCCCATCACCATCACCCCTAGCAGACCGGCCGCCGTCGCCAGGAAAACGACAACCTTGGTCCACGTTTCCGACACTCCCTTGAACAACACGAGACCGAAGATCCCCAGAAGGAGGACGGCCATCCCGATATTCTTTATGTCTGCGACGGTGGGATCCATCAGCCTTATGTCGACGTCCCCGTCCTTTGTCACTGGCATCCAGAACTGTACAGATGTGAGCCGGTTAGCCTTATCTGGTATCATAAATAAGGATCCGCGAGGCTTCCTTACCAGCAAGCGGCGTATGTGCTTGTGTCTGAGAAGGGCGCGCAGGAACCGCTCTAATCCGTCTGTCGCTTCCAGGTATCTGTGGCAATTCGGGTCTCCTTCGAGCGGAAAGCGGTAGTTCTCGTTGAACCGCCGCAACTCATACTCGGCCGATTCCATCGCGCTTGATGGAGGCTGGGGAAGACGTAGAACTTTGGCGTTCAGGACGAATTCTTCCTCTGTAGCCAACGGTTAGAGATGTCAGTTACCATAGGTCAAGGTTCTCATCCGCGTTTCCGCAGCCCTTCCTGTCGACACCCACTTCTCTCGCCCATCTGTCCCCCGGGAATCCTTCTCTTGCTGACTTCTTTCTCCTTCATGATCGACGATGGAATCAAGAGACTAAGGAAAATTGACTGACTCAGATCACGTTGCTTTGATATGGCTTCATCTACCAGCTTGTACCATTCGCCGTCCCGTGGCGTAGGGTGTGCGATGACCTTCTCCTCTGCCTCGATGCTCAGTTCGGACAGACGTTCCATGCCCAAATTCATCATGGGACGTGAAAAGGTCACCATGGCAAGTGGCTGATCCCCGGCCCGTGCCCACGCCATGCAGCGCGGGTCGTTGGTTTCTAAGTCGATTAGATGGACCGCTTGTAATATTTGGAGAACCGCAGGTGTCGTCTCTTTCTCTTCCCCTCTTCTCTCTTTCCAGACCGGGGACCTATAAGGGCTTACTTTTCAACTGTTCGTTGTCGAACTTGAGCCATCCACTTAGGGGCCCTTCCTCCGCGCCGCCCTGCTCTGGGCTGGACGTGGTAGTCTGACCGCCATACCCCATCTCGACACTCGACTCTGGCGACGTTGTTCCACGCTGACGCAGACTGGAATAGATTGATAGGACACGGGAGGGCAAGAAGGCCATTTTACGGGCAAAAGCAGTCGAATAAGGCTCAATGTTGGGAAACCCTATGACGTTGGGTTGGCGATGCCTCATGATCACAGCTCTGAGAATGGAGGACATCCCCCATATTTATAACGTCCAAGATTACACCTCTACGGAGTGGTCAGGCTGGGGAAGACCGACACCTTCCACCCAGGGGAGGCCTTGGACATGGAACGAATTGCCTATCTGGAGCCCACGAACTCCAACATGCTACCATCTCGACGCCGAGCGGAGGAGAAAGGGCGGTCGCGTTGGGCACTCGCAACTCTTGTATTTCCCAAGTAGTTTCTGTGGCCGCCGTCAAGAGGATCTGGATGGTGCAGACACACCCCACGGATCTGCACGGCTCGACGGGAGTCGACTGCGACTCCGTCAGTGCAGGGGCTTCCGTCCATGCCGTATTGGAGCGCGGCGTGATTGGGCGGCGTTTCCAACACGGCAGAACCGCCAACCAAGAGGACCTACAAGTGACCAGGTGTTACATGCGTCTATCCCCAGCTCAGTCATCCACCTGTGGCTTTCTCGACGTCCTACAAAGAAACGTTTGAAGAAGATAGAAAGGCCATATTGCCCCTTAATCAATTCCTGTGTCTACTCCTCGGGACAGCGTTCCTCGTCCTCGGTCACCCCTTTTGAATTTGCCCAACCCTGGATAGTCTTTCCGCCTGAATTTTATCTGCATCCTCCGTTTCCAACATCAAACCATTGCCGTACGCCCCCAAGAAGCCTCGTCGTTCGAATGATCCATCCCAAACTTCCCGCCAGCTTCCACCACGCGATGCAGTGCCGGTCGCCGAAGAAAGCAAAACCGCGATCGCGTACCGCAGAAGGCTCGTCCTTCGTAAATTTGGACACGGGGAGTCGGCCGTGGCCGTGGCTCTGCGCGAAAGGACCCGCGTGAGGACAAATAGGAGCCCCGGCCTCTGCTAGGGACGGACAGGGTATGTTAGAGCTCATCTCGTGGAAACCACCTGCTCACGAGCTAATAGAAACGACAAGGTAGCGGGGAACCCGAAGACGAAGAAAGAAAATGCGAGTGCAAAAGGGGATGGAGAAGTAGTCGTCTCGTCCGGCTTCTCCGATCGCTTCTCCGGTTCCGGAGTCGATGAAGCTGATCGATCCCGGAGATTTGTATACTCAGCGAAGGGGAGAAAGTACGCTCACCATGTGGTTCATGCGTCCTCAGTCGCTTCTTCCCCTGCATTTCCCTCCCTTGCAGACGTCGGTGGACGTGGTGGTCTGGCTGTGGGTCGACTCAGCAGGAGATCCTCGCGGCTCATTTTCACCCTGCGTCGACCGCCGGTCTGCCTCCTCCCTGTTGCACAATATCTTCCTGGGGACCTTGCTCTTGCGCCTGCTTTGGGGAACCGTGAGACACATCTTTCTGTTATTAACAAGGAGGTAGGAATGAGGGAGACTTTGCAGAGCCGGCGGGAGGGGAGTCTATATCGAAGCACGCCGACAAGAGGAGTTGTGATGAGATACAGGGATGTTACAAGGAAACGACGGTTTTGTTTCCACAGAGCTCGCCCTCTATATTTTCACTTGGAATTTGCAGTACTGCCGCAGTGGATGTGTGCTGTTTACTACGTTAGGGCAAGGCCATCTCATGCGACCACCGCCCAAAAAGCTTGTCATATTTACTTTACGCACTCTTGCAGGGATTCGGGACGCTCGCGGAGCCACAGGGGCCTACTCTTCCGACCCTTCGACACCGGGGAGTGCCTTTTTTGCTGTCATTCGTTGGCTGATACAGGGCCTGCGGGCGGGGCCAGGACAGAACGACCCCCCGGAAGATGCCGACTTTACAGGAGGGTTGGGGCCGCTGGGGACCCGAGGAAAGTTTTCCCGTTGGCAGTAGCGACAGGGGATTGTCAGGCTGGGTGGCAGCGACTCCGGGCAGGTTATGGTGGTGAGGGGGTGAATGGAATCGCTTGGCCACGGGGCGGGCACGACGTGGAAGCCCAGGGGTTGAGAACTTTCTTGGTGAAGGATCGCACCGAGCCGCGGCCCCAGCTATCTACGGGTTATTGTCTGAGAGTGAAAGAAGCAGAGGATCCCGGTCACTCAACCCCTGTCGCAATGCCCCTTTCCCGGATTAGTCCAGGCGCAGCCGATTTCCGCTTGAGCCCGTGAAGCGCTTGCCCCGAACGAAGGGAGAGAGGGATCAGACACCTCGCTTCTCCGCGTCGAGTGGCTCACAGGAGAGAAAGGGGTGAACTTGACACGGAAATGGATACAGACGCCCTGCCTGAGAACTCGTGCCCTCGCTGTCATCCAGCGGGCGAGCCGACGAGACGGCAAGACGTCCCTGTTCCATGGCCTGGCAAGCAGCTCTACGGGCGCGCAGACGTCGAAGTGCCGAAGTGGAGGATCCACCAAGAGGGCCCATCGTTGCATCCCAGGTTGGACATCCCCCATGCCTGTGGGGCCGTCAGACGGGCGGAATTCTCCACCGAATGGGTTCGTGCGTGAGATAGCGCCACGCTACGAGAAAGCTTGGTTCGGGACGTTGGATTGGGCCCGCCTAAGCGCGTCTGCCTGAGTTTGTTCTTCACCCCCCGGACGCTTACCCAAACAAACAGACGCGACATGTCCAGAAGTGGCAAGCACGTAGTATCCTCTTCAGATCAGCAGGGCTCTGGAATGCATCCGAGTGGCCGGATTCAAGCAGGTTGTATTGCCAAACGTGGGAGCGACACGAAACCCCCCTCCCTGAGAATCACGCGCGTCCTCACGCGCCGTCTCCCCACCGCCTTGCCATCACTGACCGCCCTCAAAGCTCCGTGGCGTTCTCACTCGCCCTCAACGCTGTTCCCCATAACAACCTTTCAAGGCTCAGCGGCTTCCTCGCTCTCGACTGGCGCCCCCCCTCCCGCCTCATCTGTGGGGTCCCCCGCGGGTTCTTCTGCTGCGACTGCTTCGAAATGCACCGTTGTTATCGAATTAGCCGCGACGCTCACGACAATCTCTCCCCCTTCTCCAGTCACCTCGGTCCCCTCACACTGGCGAGTATCGTCCGAAACCCAGGCCTTTACGGCCCCACCCGGCGTCGCGTCTCCGGCGCTGATAGTCACGTCTCCCTCACCTCCTTGCGAGATCAGAACGACGGCGATGGAGTCGTCCACATTCTTGAAGGCCGCGATACGTAGCCCGTCGCCTCCATCCGTACCAATGCGGGTGGCACCGGGGCGGACGAAACGAGCCCAGTTGGCTAGCGCCCACAGACGCGAGGCCACCTCGTACTCGCCAGTGCCTTCGTCTACTCGAATTATCTTCTCCTGAATGAGTGTCTCTCGTTAGCAGGCTGCGTCATACGGGGTTACAATGTTGCCGAACGGGAGACTGGGCATGTGAGCGTACGTTTGTGTTCGGGTCTGGCCATTGGACGCCCTCCCAGTACAGATATCCGCCAGCATTATGGTTAATCACGGCGTCCATTACGTTGTTGGCCCAGGTGAGACCGGCCCCCGCTCCCCCGCCTGTCCAGGTGGTAGACCATTGCCCGTTGAGGTCACATTGTTCCGAGAACCAAACGGGCGCCTGGGTGTCCAAGGTGCCCGAGGCGGCGCCCATGTACGTGTGCGTGGTGACAGCGCCAAGCAAGTCCCCAACACCGGCGCTGTTGATGGCGCCGAGCATGTTGGCCTGGTTTCCCCAGCCAGCGGATTCGCAGCAGGTGATCTTGACATGGCCGAGGCCCTCGCGCTCGAGGGTCGGCTGAAGGACCTGTATGAAGTCGGCGGCCTGAGCGCCATTCCACTGGGCCGAAGCGTAGGAGGCGCTGTGTAACTGTTAGCTCAGTCCCCTCTTGCTTGCCGAATCCACAGCGATGGACGTCAAGGATGCGGTCTTGCCTGAAGTCTGGTTCGTTCATGGGGCCGAGGTGAGTGATGTTAACCCCTTCCTGGGCGTAGAACTTGACGTATTGGACGAGGTAGTCCGCGAAGGCCTGGGACCACTCGGGCTTGAGGCCGCCGCCGTTGTTCTCGTTGTTGTTCGTCTTCATGTAGTACGGCGGGCTCCACGCGTTCCCGTAGATCTGCGTGACGCCGTACTTCTCGACGGCCTGCTGCGAGACCCACAGCTGCCCGCTGTCCTTCCCGTCCCACTGGTACACCGGCTCCGCGTCCGGGTTCCCCGGGTCCTCCGGCGCAAAGGTGTTCATCCAGTCGCTCTCCGACGATAGCGAGCTCCCGATGCCGTTGCGGAGGATGCTGAAGCCGGCACCGGTTTCGCGGCTGAAGAGGAGGTCCAGGAGCTCCTGCTGGTACTGCTCGCTGGGGTTGTTGGTGATGAGGTTCGCGCGCTGGAAGGCGAGGCTGCAGCCGAAGCCGTCCATGGTCTGGTGCGTCGTGGCCGGGTCGAGCGAGATGGTCCCGCCAACCGCCCCGCCGCCGCCGCCGCCGCCCCAAGGGAACTGGCGCTTGTCCCACTGGGAGGGGTTGGCGGTGGCCGGAACGGCCGCGATAGCGAGTGTCAAGTCGGAGAACCTCATGTTGCGGGACTAGGACGCGAGACGACTGGAGAGAAAGAGAGGGTGTTGGATGATGATGCTCCCTCTTCAGGGGCAAAGGGCCTTTCTCTAGGGTTCGTCTCGTCTAAATATATATCGAGGTGCACGCGGCATCTCGCCGGGGCTCGGGGCATTCCCAGCTGGTACATGTGACTATGGAAGCCCGAACACACAGCTAATGCCCGTCATACTTTATCCCATGTGGCAGAAGCGGGCTCGAGATCACCAAGCACAGCTACCGCCTCTCCATGTGCCGCCCCGCAGAAGCTTTGGAAGCATATCCCGGATATCGTGAGAACGGCGAATCATATTGCCTATAGGTAACATAGATTAGCTCCCCTCTCTGGGCCCCCGATTGGGCGGACGGCATCGGTCGAATAGCTTCCCCTTCTTCGAATTCTGGTAATTACCGAGGGCTCGCATCCTCCCGCCCGAAGTCAAAACGGGTGAACAGGAAGTTCTCGATGTGAGTCGTAGGCCCGACGAGACCTCTGAAGACTCTTGCTTCAACCGACCCGGGAGGGGTAATGAGAGGGGCGCGTTTTGAGGAGTGGATTATAACCTCGGGTATCCAAGAAGCATATCGTGTAGTACAAGAATATCACGAACTAGAGCACATCCTCTACCGAGGCCCCAAAGACCGAGGGTTCGGTAGTATGCTCGTCTACCAGGCCGAACAATGGCCGCTCTCGGGCCATTGGCCTCCGCGACGCCCCCAAAACCGACCGCGCTCCCCAAAGCGGGTAAATAAGGGGAATCATCCGCACCTGCATCCCCCGGCAATGCCCACATTATTGAATAACCTTCTTCTTTCTCCCTTTCACCGATGGATTTATCCATGCAGCCCACGGGCTCCAAATCCCCGCTCCCCGGATGTCCGTTAATAAGGCGGAACCTTATTAGCTGCCTTGGCGAGTGCGCCACGACGCTCGCTTGCACACCTCGTGGGACACAGGGATGACTCGGGGCTGGACTCGGGCCTGGGCGAAGAGAGTGAGATCTCACGGCATGCGTGAAGCCAGGCCTGGCGCTTTGTACCGGCGAACGCCCCCGTATGGCTCATCACCTGCAGCAATTGCCGAGACTGGTAGCTACGGCCTGCACATTGGCAAGCGGCTGGGTGGCGCCGTGTTGGAGGTCCAGTCTGGTTGGTTACGAGTGAATGACCGTGGCGGTTCACTCATCAGCGGCTGGGCAAACGCTTCCGGTAATCCCCACCTGGAAGCGAGGGCAGCCTTGAGTGTATCATCATCCATGGGCCCGTTCTGATCAGTACTCCCATTGCGGCGTTGACGCGTCCATCGCGAGGAAATCAAACTGCGTAAGGTGGAAGTCGTCAAACATCGACATCTCAGCATCCATGCCAGCCAGGAATCCGTCATCCTGTGTCGGCACCACCTGTTCCTCCTCCTCGGGCGGCGTGATCGGTATGTTCTTCTCGCTCTCTTTCGCAAGCAACGCGGCGAACCCCCTCAGCGACAACAGCAGCTTCTGGAACGGGTCCACGACGACGGGCGCCAGCCCTTTGGCCTGCAGCTCCTTCGTCCACGAGGCCCGGCTCCGAGCCTCAAGCACCGCCCCGAGCTCGGCCTTCTGACGCTCGATCCACTTGTCTATGGCGAGTGTCTCCCACACCCGGGGTAGGTCCCAGCCTGCCGTGCGGAGCAACAGCAGCCTGAGGCCCGTCTGGGCGGCAAAGACGAAGTCGCCGGCCATGAGGCAGATGAACTTTGGGTAGTGGATGTCGTAATCGTCGAAGCGGAGATGCATGTAAGAGCTGACAGCTTGTAGGCAGCGCCACAGGAGCGAAAGTCGATCGGGCTGGGTCATGGCTGGGGACTCTTTAAGCGCAACCTCATAGAGAAGAATCTCGGCGACGATGGCGCGGCATTTGATAGTCGCTGTAAGAGGAGTTAGCCACAGCAGCACAAGGATGGGGCGGTGAATTTACCGTTGTCCTGTAACTGTGGTGGGAGATTCGCCTGGAAGCTGTCTAACTGCTCCTGGAACGCTTGGATGATCATAGTCGGCGGGAGGTGCATTGACGGCAGGCTAGGGGAGTTCTCATCCCAGGTGACAGCGATCGACTGCGCCAGCTTCTGGATCCTGACCATGTGGACGAGGAGTAGGTCGCTCTCGTACTCCATGTTCCTCTCGAGAACATCGCAGCAAGTGTCGAGGTACGAGGTGTTCATGAGAGCGTCCGGGAGCTTCTCCGTGGTGAATATGCTTGAAGTGTGTTAGCAGCGGGTGCGGGGACGTTGAGTTTGCCCGCGCTTACAGGGTGTTCAAGAAGTAGCATCCGGCGAACGCTCGCATGCGCTCGAGGGCTGTGGAGTCATGGGGGCCCGCCGCATCCTTGGTCAGTCGCAGCGCGACACAGAGTGACCGACAGAGGAAGAGTGTATTGGTCAACTGGAAGCCGTTGAGACAGTAATGAAGCCTATTCATTGGTGTTAGCGTGACCACCCTCACCACTCACACGTCCCAGTGAGGGGAGGCGACTCACCAAGCAATTGCCAGTTGAAGCCCGTGCAGCACATCGAGACTCTTCACTGGCTCAGTGAACGTCGCACGGCTGATCTCGGTCAACAGTGCCTTCCCAGCCTCTATCTGGCCCGTCCCCTCGAAGAACCTCTGCACAACCATGATTCCCTTCCACAAGAACGGCCTCTGCCTCCGCAACTCCTCCTCGGACATGGCAGGTGGGATGACCACGAACGGGAACAAGCTGGCCTTACTGTCCTTGTACTCCTCCAGCATCACTTCCGCATCCGCATGGGTGGGCCAGATGGACGTTAGGGTGGGCCTGGAGACAGGGCTCTCCTGCTCGCTGGTGACAGACGTGCCGGGGGTGATGGGCGCCGCCGGAGCCTTTGATTCGGACGGGAATAAGTGGCAGAAGGGGAGGGTGGTGCAGTTTCCGGCGGGGCTAGGTGCCGAAGTGGCCTTGGATGAGTTCAGCTGCGAGGCGAGCTGGTCCAGTCTCTTCTCGAGCTCCGCGACGCGCGTGGTCTTCTGGACCTTCTTTGCGCGCGGGGGCGCCGGGATCTGGTTGCCACAGGACTTGTTGAGCCGGTGACAGCTGTGCAATTCCGTCGCTTAGCGCCAGATGCGGTTGGCGGCGGGCGGTTGGATGGAGAGACTTACCGCTCGCACTTGGAGGCAGACGGCCCCGGGATACATCGCGACTTGGCTCTTGCGCAAGTGACGCAGGCCCGCGGCCCTCTGTTGTTCGATTCCGAGTCCGCCATCCCCGAGAAGTGCACCCAAGCTTGCGCAAGCTATATCATATGGCGCCCTACGGCCGGTGTATACAACGCAGACGATGGTGTAAGCAACGATATGAGTTTCCGAGTTCGAACGAAAGCGGGTCTGAACTGCGAGGACGAGTCTGAAAGCCCAGGCGAGAGGAGAGACGGCCAAGCTGCCAGTGGAGACTCTTCAGCTTAAGTCCCAGCCGGATCCTCCGGTGTTCAATGGCTTGAGAGGACGTGTTCCAGATCATGCGGATCGAAGCGTTGAGGGACGGTCGAGCTAAGCATCCCACTGCTGTAGCCAATGAACGGGTGGTTGTAGTTGCATTGGCCCGTTCTTCCACCGGAGCCGGAGTCAGAAATTGTTCCGCCGAGTCCGTCCCTGTCACGTGAATGCACCGCTTGCAACTTGGAGGCTCGCCAGAAGGTGGTCGACACAGCACAAGTCCCATGTAGTGTAGTGGTAATCATATTGCCCTCTCATTTGAGAGGACAGGCAGAGACCCCGGTTCAATTCCGGGCATGGGAGATTCCTTTTTTCTTTTTGCTCTGTTTGTTGAGCCCCATGGCCTTTATTTAGCCTCTTATTTCTATCCCGAGTTATATTCTGCGCCATTTCTTGAATTTATCTAGAAAGTTCCCTCTGAATTGGCATGTTCTGGAGGACGACTCCGTTCCTGTGGCTCGTTCACGGGAGAGGAGCGGTCGGATTTCGGGGTTACGACCCCACAAAGACGATGGCACTCGGCTCGACCGCCACAAGGGCGGGACCAATAAGCAGCCGCCTAATGGCAAAATCTCTCGCGCCGCTCGGACAATCCGACCGTGCTCGACTTGAACAGCCATGTGGGGACCGGGTCGGTCGCCGCCGAAATGCCGGTGACTCGTGCGGAGTTGGAAGCAGCACGGCGGAAGCGGCCGTTCTCGGCGTGGGGAGTCTTGGAAGGTAAGGGTTCAATAGTGAAGCCGACAAAACTGTCCTTTGCCGTCGGCGTCCCTTTCGAGTTCACGGTTGGCGGACTTCTCGGATTCCAACGCATACGTATATGTCGTTTACGACTGCTACCTCATCCCCACCTCCTAGAAAGCCCAGTCGGCAAAAGAACCGCAATGCTGGGGAGAAGCATGCCGGCTATTAACGACGTACCCCATACTTGTGCTCGGGTAGACAAAAAGTGAACGTGCGAGGTATATTAGACGCCAACCCAGCCCAGCAAGGGAAACGTTGTGCGGGGCCGGTTATGGTACTCCGAGATTTCCGCGAGCTTTCCGCCCTAACGAGCGATGGCTTGTGGCGGGCAAGGAGCCGAACCACAAGACCAGGCGGTCCTGCCGAAGCACATACATACGCATGTGGTCGTTAATAATCAGACTCCGCCGAGGTTTTTGCTGACGTTTCGGGGTTACCGCACTGGCCAATCCGTTTTTTGCCCCTCTGGTGGAATACGTACCGAGTACCACAGCGACCCCTCCCCGCTGAGAACCACGTGTGGGTCCCAATTGTCCCCGCCAAGTAGAGTGGGCCCGCCGCTGCCACCGCGCTCAAACGCCCGAGGGAAATCTCGCCTTTTACTAACACGGATTTTCTCCCATCTTTTTCCCGTCCTCCTCGCTTCTTCCCCCCCAAACCTCCCGACCCGCTTACGACCCATTGAGCGTCGTACTGTTGGCAACTTCTCGTCCTCCATCGCTCCCAAGCGCTTGCCGAAAAACGCTATTCTCGCCATGGATTCCGTCCTCCGGCAGTCCAAGGCCGTGTGCCCGTTCCTGAAGCAGTCGTCGCCCGCCACCCTGAGGGCCCTCTCGACTTCGGCTCGGCCTCAGCAGCAGCTCTCGTCCCACTGCGGTGGCTCCATGTCCAAGCTCCAGCTGCTCGCCAACCGGTGCCCTATCATGAGCAAGGCCATTGCCGTGCGGTCCGCCCACTATGGCCGCTCCCCCATGGCGAGGCCCTCCGTTGCTGGCATCCGCGCCTTCAACTCGCATTCGAAGCCCGCCCAAGCCAAGATCCACACCGGCCGGGCCGAGGCTGCTCGTCCTCTCGAGGATACCGTCTTCGGCCGGACTCCTAAAGGTGCGTTTTTTGTTCTCTGCTGCTCTTGCGCCCCGGCGCGAAGCTGCAGCCCGTCTCCCACATGACTCACGCTTATACGTGCTTTACAGTCCAACCACCACCCGCGAAGGCCCATCCGCATCGTGATGCAGCACCCACCCCGCAGGTCGACTCGACCGGCCGGTTCGACTACGAATCCTTCTACAATGCCGAGCTGGACAAGAAGCACAAAGACAAGTCCTACCGCTACTTCAACAACATCAACCGCCTGGCCAGGGAGTTCCCGCGTGCCCACATGTCCAACAAGGAGGAACGTGTGACGGTCTGGTGTGCCAACGACTACCTCGGCATGGGCCGCAACCCGCGAGTCCTGCAGAAAATGCACGAGACCCTCGACGAATACGGCGCCGGTGCTGGCGGAACCCGAAATATCTCCGGGCACAATAAGCACGCCTTGGAGCTCGAGGGGACCCTTGCACGTCTCCACGCCAAGGAGGCTGCCCTCGTTTTCAGCTCTTGCTATGTTGCCAACGACGCGACCCTGGCCACGCTGGGGAGCAAGCTGCCCGAGTGCGTGATCCTGTCCGATAGCCTGAACCACGCCTCCATGATCCAGGGCATCCGCCACTCCGGCACCAAAAAGGTCGTTTTCAAGCACAATGATGTGGAGGACCTTGAGGCCAAGCTGGCTTCCCTCCCACTCCACGTCCCCAAGATTATCGCCTTCGAGTCCGTCTACAGCATGTGCGGATCCATCGGCCCCATCGAAGCGATCTGCGACCTCGCCGATAAGTACGGCGCTATCACCTTCCTGGATGAAGTCCATGCCGTAGGCATGTACGGGCCAAAGGGCGCTGGTGTCGCGGAGCACCTCGACTGGGAGGCCCACGAGCGTGGCGAACCCCAGGGCACTATTCTCGATCGCATTGACATAATTACCGGAACCCTCGGCAAGGCCTACGGCTGTGTGGGCGGCTATATCGCCGGTAGCTCCAAGTTCGTCGACACCATCCGGTCGCTCGCGCCCGGCTTCATCTTCACGACGTCACTTCCTCCCGCGACCATGGCTGGCGCCAACGCCTCTATCGAGTACCAGATGGAGCACGACGGCGACCGCCGCCTCCAGCAGCTTCACACCCGCGCCGTCAAGGAGGCCCTCGAGGCGCGCGACATCCCGGTGATCCCCAACCCGTCGCACATCGTCCCCATCCTCGTCGGCGACGCCGAGCTCGCCAAGCGCGCCTCCGACATGCTCCTCCAGGACTACAACATCTACGTCCAGTCCATCAACTACCCCACCGTGCCCGTTGGCCAGGAGCGCCTCCGCGTGACCCCTACGCCCGGCCACACCCGCGAGCTGAGGGACCACCTGGTGAACGCCATTGATGACCTGTGGACCCGCCTCGGCATCCGCCGCACGTCGAACTGGGCCGCTGACGGTGGCTTCCTCGGCGTTGGGGAGCCTGCGAAGAGCGAGCCGCTCTGGTCGGATGCCCAGCTGGGCATCGAGGAGGCCAAGCAGGACATCCTGCGGGAGGGGAATGACGGCCCGATCGTGGAGCGCCTCTTGGAACGGGAGGCGGCCGCTTGAGCTCGCCGACTCGTGGATCCCCTGCCCACCCGGGCTAGGGAATCATTCGCGGGATGGCGTAGCCCACACCGCAGACCCTACCTTTCGTGGCGGTGGAGCGTCCGCTCGCCGTGCTAGCTTTTAAATACGCTCAATGT
Organism: Sordariomycetes sp. S4602; assembly: GCA_023628835.1. Lineage (NCBI taxonomy): Eukaryota > Fungi > Ascomycota > Sordariomycetes > Sordariomycetes sp. S4602. The sequence goes on from JAMAJV010000043.1 coordinate 202,350, forward strand.
GCGATGTTGATGTGAATAAACGAACTCGTCCCGTGGTTGCGGGGCGACAATACCGTTTTAAATCCTCGTTCTATGATGTCGTGCTTGTGTTTGTTAATGCCGGCTTGTATTGTCCGTGCCGGGTACTTTTGAGTGGACTCGTGGAGAGAGACTCGGCTGGCCCACGTGTGCTTGACGCGCGGGTTTCACGAGGAACCGTGGGCTTGGGCCACCCAATTGGTCGGCGTCACGCATCAAACCGGCGCGTCCTGACATTCCCTTGCTCCACGGCTGTCGCCGTCACGGACTGAATATACAAACCTCAAACATCACGCGAAGGGAAACAGGTTCTTTTTTTGCCATAGACCCGGGTTACTCCCTATTTCTACCCATTACAGAGAAATCAACGCGAAATGAGCCCAGATAGAAGAAACGCAAACTCCTTTCTCTTGCGCCCATATTCCGAACCGCCAATGGAAAAGTGGTATCTCGAACTCAAGGTCCCCCGTAACGCCAATCCCCCGCTAGGATATGATCTCCGCGCTGCAACGCGAGTAAGTATAAAACGTGAAGCCCTTCCGTCCCGGCTCTTCCTGACCCGTGGCAAACTTCCTGGACGCCGTCCATTCCCAGACCCAGAACACCCAGGTGTATGATTCTTTTGAAGAACAACCGCTGATCGAGCCCCAACCAAGAAGACACCGAGACACAAGAAATTAGTGATTCCTGGGGAGTTTTCGGCCGTGTCGTCGCCTCAGGAGACGGGCTACTAACCCTGGCTCTTCCGTATGGCGTCGTTGGCCCACGCCGGCAATGGAGAGCCGCCGCAACGTTCCTGCTCTACCCTCCTCGCCTCGCCATGCTTCTCCTGCTCCGTCCGGGCCCCTTCGCCCCGTCTCTTCTGTTCTATCTTCTCCTGCCGTCGCTTTCGCCGGTCTGCTATCTCCCTCATCGCGATTACGTCTTCCTTTCGCTTCATGGGGGAGCGTCCGCCCATGTTGTATCTCCGGAGGGCCATTGAGAGATGCTGTAATGACGAACAAAACTGTTGCTTAGCGTATGGCTTCCTAAAAGAGAAGTAGGGTGGGGTGAGTGTGGTAGTAGAGACAGAGAATTAAAGTGGCTCAGGGTGCTATAGGATGGGAAAAGAGAAGGAAACCAATGGCGGGAAGGGGCGGGCCCTCTCAGTGCTTGTGCTTGGCCGCGAGACGCTATACACTTTGGCCTCGTGCTCGAGAGAGCCCACCCTCGGACGCAGCGTCCTCTGTCGAACTACTACCAGCCTCTTCGGGCAATCTGAAAGTGACGCTGAGGCGTCGGGCCAGTGGCAGGCGGGGAGTGCTTACTTCGGGATCATTGTGCCTCTCGGGTTTCTTGTCGATAAATCGTGCAAACTTATCGGGAGTCATCGTCTCTAACGCCATTATCTCGCGAGCCAACTGCGGCTCCTCGGAGCGCGCCAAGAACGAAGCCGAAAACGCGTGGTGAAAGACGGCAGCTTCAAAGCGATGATGAGACAGAGATTGTATGAGCAGGCGCCACCGCTTAAGTGCCCATTGCTCATCATCCTTCTCCGCCAGTTCTCGACAGACTGACTGGGCGAACTTCTTCACCTGCACATCACTATATCCGTTCAAGTGCGACTGGATTTGACTCGTGATCTGCCCCAAGTTCATCTAGGAAGTAGGAGTAAATTAGCAATCCGTGCCAGTTTGGGCTTCATCTTCGCATTCATTCGCTAGGAGTGGAGTACGTACATAACTGGGCAGAGGCGGCGTCGAGCTCGGAGCCGTACCGGGCGTTGATGGCGCCCCTGGCACGGGCGAATTCGTGCCCACAGCCGCAGCTGACGTCGCTGCGGCCTCCGGTGAAGTCGGCAGCGGGGAGTCCGGAGCCTCTCCATGGCGGCGTTGGGCCTCTCGCAAAAGTCGATTGGCCGATTCTTTTTCTTCCTCTGTGAGCTTAATGTCCTCGGGGTCTTCCTCTACTTCGAAAGTGTCGGTTGTAACAATGGACTCGATCCCTTTGCCAAGCTCGGGGTCGCTGATCAGACGGTCAACAACCTTGTCCACGCCACCTATGGCCCCGGCCTCTGAGGGCGGAAGGGGCCGATGCGGCGACGTGTCCCAGACATTCTGAACCCAGGTTTCGAAGTTGTCTTCCGCGGCCCACGGGATGTAGTCCTTCCCTTCAACGACTCGATCCGCCAGCTGCTTCTTGTAGACCAGCCTGCTCTGGAGCTTGGCTTCGTGCGTGCCCCAGCTGACGAACCAGTACACAAAGACGGGCTTTTCTTGGCCGATCCTGTATGCCCGTCCGATGGCCTGCTGTTCATCCATCGGGTTGTGTGCGAAATCCATGATTACGACCCTGTTCGCCCCGTGGATGTTGAGACCTACCCCCCCGGCCTTGGTGGAGATTAGAAAAACCTCAGAACTGGATTCGTAGCTGTTGAAGCGCTTTATCATCCCAAGGCGTGCGAGCATTGGCGTATCGCCATCAAGCCGCAAAGTAGAACGCCCCTGTTCCTGGAGTACCTTTTCGAGAAAGTCCAGCGTCATCGTGCGGCGCGAGAAGATAAGCACTTTGTCACCTAGCGCGCGGCACTCGTCCAAAATGGCGAAAAGAAGCTTGAACCGCCATGAGAGCTGGAGATCAGAGATATCGTCGATGGTGGATGACATCAACTGGTTCATTTTCTCGGCAACTACGCTGGACATAGTGATGTCGTCGGGGGATTTGGAGCTTGGCTCGCCGTCCCTCGGGGTCCCGCCATTGGTGGGAGGGTCACTTGCCGCGTTGATCCCTTTCAAAACGGCGTCCACCTTCTTCTGGAAACATTGCGGGTGCATGCAGATAAGCGTGAGATTGCCGAGGGCGCCCCAGAGGCTAGTCTTCCCTATCGGCCCAACGCTATCCACATAGGCATCGTAGATTTTCCGTTGGATGTCCGTCAGGGGAAGGAAAAACATGAACTCCTGCTTCTGTTGTAACTCCTCCCTCAAGATGGAGATCCCGCATCGATGTACCTTGGGCGCCATGGACTCCCGAAGAACGCGAAGGAGGATATGTGCTTTGCGCTTGGCGTCCGGATCTGGATCCTTGTATAGACCCTTCTGAATAGGTGTTGCGTATACCCTGGTGAATTCGTCGTGAGATCCCATGTACTCTGGTGCGACCCAGTCAACCATGGAATAGTACTCGGTGACGTTGTTCGACAGGGGCGATCCGGTCAGAGCAATCCTGGCTGGCGTCAACACCTTTGCGCAGGCCCGTCGCCGTTTAGAAAACGGGTTTTTGATGGTGTGGGCCTCGTCAGCAATGACTATGGCGGCTTTGGTAGTGATGATCTCCGCCAATTCAGGCTCGTTCGACGTGAACGACACAAAGAGCTCGTATCCTAGAATAAGGACTCCTCCATCTTCGGCCCATTTGCGGATATCGTCCTCTCGGAAGACTCTGTTCTGAGCTGCGGTCATGTTCCTCTGGGACGACGCGGCGAGATACACAGACCCGAGCTCCTGCTGGTTATCCCATGTGAGCATTTCATCTCGCCAGTTCTGAGAGAGGCTCGCGGGGCAAAAGATAAGCGTTCGGGACTCGCGCAGGTCCTCGGGAACTTGGGAGCGGATGGACTCGTCTGCCGATTTAGATGCGTGATTGACGGCACGCAAAAAGGTGATGACCTGCATTGTCTTCCCAAGTCCCATACTATGAGCGAGGACACATCCATGACGAACTGGGTCGCGGTTTGCGACGACCCGATTCCATAGGAACCGGACGCCCTCGACTTGATGGTCCTTGATTAGCCTGGCCGGCTCGCCACGGATGTAAATGAGGCCCTCGCCTTCTTCCTTGGTTTCATTGACGATGAGTCTCGACGCGTCCTTGGGGATGGATTCATAGAGCGCGATCTGCTCTCGAAGTTCGGCACGTCGTCGTTCCTGCGCTGCAATTCGCTCCTGGTCCTGCTGTCGTATGTGGAGAGCGTGAGAGTCAACGACAACCAGGCTATTCTCCCCTTCCCCCCCGCCCGGCAACGCACTAAGCTCGACGGTCGCAGGGAAAGCGGGGATAGCTCGAAGGATGAGTGTGAGAAACCGAGCAACGCAGTTTTTCTTGTCGAGGACCTTGTGCCTGTTCTTCCTTCGCACTTTGTTGAAAACGGCCTCAGCGAACTTGGTGGACGGCTGAGCAAAGTAAAGGAACAACCTTGCTATCATGGCGGAAGTAGTTTTCATCGGCGTGTCTGGTTCGAGACCCGTCAAGACGTGGGCGTCCCATAAACTGAATTCATCTTCGCAGGCCTTGGCTGCGTCGAGGACTTCATCCCGTGCAGCCTTGCCAATTATCCAGAAACGCTCGACAAGGCGTCTTTCGTCATCACAGAGCTCAATGTCAGTTGGTATGCTCTGCCAGACCAGGTCCGGAACGGTACGACTGGATTTTACTGGGCCTGCCTTGGTCTCGTCGTTTAGCTCTCCTTGAACTGGCTCGCCTTGGCCTGACTCGCCTTCCGAGCCGGAATCGTCGTCACTGGGCTCTGCTAGCCTCGGGGAACGGCTCGGCCTCGGCGGAGTCTCGGGTTCGGGGCTATCGAACGTGAGGTCAATAACATCGTAGCCTCTAAGCTCAGATTGCGGTTCGGGGTCAGGGTCCGCCTTGAAAACATCCTGGTGGGCGGTTGTTGTAGTCGTTCCCGAGTACCCGATGTCGGGCATGTCCTCGTCCGAGCCTTCCTCAACGCCTCCGCCATCATCCTCAACAATGAAGTCGTCCAAGGCATCGTCAGAGTCAGAAGTCAAAACTTCATCGTCCTCGTCCAGCCTCAAATCCCGCTTCGCCTTTGGGGACCGGCGAACTGGCGGTGGTCTCGCGGGCATCGGCCCCTTCAGCGTCTCGATTAACCAGGAATGGTGTTCCTGGTCAAACACAGATTGCTCCAAACACCGAGCTTGGCGACGAACATCCTGAGGTCTTTTCCAAACACCATCAAGCATTTCTTGACGCATCTTCACAATGCGACCCCGGAGATGGGAGAGGAATTCTGTCGAGGATCGGATCTTGTGTCTCGAGGAGCGGTCCTGTCGAGCTTGTGTCCAGATGCGGTGGGCATTCCGTTCGAGACTTGGAAGCTTCCTATCATGCCACTCAGTGACGAAATCGTCGACAGCGTCGTCAAGTTCCTCATTAATTTCGTCCTTGCTGAGCTGTCGACTCCGGTTGGCCTCGTGCTGCTTCTCTATCTTCTCGTCGTTTATCTCACGCTGAGTTTGAGAATCGACCTCGTCATCGCCTGACTCTTCTCCGTACGGGGCGAGGACACTATCGTCGTCCGACGAGTCAGCACCAGTATTGTTTCCTGGCTTGACGAGACTGCCGAGCAAGGAATCCGGATCGAGCGGCATGTGGAAGGTGTCAACCATGGACCTGAGCCGCGGTTGGTTGCCGCTGAGCAGCGCTTTCATCGTCCGGTTAACCCGTTTCTTATGGCCCGAATAGTCAGCATTTCGAGCGGCGGATCTCGTGACCGGACGATTGGAAAGGATCTCTTCGTATCGAAGGGCGTCCGGCCCAATATAGGCGGTCGCCCAGCTGCTGCGGGGCGGCTGATGCTCGCGATGCGGACGGCCGAATTTCGACTCGATCGCATCAGCCTCCGTTGGTACATGAAACAGACCCGAACGGACAACAGTGTCGGAGGGCACGGCGGCCGGTGCGACCCTGCGCTTTTTGGAAGGGGGTTGCGTGCTGCTCTCGTAGGTTGGGCCATCGTCATCGCCTCCTACTATGGGCTGGTCGACAGGTTCTGGCTGGACTCGACTGGTGTCGGCATCTCCTGGGATCCCTTGACTCGCGGGGTTCAGCTTTTCCGGCCTGGCGTCAGCGGCCCCCCCGGGGATATTTCCACTCGGCCCTTCGTTGACATCGACGCTCGGGGAAGCATAATGGACTCCGTTGCTCGCTTGCGACTGAGGCAGGCCAGAGCCAGGAGGCAGGTTTGCCAACGCAGTCGTCGGAGTGTTGGGTGCTGGTCCGTTTGGTTCATTCGCGGAATCCCCATCATCCCCTGCCATCCATCGTTGATACGCAGGGCTTCGCTGTTTGAGGGCGTTGATGGCTTTGTGAAGGCTTAGTCGCTGGTGGACCTTGGTAATTCCGATGGTTAAGAAAAGCTCTCCGATATAAGCAATCGAGTCCCAGGTCAAAAATGCCTCTCCATCCAGGTCACTGTCAACAAGACTCCGAGACAAGCTCTCCAGAGTTGGGAACCTCCGAGGATTGCTTGAAAACCATGGCTGACTGGAAGAGCAGAGCTCCCTGGCCAAACGCTGCGGGTCCCAATAGAAGGGGTCCGCGTCGTCATTTGCCGGCTCATTCATGGCTTGGTCCATCGGGGCTTTCCGACTAGACAATTGTTAGTGAACGATGGAACCTCGAGGAGACACTGTGATGGGTCAACGAGAAACGCGTCTTGCGGCAGGAGCCATCGAGCAGCAGGTACGAAGCGGCGCGGTAAGCAAAATTGCGAGTAAAGAAGATGCATCTACCGTCACCTCATAGATAGATAGGAGGGGGCCCGGGAAGAAGACCGCTGGGGCCAGAGAAGAAAAGCACACTTGTCTTACCGGTTGAGGCCAAAGCGCTGGGGACTCGATTCATCGAATAGTTGTCGGATTTTGCGGCGGAAAATTCCTGAGTGGTGGTAGATTGTGAGATGGCGGGTTCAGCACGGAGCGGTTCGGACGTGTCGTAAGAAAGAGAGTGTGAGAAGGAGAGTGAAGGAGACAGTGGGTAGTACGTACCAGCGGTCTCGAGACAGGTGGTCAAGGCTGATCCCGCGCAAACAGGTTGGCCGGTGTGCGGCCTGGTTGCCTGTTGCGCGGATGGCGTATGCGAAAGGAGGCCGTCAGGGCGCGGCGCGAGGCCCAACAGGTCAAGTGAAACGGAGTTACGCGAGCGGGTCTGGGCCGTTGGACGGTCGTGAATTTGGGGTAGGTTGAAGTAGTTGGGTCCGCCGAATCCCTCAAATTTTCAGAATCAGGCCGGGACAGAGGTAGAGGAGAAGGAGGAAAACATAGGCGCGGTGATGTCCCTCGGGAAAGGCGCGGTGCTGTTGTTTGTTCCTTGGGAAGATGCGATGCGGCAAAAGGCCGTCGAACACTTCAAACGCCCGGGGTCGCGATCATCGAACGTGGTCACGTGGTTGAGTTTTAATACTGGAAGGAGCTCTCTGCCTGCACCTTCTGCGAATTGGCCTCGCGTGCGATATTCTCAGAAACCTGAACGGAAGGCGCGATTGATACTTGCAGTTGCCCTTTCTGCCCCGAGTTGCGACCGTCTCTCTAACAAATCTTTCTTCATGGTAACGTCGGGTGCATGCATCCTTCGATTTCGAGGTCTCTCTACAACGAAGTCCTAGGCCCAACCAACATCACCCCAAAACAGGATTTGCCCTTGCTCTCGCCATTTTACTCACCGATTTCGCATCTGCCTCAAGAGAAGGCTGTACGGAGCAGGATCTCGGAGGAGGAGCCTTACGATCTTGGTCAATCTCGATTAGGCAACAGGTTCCCAAGCGCGACGCTTGCGTGCGCCGTGGGGGCTTTTGACGGATTGAAGTGCCCCGCAGCAGGCGGGGTACTTTGGAGGCGCAAAGGGCTCGCTGCACCTTGATACAATTGCGCTGTGTCTTTAGCCCGAGTTCTTTGCACGGTTTATAAGCACCGTCACCCTATATGTAATCGGACTTTGTCTCACGTTCGAGCCGCTTCCGTCCATCTCAGTCCCCGTTGAATGGTGACATCGTCTTTCTGTCCCTCTCTCTTCCCTTTGAACCCCGCCAAGCCCGAGCGCCGTTGACCCCGCCATGGTGTCATCCATCCCATCCGATCTCTCGCCTCACGAGAGAGACCATCTCGCCCATGTCATCAAGGACTGGGCCGCCGCCAATGGCCTTGTTATTCGGCCTCCTCCCACAGTCACGGCCGGGGTTGATCCCGATGGCGCACTAGCCGCCCACGCGCCGGTGACCCTGTTTCCCAGCCGCTTCCCGAGGAAGTGCTTCGAGCAGGCGACCTCCGTCCAGAGGGCATACAACGAGTTGTATGCCAGGATTAGCGGGGATGAGGAGTTCCTGGGTGGGCTGGTTAATGAGTATGTCTGACCCCGAAGAGCGTGGCCGAGGAACGAGGCTGCTTACTTACTGAGAAAAGACTGCTCGATGTGGATGAATTTGTCGCAGGGTTATGGAAGGTCCATGAGAGGGTGAAGAAGGAGGGCTACACCCACGAGCTCTCGCTCGGTCTCTTTAGGTCCGACTATATGGTCCACGAGCACGACGATGTCCTCCAGGCCAAGCAGGTCGAGTTCAACACCATCGCCTCGTCGTTCGGCGGCCTGTCCCTGCAGACGTCGCTCCTCCACAGGTACCTCGCCGCCACCGAGTACCCCCTCTTACAGCATGGCTGGAAAGAGCTGGACGTGCCAAAGAGCGACAGTGTGGAGGTACTCGCGAGGGGCATGGCAACCGCGTTTAGGGAGTATGCCAGCTCAAGCAAAACGGCCCAAGGCGGATCGCGGCCGAAATGCGTCGTGTTCATCACCCAGGAAGGCGAGAGGAACGTCTTCGACCAGCGCCACCTCGAGTACCAGCTAGCCAAGTCAGACCCGCCGGTCCCGGTCTTCCGTCTGCCGTTCGCCGAGGTCCTGAAGCACACCCGCGTCGCCGACGGGGCGAAGCGCGAGCTCATCTACACGCTTCCCTGGACTCACGAGTGGCCTCAGCCGTCCGAGTACGAAGTCGCAGTCGTATATCTTCGGGCTGGATACGGCCCGGGAGACTACCCCTCCGAACAGGCCTGGGATGCCAGGTACCAGCTCGAGCGCTCAGCCGCCATCAAGTGCCCCACCGTCCTCACCCAGCTCGCGGGGATGAAGAAGGTGCAGCAGGTCCTCGCGACCCCCGAGATGGGCGACTCGTCGATCCACGACCGGTTCATCAGGGGCCTCCCTGAAGCGGGTGCCCTCGTCGACACCTTCACAAACATCTACCCGATGGACACCTCGCCGGCGGGCCAGGAGGCGCGGAAGAAGGCCACCGACCCGGAGCTGTGCAAGGACTTTGTGCTCAAGCCGCAGCGCGAGGGCGGCGGCAACAACATCTACCGCACCGCTATCCCAGACTTCCTCAAGTCGATCCCGGAGACGCACTGGAGCTCCTACATCCTGATGGAGCTGATCACGCCGCCGCTGGCGGAGAACATCATCCTCCGCAACGGGCAGGTGGAGGAGGGCGGCATCATATCGGAGCTCGGGATCTACGGGGCGTGTATCTGGAACAAGGACAAGGTCCTGCACAACGAGGGGGCGGGGTACCTTTTGCGGACCAAGGGCGATAAGAGCGAGGAAGGAGGCGTTGCGGCGGGGTACGGATGCATGGACAGCGTCAGCTTGGTTGACTGAGTGCCAGTTACGAGAACATGTCCCACGGCGGCGCACTGCATAGCCGTATATGGCGGTATTGGATCGGGGTTTAAATCATTGGTATAGATATCAAATACATTGTACAGACGTGGAAAAGCCCCCACAAGGTCTAAACGAACAAAGGAAAAACCCTCATGAGCGGAGACATAAACTAGATACACACGCATCGCATCGCGCCGCAAGTCCCAAGCCGGGGCTTACTCCTGGTGAGTCTCGTTGGTCGGGCGCTTGAGGACATCGATGGCCCCTGCGTGACTGTTAGAACCCCTCTACGTTTAGGTATGACTTGGGGGGTCGGGAGTGGGAACGTACTCTGCTTGATGTTCAGGGCGCTCCTCTGCTTGCCCTCGGCGTCCTGGTAGGCGTTGATGCTCACATCGCCCTCGATGTAGACGGTGGCACTGCGAAAAAATGGCGTGTTAGCACCGTACAAGGGCTCTCCAGTGGGGGATTGGGGGCAACAGGGCGGCCGGAAACGAAGGGCATGTACGGGGGAAGGACGCAAACGTACCCCTTGGGGAGGTTGAGCATAAAGTCGCGTTGCTTCTCCTCACCCTCGCGCAGGAACCTGCTGACGCGGAACCACGAGGTGTGGCGGTTCTCGCGGGGGCCGGACGAGCTCGCGACGGAGTACTTGATGAGCTCGTGCCCGGTGCTGGTGGGCACCAGCTCGGGCGAGTCGCCGAGGTTGCCGACGATGGTGACGCGGGCGAGGCCGCGCGGGGACGTCGTGCTGAAGGCGCGGAGCGCGGAGGGCGCGAAGGCGGCGCGGCGGGCGAGGAAGGCGGACATGTTGGGGCGGGCGTTGGGGTTGGCGGGGCTTGCGAAGGGGGGTTCAATTGCTTGGGGGTTGTCTGAAGATCGTGGGAGTGGAGGCTGGAGTAATGCGGCTTTGCGAGGGCCACGATTTCAAACGCGGTCAGGGGACTTGGGCGCACCAGAAACGCGAAATTGCGATGTCCCTGCTCGCCAATGCGGGTGGTCCGTGCCCCACGCGGGACACAATACTGGGTAGAGAGCAAGGGTCGCATAAAGGAATATCGTATCTGCCAGTGGGGGCACTGCCGCCTACAGAGGCTATTCGCCAACCGCAACCTCGATTCTTCATCTGCACATGCGACGGGTGCAACCGCCTGGCCAAAGCGCTCGCCAAACACCAAACCAAATTGAACCGTTGCCTCATCCCAATCTGCCGTCCATCCCGCTGCCGCTCGCCTTGCGCCGTCACACAATGCCTCCCCCCCCGCGGAAGTTAAACCACGTTCCCTTGCCGCATCGGGGTTGCCGAGCGAGCGCTTCGAGGGATCCTGTGCCATGTCGGGGAAACGCAGAGACCACATCCGGCCGGCAGCAGAGGCATGCAGTCTTGCCCAGGCTCCGCTTTCACGGGCGAGGCAACACCCTCTCCCCCTCGCACACGCCCCCTCCTTGACTTTCCCTTTCCCTTTCATGTCCGTCCTTTTGTCAGGGTTGCGAAATGCAGCGTGATGGCTATTCCTCCGAAGGTGGCGGCTGTCGCTCAAGCCAAGGGCGGAAGCAAACGTGGGGCCGTTTTTCCGCTTTCTGGTGTCAATAAGGCAAGCCTCAATAAGCTGCCGCGCATTCCCAACTGATGCTCGTCAGAAAAAAGAAAAGAAGGGACATGCCAACCCACCGTCACACCGCATGGCCCCATCCGGCACGCCTGTCCTTATTGACGTGCCTGCCTCGTCTCTTTTGTTAGTCTGGTGCTTGCATTTTAGCTTTTGCTCTCTCTCTGCCTCCCTCTCTCTATACCGCAAGTGTCGTCACATATCCTTCCTTCGCCCATTCCCACGCCCCCTCCCCCCGGTTTAGTTCTGCAAAGCCGGCCTCTTGCAAGTATATAGATCATAAATAGAAACCCGCGATGGCCGCCGTCGGAGGGCTGTAGTTTGCTCCACCCGGTCTTACTTCTATTCATGTGTTCCCTCAATTGGTGACCAACCACCCCCCCCTCCCCCTCCCCCCGCTGTCCTTTTTATGCCTGCCGGCCTCCGCTCACCGAAACTGACGGGCTGACACGCTCTTGCTATCTATCATCTCCGTGGCTTGCCCGGGGGTCTTCCGCAGCTTCGAACATGCTCATCTCCCAGGAGATATCCTGTGTTTTGAGACGTCTCAGGTGTAGTTGAGATTAGGTTGCGCCCGCCCATGAAAGGAGAGCTCTTTGGCATTAGAGCGTATAAGACCGGTCTCCCCGTACGCGGTCCGTCTGGGGAAGAGGCCCATCGGTGGCACCGAAGCCTCCACGACAAACCACTTAAACCGGCCAAGTCCGCAGCACCCGTCGGGGCCTCCTGAGAAAGAAGTTTGTTGATATCAGCACCAGGGACAGGAACCGCCACCATGGGGTCCATCATCGTCGACACCTCGGACGCCTCGAACAAGACCCTCGTGGAGAACTTCTGGCTCTCCACGACGCCATATGGCCCCGTCTCTCAGGCCAGCCTTACAACCAACGTGGTCTGCCGGGTCATCTTCACCACGCTGTCCAACCTCCTCATGTGGGTGCCCCTCAAGCTCCTCCACCGCAACGGCGAGCTCGCCGCCGTGATCTTCATCGTCATCACCATGATCTTCAACCTCTTCACCGCCATAAACAGCCTGATCTGGCACACCGATGACACCTCCACCTGGTGGATGGGCTGGGGCTACTGTGACGTCTACAACTACATCAACTACCCCATTTTGACCGTCTACACCTCGTGCGTATTCGCCATCATGCGCAACCTGGCGGACCAGATTAGCCTCATGCGTGCCGACTCGCTCTCTCTGCGCGAGAAGCGCCGCCGCAACATCATCCAGTCCGTCATCATCTTTCTCGTGCCGCTGATCCAGGTGGCCTTTTTATACCCGACCTCGTTGCACAGATACTACGTCATGCCACTTGTCGGTTGCGGGTGGTGGCCGAGCCGGACGTGGCTCAGCTTCGTCGTCTACTGTATCCCTCCGCCGGTCTTTGCACTAGGGGCGGCCTGGTATGCCGGTAGGTCTCTCCCTTTCCTCCTCTCTCTCTCTCTGCCGCCTCCATGCGTCGAGGGATAGATGCAGCAACCTTCTTGCTAACAGGAGGGTCTCCCAGCCATGACGTTCTGGCGCTTCAGACAGCTCTCCAAGGACACCATGTCCGCCCTCTCCAGCGCCAACTCCCGCGCCACCTCGCGCGCCCGTCGTGCCAAGCGCCGCCTCTACTTCATGACTCTCGCCATCCTGGTCCCCTACCTCCCCGTCCTCCTCTTGGTATTCGTCAACAACATGAACTACCTGCTGCCTTTCCAGCCCTACGACTTCGGCGCCGTCCGCCGCGGCGACCTGGACGGCTACCCCTGGAGCGCCATCATCCTCATGCCCACCCCGGCCCTTGACTTCCCGACGCTGAACGACCGGTACATCGCCGTGCTCACGGCGATCCCCGTGTTCGGCTTCTTCGGCTTGAGCAAGGACGCAATCAACGTGTACCGCGGCTACCTCGTGGCGCTGGGGTTGGGAAGGCTTTGGCCCGTCCTGAGGGAGGAGTATGACCCGGACAGCCAGGCCGGAAGCAGCGGGACTGGAATCCTGACTAGCTCCGAGACCACCCAGTATGTTTCTTCTGCCCCACGCTCACTTCCCTGGGCGCTGCGTTGATCGAATTACACGGGGACTAACTAACACGCGCGCGTCGATCTAGATCCTTCGCAAAGAACAGCATCTCCGTAACCCACGCCCAGCACGTCTTAACCCCGCCGCCCCCTTCTGCTCCCCGCCCGAGGCCCCCCCGCCTCTTTAGGTTCTTCCCCTTCTGCACCAGGGCGCACGTGGACGACGCGGCGTCGTCGCGGGCGCACATCCTGGCGCCGGAGGAGCTCGAGATGCGGCCCACGACGGCGGAGCAGAGCACCCCGGCGTACTTGCACGGGAGTGGGCACGGCGCGGGGGCGAGGGTTGAGACGAGGGTCTGGAGCCGGGACGAGGAGGCGGGAGAGGGACCTTCGCAGTGAGGGCGGGTGGGAAAGTTGGAGTGAGCGACGACACCGCGAGGGCACATGCCGCTTTGCAATGGTCCGTTCAAATGGCTTAATGGGATGGTGAACGGGAGGAAGAGGGCTAGTCTTGTTTTGATGATACGGAAGGGAGCCATGTTTTACGTTTCTTAGTTATGCGTTCTAGGCCTACGTACTGGGATTAAGGAGTTGGATATAATACCAATCCAAAGGAATACCCCTGACCGAGAAGCAATCTGTAGGACGCGGTTCGGCGTAACCATCAAAGCCGTAGCATTCGTGAGAACAGAAGACATGCGAGAAACCGAGCACCGAATGAAAGAGAGCACATCATCTTCAAACGCTCATCTCATTAAGTAAAGAGTTGCCTCTTCCCGAAAATATACACCAGCTATCCCTCTCCTCTTCCCTTCACCCACCTCTTCTCATTTATTACATCAACCCGGCCCAAACGCCCTTCATGCCTTGGTATCAAGCCTCCCTCTCGAACGAAAGAAAGAAATACAGAAAAGAAACGTCAGGTGCGGAATACGCACGCTATGAAATCTACGAGTATCCGCGCGACAAAGGTATCCCAAGATAAGTACTAGTAGAAAAAGGTCAAAGTCGTGAAACGGGGGAGCTCCTTGCGGCCTCGGACCTAGTCTCGTCACGAGGTCTCGACCGGCTGAAAACCCTCTCTTGACGGATCGCGGGGCGTGCTTGGCGCCGGCGCGATTTCGGGGTCCGGTATTTGGATGTCGAGCTTCATGATGTCAGTAAAAACCATACGATGGAGTTTGGGGGAAAGAAACGGGGTAAACGTACCGTCATATACCCGGTCTTCCTCAGCGGGATAATCTTGGGAGCCAACATCCCGTCCTCAACTCCGTGCGCCTTCTCGATCTCCTCGTTCCACCTCTCAATCCACGCGTCCAACGCCTTAAGCCTCTTCTTCGCCCCCGTGAGCCCGAAATCGTCCCACAGCCACCCCGTCAGCAAGCCCAGCGCGCCGTCAAGGATATTCCGCCACGCTAACGGGTTGTGGATGCCGAGCAACTCGCTGTTCAGCTTCTCGACGACGCGCCGAAAGTCGGGCTCCGAGAGCCCGACGGGGTCGAGGATGTCCGGGTACGTGTCGGAGAAGGCCGGGGCCACGTCGCCCGCGACCATGAAGTCGCGTCGCACGCGGATGATGCGGGTGGCGGCGTACTCGGGCGACGTGACGGGAACGTGCGGGTTAAGGTGGGGGAAGCATGGGTGCTGCGGGCCCCATTCCTGCGCGACCTCGCCCTGTACGTCGTCGCCCATTATCGACGAGCCGGAGGAGCTGGAGGATATGGGCGAGCCGATTGCGTCGCCAGCGGAGACGTCCGAGGGGCGTTGGTGGCCGTGGGTGCTGTGGCCCTGCTCGAGGTCCTTGGAGAACCTCTGGGCAGCATCTTCTGCGTTGTCGGCAGGCATGTTTGCGGTCTCTCTGCCCTTTCCCTTGTCTAGGGGGTTCGGGTGCGGGTCGTGTTCGTGGATAGACTGGCGAAAGGCCCAGGTGCGCTCGGGGTCGGCGGGCGTGGGCGTAGCGCTCGTCGAGCGCTTCTCGTCGTACGAGTAACGGACTGATGCGGGGAGGCTGATGCGCCTGTCGCTAGCGGAGTAGTTTTCGATCTGGAGACTGGGCCTCGAGGGCACGGGGTGCTTGGTCTGGCGCTGCTCGGCGAGCGTGAGCAGGGGGTAGTCGCCGGCGCCTGTGCCTACGGGGTCGGCGGTGCTCGTGCCACCGATGGTCGGGTGCGATAGGGGCACGGAAGGCAACGGGGGAGTCGAGGGCCGTCGCTTGCGGATGGCCTTGGGGAGACGGGGGGTCGAGTTCGTGGGGTTCCAGAGGCGCGCGGCGCTCGGCCGGCGGGGGCGCTGCGAGCTCGCCGACGTTGCGCGACTGCGGAAGGCAGTCTGCAGGCGTCGATGATCTTGCGTTCGGCTAGTTGTCTTGGGGGATTGCTGCGGGCGTAGCGGATTGGCGGTCCTGCGAGGGCGACTTCGTGCGACGGGGGGCGCTGTAACGGTAGCAGCAGGAGGAGCGGCGGGGGCGGTGGTGGCTAGCGGGGGCAGCGTCGACGAAGCTGACGGGCCTCGGCGGTTCGGTCGCGCAGAGGGCGTATCGTGGTTGTGGCCGGAGTCATCCACAGGTCCTACGGCGGGTGTTTGGGATGGTTGGGCGGTCGCGATGGCGTGGGAAGCCGTGGGGACGGAGCCGGACACGCGGCCGTCAGGGGAACGGCCGCGAGGAGGACTGGGTCGGGCTGACACTGGTACAACGGCGGGAGAGGGCGCGGTAGCCGCGGCAGCAGTGGATGGCGGTGGTCGTCGCAGGGCGGATGAAGACGAGATGGTCGGCGCGGGAGAGTCGCGGCGGCGGCGTCCAGCGTGGATTCGATTGGCAGGGAAAAGGGAGGAGAAGGGAAATGGCCCAAGGTGGAGACGGCGGCGCGGGCGGTGATTGGGCTGCGAGTGCCGAGTCGGTTTGATGAGCGGACGATGCAGTGGACGGGCGGCAGCGGCTCCTGCAGATGGCGGCGCGTTCGGTGGCGGCGCGAGTTCTTCCGGGCAAATCTGTCGTCAGGCGAATCTGGAGAGGCTGTTGTCGCTGGGACAGAAGGGTGAAAAGCCGCGTCGGTGCGGTGAATCAGCCAGGATCGGCGGCGGCGGCAGACCTGGAGCGTCAGCTCGCTGGGCAGCTGCCACGACAGGGCGGCGCTGGGGCGGCTGGCGGGAGAAAAGTCGGGGCAGTGGGCACAATCAGCAGGGGCAAGGGTGCATTCAGGGGTTGTTGGCACCTGAACGGGAATAGGGGCCGAAACGGGTTTAGCTGCGACCCGCTGAACCAGCATCGTGGGATGCCGAGAGAGAAAAGTAGAATAAAATAAAATAAGGGACCTTGGGGTTCGGCAAGGATTCCGCGGTGCTGTCGATTCTCAGGGCTGGACTTTCTCCATGGCGGCGGCCACCAATGTCTTTTTTTTTTTGGGATGGGTCTTCTCTTGCGAGAGTCCTCGGCGCACTTCGGGAGCAAAAAGGGCGGCTGTCACGCTCGCCAACACCGCTGGATTGGTGGTTTGTTGGCAGCAGAGCCGGAGCAAACGTAAACGGCTGTCGATCCCGTCGCTCCTCGGGCAACTTTCGGCTCGGTTATCACCGCCGGTGTCCCTTCTCTTCGCAAATCGGCGTGTTTCGACTCCGGGACCTTTGGAGAATAGAGACGAAGCAAACAAGAGAGCTAGGGATGGGCAGGGCAGCAGTTATCAAGGCCAGCCCAGGAGAAACGTCTGATATAATGCTTGCCGGCCAGCCTCAAGTCTGGGGCCGGGCTCCATATATGCCAGGGCTGTCCTGACCAGGGGGCGGCTCTCTTTCGTCATGTCGGATGCCCTGCGTGCCCAACCCCGGCCCCCTTGAATCACTTCCCCAACCGCAGCCACCCGGGCACGCCCTTCTTCCAGCGCCCTGGCCTTGCGACGTGAAGGGCGTGCAGTCTCGTCGCCATCGTTCCGGAAATAGCGGCCCCACTCTACTTCATGCCCGGTATCACTCCCTCAGAGACTACGTGTACGTGAAGGGTCTTCGGAAGGGGCTGCATCACGGCCGACCGTGGCACCAGAACCCGTCTTTGGCCAGGGTTGTCCCGCTGAAAAGTCTGGTCCGTCCCGCCTGGCTGATCACGACCAACCTCCAGCTGGGTTTAGCCATTTCGCCCTCCATACATATACCAATACGAGGTGTACCTGAACCACCAACCTCTCGCCCCGCCACGCCCGCTGATAGAACGCAAAGCTGGTTGGAGGGCCGCCCTGAAGACGAGACATGACCAGAAACCACTCACTGGCCTGAATCCCCTTCCTCCTTTTTTTTTCCCCTTCTCGGCTATACTCGGTGCGTGTAAGCCAAGGTCCACTCGGAGCTGCGTTCTCGTCTCTCGACACACACCTACCGACCAGTTCTCGGCACGACTCTCGGTTTTCGTGCGAGGCGTGATAATGGCCGTGACGGCGCAGTTGCAATCACATCCCCTGTCGCTGGCTTCCCTCCCTTCCCCTGTCTCGGATTCCTCTCGGGCCCAGCTGGCCGCGGCCATCACGTCCGTGCGCCGTTCGCATGAAGACCCATAAATAAACGAAGTTGCGATGGGCTCGAGGCCCGTCGGCGCTGCCGCATCGCCATGTCGTGTCTTCAGGGATCTGGTAAGACCTGATGTAAGCCAATAACGGTTTTGGATAGCGTTCCCGCGCCCTGCCCCCAGTCTTGGTGATATAGCTGTTTTATCGGACGTGGGAGAGCAGTTCAACCGCTGCCCTGGAACGTGGACGCCAGTCTTGCTATCTGGATGGTTCCCAACTCCGCTTCGAGGAGAGGAAATTAGGATCCGGCCTCCTTGTTCTCTCTGATTGCATCTTTTGCCCATTCCCCCCTCGTCTCCTCGAGTAGGCTGGAGGGCACGTCAGCACGGCCGGCTGTCTTTACGAGGACGTAAGCAACAGAGAGGCGAGGCCAATGTGGAAGTAGAATGCTCTGCCCTGAGCAATGCATTGCACGTGAACGGTGTCAGTGAGGTCTCGGCGGTTGGTCAGCGTCTGCCCCCTTGCTGGCTATGTGGTCCAATGGGCTGGCCCGAGGCAGAGACCACATACACACACATCGGAATGCTGCTTTCAAATCTATTGGAGTTGCCGCATGCGGCATCGATGCTACCAGGCGGCTGAACGTCCGTAGGCAGTGGCCGCCTTGAATACCTCAAACCATGAGAATCCAGGACCACCCCTATTACAAGGAAAGGAGCCTCGTCCACAGCTGCTTCAACACTCGCCATGCCAAGCCCATACATCCAAGGCGACACCCTCGAGGTGACCGTCGACAGCGTGCCTCACGGCCATCCCATCGCCCGTGGCCGACTACGCCTGCACATACTGTCCGTTTTCCAGCCCATCACAATGTCGCCGGTGATGGTAGTCCGCTTTGAGTCCGAGGCCGGCCACGACACCGATGCCATTCTCAAGCTCTACGACCGGCGTCTTGGCACCGACTTCCGGCGCTGGCGGCACGAATGGGGTCAGGAAGCCGAGGTCTCGTGGCAATGTTACGTCGGCGAGGGAAAGGCCACCTCCCTCTTCCATCGCCTCGACGAGAAGGCTCGTAAGGAGACTGAAGGTATCTATGAGGACAGCAGTAGCGACAGCGATGACTCTTCACGGGGGGTATGTGCCACTCACCCTCCTACGGTCACTCCGGAAAGGCTCGCTTTGACCGAAGGATGTCTCCAGCGCTTAGCTCTCCAACAGTTTGCCTCCGAGACCACGGCCTACCAGAAGATGACGGCTTTGCAGGGCCACTGCATCCCCAACTTACTCGCCCGGGTCTCCATGTCGCTTGCTCCGCCTGATCTGGATCACGACCACGACGCGTACTTCAGGATACCCGGTATCATCCTTCAGTATATCGAGGGCCACAACCTCTCTACCGAGCTCGCCCCTGAGATCACCAGGGAAGCATGGGAAGGGACGGTCCAGCGCGCTGTCGACGCGGCAAGGATGGTGAACAGGTGCGGCGTCATCAACCGGGACTGCCAGCCACGGAACGTGGTGGTGCAGCGCTCCACTCTACAGCCCTTCTTGATCGACTTCGGGCATTGCAGCTTCCGGGAGGACTACGGAAGCGATGACGAGTTTGCTTACTGGGCGAATGCGACGGACAACCAGGGGGCCATCGGCGCCGTTATGGCCCAGAAGCTCAAGAAGGACCGGGGCCTCGAGCTGAGCCTCCGATACGAGGAAATGGAGTGCAAATTTGACCCGGACACCTAACTCGAGGCCCGGTTCCGGCGGTGCTCCCAATAACGACTCTGCGATTCCCACTCAGGAGCTCTCGCGTTGGTGGCGTTCTACAAATCTCCTCAGCGCCACTGATGCCGGCGTCGACTAGACAAGCGGGCGTGGGACACTGCAGCCGACGATGCAGTGGAACAGCCGGTGGGTGTTTCAACCCCGATGACGTTGTGGAACTCAGATATAGAGACGAAGCACTCTATCTCGCCTGGGTCTTCTGGCCTCACTATCTCCGTTGCTATCAACTCCGAGGCGCCCGGTACCGCTGTTATCTGTTACTAGTACGCGCGGGGGACATGAGCCTTATCCGCTAACGAGCCGACGGTAAACAATACGAGCGGGGAGGGCGTACGCACATCTTGTACGTCACACGGGCACGTTGCACAACGACGTTTGACGACAGCGTTGTTTGTCGAAGCGGGCCGAGTGGAGAGAATGCGAGGCGCCCTGGTAGGCCGTGCTTTTGAGGCGACTCCGCGATATGATGCGGTGATATGTGTACGACTTTGTGGACATTGTGAATGTGGCAAACATCTCTCGGAGCTCTCATCTTCCCGTGGAGGAAGCCGTCGGGTGTATGTAGCCGTGCTACGAATGTGTAAAACGACGTCAAGCTAGTTCGTGCTTCCTTCCCACCGCTCTCATCCCTTAGCTCCCCGGCAGCACCATCCAGCCGCCCAACAGTCCTCGGTCGAGCCCCCTTTGCGAAGAGTCTTCTTCCGGACCACCGCCCGCGCATGTCGCCTTGCATCCGCGATGACGCGGATAGCCCTTCCACTATCCAAGCCCGCGGCGATCGATCGGTAGCATGCGCACGACGGACCCGGACGCGAGAAGCCTACGCAGCCTTCCAGGCGGGTCCAGCGTGGAGGATGTTCTGGAAGTAGGCTCTCGGACACCCGGGGGGGTCGCATGTCGGTCTCCGGACGTGCATGGGGGAATGACGCCGCTTGCATGCCCGATAACGGCGCTCATAGGCTTGGGTTCGGCGAGGACGGGAGGCCCCAAGGGCATATTTCCTACCCCCAGTTGCCATGGCTGCGCCAGCCATGGCTGACTCGGCGAAACCGAGTGGTGCTCCTCTTTATCCCCGAGATGTTTTTCCTCAGACAAAGGCGGTGCCTGAGTGAGCCTCCCCAAAATACGTGTTCGAACAAGAAAGTTGCACGAGGTGGCGCCACCATGCTCTCTCGCCTTCGGAGGCCTGGGGAAGTCGGCTGCCGTGGAACGCGCCCCTTACAAGCAGTACCTGAGAAAGCGAGAATCCTGCCAAGCGTACTAGGCTCTGCGGCTTGGATTATGGTAGTTATCCCGGACACCCACTTGCAGTGCGATTCAGTTCCAAACCCTCAGCGAGAGTGTATGTAAGGGTCGTCCGGGCAAGCATGTCTTAGGGCTGGTTTCGAGAATGAAACGCCTGGGGACGAAACCTTAGCCTGGAACCTCGTGGAGAAGGGAGATGTCTTGCTGATGCAGGGGGGATATGCACGGCGTCATGGACAAATACTATCTGCTGGAAATAGGGGTGACATGTTGGCATCTGTAGTCGAGAAGTGTATGGCGGATGACCTGGCAAGCCTCGCCACGACCACGTACGGGAGAGGCATGTCCCCGTCGCCATACCCATCCTTCTTTTTAATTTCTATCTCTGAGAAAGTATCTATCCTCCCTTCTGGAAGACACCCATTCGGAGTAAGCTGGGAATCGAACAACCCCCCTCCCCCACTAAAAGCAAAAAAGGGAAAAAAAACCACAGCTTCGTGTACTCAGCATGCGTTGTGGGTCGGTTCCATTCCGAAATCGAAGCTGCCGCACATGAGCCTAGGCTGGTTTCAGGGCCTGCGCGCCCAGCCGGAGAAAAAGGACGGGACGAGCCCAGAGGCTACGAGAACAATGGGAGCCACGGATGGGCGTGCCGAGGGGGAAGCTATCCCGTCCCAGGAGCGCGGCAAGGCCGTTGTCCCCTACAGAGTGGTTCGATCGGGCATGTAAGAAGGGTTGGACGCAGACGACTCCTGACTTATATCCCAAGTCGCAAGACACAGAAGAGCCGCCCAAAACCCGACTAGGTGGAACGCAGCCACGACGATGCATCTGGTGGGCACGGACTCGACGCTTCAGGTGCGCGTATGCACACCCACCCAGCGGGCTGCAAGCCCTGTCGATCATGGGGAGATCGAGCGATCCCCCTTTCTCCCCGCCCGCTTCATCCGACCCTTGAGACGATCTTGGCACCGCCCTCGGGGTTGGTGGATGGTCTTGTCCCGGAAGCGGGACAGCGTATCGAATTAAGGAAGCCACTTGGCCAAGACGGCAGGGGAAAGAGTTCCAACCCGGGGGTCTTCTCTCTGCCAGAACATGGAACATGGCGTCAGCCCACGGGGAAGACGGGCAGTGCCCGACCACCCCCTGGCAGATCCATTGCATACAATGCATGTAATGTGCCCGATCACGCTCTCCAGGGCCAGCCACGTTCCCAGCGGCATGCGCCTCGGGAGCAATTTCCACATGCGGGGGCTCAAGCCGCGACTGGCTCGAGCTGATGGAGGCGGTATTCCAAATGGGGAGAACAGAAGGCCCTTCCCGTCGATAAATTGAGCGCCCATGTGGTGAGGTGGCGTTCATGCAACAGCGATTGCTGTCAGTGCATAGTTGGTTTTTTTTCTCTCTCGGCCTCAGCCCCCTGTCGCATCGCATCTCTGACGTGGTCCTAAAAATACCACCGCTTCACGTTGCTTTTGGAAGACGAGGGGCTGATGGGGGCTGAAGATTGGGCCTTTCAAAGGCCTGCTGCGTTCGTCCCTCTCAACGCTACTCGTCAGTTCATATGCATCCAGGAACAGGATGGGATCGCAAAGCTTGTTTCTGATTGAATATCAGCCTTGGATCGAGGCACGGGGCAATATTAATTGATGTCAGCCAATATGGGCAATATGGCGTCCTCTCGATCGGGAAACGGGGTGGAGACCGGGGCGCATTTGCCGTGGTGGGACGCGTCTCATTCCTCCCAAGCCACGGCGGTTGCAAAGGGCGATGCAAAGGCTCGGG
The DNA here is from genome assembly GCA_023628835.1 of Sordariomycetes sp. S4602. Lineage (NCBI taxonomy): Eukaryota > Fungi > Ascomycota > Sordariomycetes > Sordariomycetes sp. S4602. The sequence goes on from JAMAJV010000043.1 coordinate 224,716, forward strand.
TATGAAGTGGAAGGTGGACGGCCCGTTGGAAGGGGTTCGTCAGACTGTCATTGGCATTCTCGTCGACGTACCGGCGGCGTGTCTGGTCGCCGGGGGGCCCGGACCTCCGTTAGATCGGCATAAGCCGGGATACAGGTGTTCCCAGACGGATGATCCAGCTTCGGGGACCTTGTTCCTGATGATGGCGAAGGAGATCTCGATCTAGCGTGGGCTCGGCGGGAGGTGCCGGGCAACATGGAATTGGTCGTCCAGATGTCTCGGACGTTACCTGGGCGAGAGTGTTTTTGGCTCGACCACTCCCGCTTCGTGTCCAGGTCCCGAGACACGTTGGTCGCTGTTCGGGTCATCGACGTGGGGTTGATCGTGGATACGCAACGGAGGTGTGATTGAGACGGCGCGGAGGTGTATCCGTCTTCCCGGCCTCGACTGTGTGTTCGGCACCAGCTTACCGGCCGGGGAGAGGAGCTCTCCAGCACAGAGATGGTCTCCCGAGCCGAATGACAGCATCTGTGGCTGCCGCTCCTCCACCAGAGCTGCAAGATGTGTGATCCTGCTCGAGGTTAATCTAAACATGCACGGCGCAAATTAGCCTGCAGGCAGCGCGACAGCGAATCGAACGACTCGATCGCCCGTGGAAAAGCGGCGAATATCGACCACGTTCCCCCCGCAGCGAGCGAGCGTGCTTCGTGCGACGCAGAGGGTGTTCTGCCTGTTCGGCTGGGAATTGCTCTCGCGCACGTCGTCCTCAGTGTGTTGCCGGCAGATGGAGGATGGCGGCATGGTCGTCTCCGTTGCCGAGCTGGAGCGCTTCATCGGAGGTTTTCTCATGCAGGGGCCGTCAATGGCTCTGAGGAGGGTGCCATTCGGGAGTTGGAGTGCCACGCCGTCGGAATGCGAGCGAGATTATGTTGACGCCATTGAACTCGACGGGGCCTGAGAGCGACGTTGGCTGCCTGTGACCCCCAAAGTTGCAGTGCATTTACACGTATTCTTCGTGCTGCATGCGCTGTGCAAATAGGGCGGTCGCGGGGCAGGCGGACGTGGCATCCGCGCTGATCCCTGCCCGGCAGTACCTGGTTCTAGCGCCCGGTACGCAGAACCGAGGGGCACGTCCCTTCCACAACAGCGCCGTGGCCGATTCGCCTTCACCTTCATTCACCTTCCATCATCAAACCGCTCGGTTTCAATCGCCCAGGCACCCAGCAGATCAAGTGACCCCTGCTGGACCACCGATCTCGAGATGCGCTGGTTCACCCACCTGAATCCCGGTTTCAAATACCCCGGGCATGGGGACCCGAGACTGGTAACCGTGGCGGAGCAGGCCATTGATGATCCGGCCCCGAGATTAATCTCCCATCACATCACAGCCAACTGCGAATCATCCACGCCGCTTTCTCTGCCCAGGATCCATTGGCGCAGACAAAATTCCCATCTGGTGGGAGGCTCAGCGTGCAGGGATCCTCCCGTCTCACCACTCAACGCCAGCAGCCAAAGCCTTGGCCTGCCGGACGCCCAAGATGGGCTCTCCGGCCAGTCTCCGGTCGTTCCCGCGTGCCGCTCAGAAGTGGCGGACCATGTGTTGATATCTTCGCACATTGGGTCTTATCCACTCACACGGGGTGTTTTGTACCTTGACTCGTGCCTCCACGGAGTGCCGGGTGTTTCTGTTTAGCAGTTTAAGCTCCCGCTCCCTCCTTGGCAGCGGCTTCCCTCTTCCAAGGTGTCATGCCGCGCGCCTGAATCTACTTATTACTGTCATATCGCTCCCGGTAACGCGATTTCTGTCCGCGCCTGTCTCATTGGGGGGCCGACTCTGCATATCACTCGCCGCTACCATAGGAAGTTCCGAGATATTGTCCCTCAACCGCTCTTGTCCCTGTTTGATCCCCTCGTGGCCCACGTTGTCCCGTCCACCCAGGATCGACTCGGCCTTTCCTCCCTCTCGAATCCTGGTTTTGTCACAACCCTGTTTCCCTATCCTCTCTCGCTCGCCCATCTGTCTCCTCTGTGCACTTCGAATCCCTGGATCTGTTCCGGCGCCACGGCCCTCCGCCTCTCTGACCGCCCTGCCCATGCCACAGCATCGAGCTAGAGCGGCCTTGTCTTACTCGTCACGCATGGTACCCACAGCCTGTCACACCCGGGTCTAGTCGTCCCCCTCCTACCTCGTGGCTACCTAGGTGCCAAGGCAAGCCTGAGTCTCGCTGCGACCTGAATCGGCCGGGACGGGGGTCTTTACTTTTTCCTCTCTCATCTGAATCCCCCCTGCATCCTTTCCGCTTTTTCTTCCCAATTCGGTCGTTTCTCTTTATACCCAAGCTCTACCAGGCGAATAATACTGTTGCCCTTGCTGCTTTGCTGCGTCTCGCCAGTCCTTTCGTCCGTCCTCGACATCTTCCTTGGTTAATACGGGGGAATTGGGACCATGTTTCCGCTTGATACCGCCTGCACTCGAGAACCGGATCTGGTGTAAACCACTTCATCAAGCATATTCTTTCCCGCCGCTTCGACGACTCTTCTTCGACGGCAAGACGGCCGTGAGCCGAGAAGCCAGCCATGCCGCCATCGTGGACCCGCTGCCTGGTGGTCTTGTTCTGCCTTTGCCTCTTCATCCAGCTGTCCACCTCGCAGTCTTTTGCGCTGGTACGCAGACAAGATGAGAGCACACCAGAGCCGACTCCGGAGCCGACACGCGCAAACGACAATGACGAGGAAGAGCCTACTGGTGAGGCCGAGGACGATGTCGAGGAATCAGGCACCGCCACTGCCAGTGAATCTGGTGACGAGACCGAGTCTGCAAGTGAGAGCGGCTCTCCCACGGAAACACCCGATTCAGACGACGATGTCCTGGAGAGTAAGCACGCTGATCTCAAGCTTGTTCGACTGGTTACCTGCACATGCTGATGCACTTTAGATACCATCCCCGAGGACCAACTACCCTTGGAGCCAAGGCTGACACCCGCCTTTGGAGTGGCCGGGGTGCTCCTCATCGTCTCCGGGATCGGGTACCTGGTCATCGGAATCAAGAACCCCTGGCTCCAGACATTCTTCTCTGTCAACTTACTCGGAAACCTGGCGACAACCGTCTTGATCTTGTACGTCATGGCGGTGCCGGTGAGTGATGGGATTCAGGGCGCCTACCTCGTTGGCGTTACGCTTACCGGGGTTATCCTCGGCGTGGGATCTACCTTCTTCAAAGAGATTACCGAGGGGCTGGCCTGCATTCTCGGGGGATTCGCTCTGAGCATGTGGATAGTGACGCTGGTGCCGGGTGGCCTTATACCGCAGGAAGCGCCAAAGGCCGCCTTCATCTCGGTGTTATCGGTGGGGTCATTTGGTTTCTTCGTCAGCCACCACACGCGAGACTTGGCGTTGATCGTGCTGATATCCTTCGGGGGTGCCACTGCCGCGGTGATAGGCATTGACTGTTTCACGCGCGCCGGCCTCAAAGAGTTCTGGGCTTACATCTGGGATCTCAACGAGGACCTGTTCCCGATTGGCGCCAAGACGTACCCCATTACGAAGGGCATGAGAGTCGAGTGTGCCGCTATCATCCTCCTGTTTCTGGTCGGGATAATATCGCAGCTGAAGCTATGGCGCGTCATACAAAGCCGGAGGGTGAAGAGGGCCGCGGAAAAGGCCGAGGAGGCGAGGAACTTGCAGGCGGAGGAAGAGGCGGTCGGGAGAGAGGTGGAAGAGAGGACCGCCAGGGAGAGGAGGGCGTGGGAAAGGGTCCACGGATCCGGGGAGAGTACCGTGCCGAACTCTCAGAACTCTGACTACGGGGAGTTCACCGAGAAGGTTCCCATTGGGACTGCAGTATCTACCAGGCCGCAATCCTCCACGAATAGCGCCACCAACGACGAATCAGTCCAAGCCCGACCGGATGCGCCGCTCAGCCCCGAACCCGCGCTAATGACGGCGGGAGAAGGGGAGGGGGCACAGGTCATGGTACGTGTCGTGCCAGATCGCTTCCCGCGGGCTCCGGACCGCGGCGCCACTCTCGACGCAGAGGAGCGGGAGTGGGCGAGCGCCAGTCACGAGGCCCAGCCCACCGAGCAGCTGGGTGTATTGCGAAGCATGACCACGTCTCCACCCCCCGAAGTGATACCGCTTCCATTCCAGCCCAGTGGAGATGCGGACGGGGATAATGAAGTGGGCCGGCGGACGCCGGAGGCTCGGTCATCGATCGTCGGGACTTACGCCGAGGAGGACGAGCGGCCGCAGAGCATACGGAGCTCGCTCGCGAGACGCTTATCACAGGGATCGACGAACCTATTACGCAACCTCTCACAAAAGACGGACAGGAACCTGGCGCGAGATGGCGCGGGGAGCCAGGAGAAGTTGGTGGAGAAGAGGCCTGCTACTCGGACGGACGACGACCGGGGGTCGCTTGCTGCAACTGCTGATATGGCTAGCTTGGACGATGGGCGCAGCACCATTCGCGAGGATGACTGGAAGAGCATTGAGATCACGGCCGATCTATCCGAGGACAAGGAAGAGGGTGCGCCTGAAAGCGCGGAACAGCGCACGCAACCTGACAACCACCCGCCCCAGTCAACGGTTAACGGAGAAGCTGAGAGTGTGGCCCTGGCTGAGGTGCCCAGTCTATCCAAGATGGAGTCGAGTGTTGGCGTTGCAGAAACACCGGTGGCGGGAAGCAGCGCATCGAAGCGAGACACCTCGTCGTCATCACCATCCTCGATCGCCGTTCCCCTCACAAGGGCTGCCCTCCCAGACTCGCTTTCCAAGACAGCACTCAAGTATCGGACCAACGAGTGGGTGAAGCATTCCACCACCGCCGATGTCCCCGAACCGGATGATATCTACGTCTACGACGTTCCTGAGTCGGAAGAGTCGGAGGCGGACGAGGAACCGGCGCCTGTGAATGTCGACGAACTCCAGCAAACGGCCACGACGGGAACGCCAGCGCCGGCGCCGTCCCCGCCCAGGGCGAGTTCTTCCATGTCGAACCTCCATGCCCGCTCCATATCGAGGGTCGAATCAAGAATGTCCCTGGGTGGGCGCCACGATTCGGCCAGCCGAGCGAACGGACGTTCCCCGTCGGGGACGCTCCCGGTCGACCCCATCCCCGAAGAGCCGGGCCACGCCCCGAGAATAACACCGGTCCCGAGCCTGACTCCCGCCCCTAGCATAACGCCCGCCCCCGAAGACGACCGCAGCTCCAGCAGGACGTCGGCATCCCCTACGCCTTTCCGCCGAAGCCGCGCAGCCAGTGTCTCGCCCCAGCACGGCATACCCTACTCGAACTCACACACGCTAATGGGCCAGCGCGAGACATACATCCGAAACAAGCCCCTGGGCACGCAGACCCCCTTGAACACAGGAGCACCCGTCGACTACTCCATCCCCTACAACCCCACCCCGAGCGAGTCGCCCGTGGACTACGGCACCCCGGCCCACTCGCGCTCGCGCAGCCCGGACGACGACGACATGCCCCTCAGCCAGCGCCGGGCGATCATCCGGCAGAGCAGCAACATGAGCTTCCCGCGCGCGCCCAGCGCCCCCGGCACCCCGGACATGGGCTTCAACTCGCACCAGCCCCAGCGCAACTCCAACTTCCCGCACCCCGCCGTCCGCCAGGTGCAGCTCGCCAACTTCCGGCAGTCCGTGCAGGCCGACCTCCGCTCGGGCACGCCCGTCATGCCCAGCGCAGGGCGCGAGAGCGTGATGGACAGGGGGGTGGATGTGCAGAGGGGGATCGAGATACAGCGGAACATGCTGCTGAGGGAGAAGGAGGCCGAGGCCCAGGCGAGGGAGGCAGAGAGGTGGGAGAAGGAGAGGAGGGACAGGGCCTTTGAGGCGATGGCGAGGAGCGGAGAGCTGATGGGCGCGCACCGAGAGGCCATGAGGAGGATGCAAAACCAGGCAAAGGAGGGTTAAGTCTCGGTGTATTCGGGACTTGCTCTTCCTATGTAATTACTTCTTTCCTTTGTGTTGCGTTTACTTTTGGCATATTTGCGCCCGGTGTTTGGCTGCGGGGATGGAAGAGATGGGCAGTACCCGCCCGCCGCTGGTTTTCATTGTAGTATATTGCAGGGGGCGAGGAGGGAATTTGCAAGACGGTAATCGTGTTCTGGGCGAGGCGGAGACGAGCGGGATTGATACCAGCTGGCATGTACGTTGAATACAGACAGCCAAACCAATATCCTTATGCCTGTACAGCGAGATGAAGTATCGAAACGACCAAAAGCAATTACATCCCGGCTGCTCCACGGACATGACCCCAATCAGCTGAGTGACTGACCTCACTGCCACCCCCTTTCGCCTTGTATTACATGTTCTCTAATACAGGGCCACTGCCGGCTCTCTGCCAGGAGCTCAGGCACCTACAGAGAATGGGAAGAGGGATGTCTCTTCGCAAATCAGGCGTCATATTCATCATGAACATCGAACGTAAATACATATAGCTTCTTGTTCCCTCCCCCAGCCAGCATGAGGGCGAGGCCCCCTTCCCTTGATCGTCACTTCATACCAATTCTGCTTTTTAACCACCACCGCTTAGTCCTTCTTGATGAGGCTGTCGAACAGCGGCTTCAGCGACTTGGCGCTCTTCTTGGGGTAGCGCTTCTGGTCGTTCTCGTAGTCGACGTAGGTGACACCAAACCTGCGACACATTAGCATTTGTCTACAGACAATCTGGAGAGAGGGGGGAAGGAACAAAGGAGGACCCATACCTCGTCTCGTAGCCCTCGGCCCACTCGAAGTTGTCGAGCAGGGACCAGGCCATGTAGCCCCTCACGTTCACGCCGTCCTTCTCAAAGGCGTCGGCCATGGCGCGCACGTAGCCGTCAAAGTACTTGACGCGGAAGTCGTCCTCGAGGATCTTCTCCAGCGGCAGGTCGTTCTCGCCCTTGATGGACGTGCCGTTCTCGGTCACGTAGATCTTGGGGTGGCCGTAGCGCTTGGACAGCCAGTTGAGCAGGTCGCGGAAGCCCTGCGGGTTGGGGCGCAGCCAGAACGACTGCGTCTCCGGGCCGATGTTGTCGCCGGACTTGGACTCGAAGAGCGTCTCGAGGTTGCCGAGGAAGTCGTCAGCGTCGGCCGGCGTGTCCTTGTGGCGGATGTAGTTGGCCGTGTAGTGGTTCATGCCGTAGAAGTCGTTGCTGCCCTGCACCAGGGCGCGCTCCTCGTCGGTGAAGGTGGGCAGGCGGTCGCCCAGCTGGGCCCTCATGCTGTCGGGGTACTGGCCGAAGTACACGGGGTCGGCGAACCACGAGATGGCGAACTCGATCTTGCGGTTGGCGGCCTCGACGTCCTTGGGGTCCTCGGGGTCGAAGGGGTAGGCGGCGTCGCCGTTGAGGGTGATGCCGATCTCGCCGCCGTTGGTGGGCTTGAACTCGTCGCGGTAGACCTTGACGGCGCGGCCGTGGGCCACGAGGATGTTGTGGCCGACGATCCACGGCTCGCGCGAGCTGTCGCCCACGGCGGACTTGGAGCGGTCGGACGTGTGGCCGGGCGCGAAGAAGCCCGTGCTGTAGCCCAGGATGGACGAGCAGAACGGCTCGTTGAAGGTGATCCAGTTCTTCACCTTGGGCAGCGCCTTGTACATGATGCGCGCGTAGTTCTCAAAGTCGAGGGGGAACTCCTCGCGGTTGAGGAGCCCGCCGTAGCGCTTGTCGAGGCCATCGGGCAGGTCCCAGTGGAACAGGGTCACGAAGGGCGTGATGCCGGCGGCGAGCAGGTCGTCGACCAGGCGCACGTAGTGGTCGATGCCGGCCTGGTTGATGGGGTCGTTGCGGCCGCCGATGGGCACAATGCGGCTCCACGAGATGGAGAAGCGGTAGCAGGTGGCGCCGAGCGACTTTAGAAGCGCAATGTCCTCGGCTCCGCGGTTGTACGAGTCGCAGGCCACGGCGCCGGAGCTTCCGTCGGCGATCTTGCCCGGGATCTTGGTAAAGGCATCCCAGATGGACGGCCCGCGCCCATCGGTCTCCGCAGCACCCTCGATTTGGTACCTAGACGGGCCCCGGGGCAGGGCCGAGATGTTAGCGTGCAAATGGCGGAGGGTCCGGGCCGAGTCCGCGGCCGCAGTAGCGCATAAGGGTGGTGCGGGGTTCCGGGGCGGAGATATTGGGATCTGGCCGGGGCCCTTGAACCGGGAGAGGCCGCCGGTGATTCTCAGAGGGTTTACAGAGCATGGAAGTATACGTACGCAGCAGTGGCGAAACCCCACGCAAAGTCGGACGGTAGATGGCCCATGTTTTCGGGGGGGGGTATGTGTTTTGGCGGGTTATGGGACAGCTAGGGTGGAAGGGTTGAGTGAGCTGGACTCGGGAGACTCGATTGACAGTTATATGATGGGGTGGAGAAGGAACTCGACAGGAATTGGAGTGACCCGGGTATAAAGTATAAAGGATAGGTCTACAGGAAGAGAGTTTTGGCCCCAGAAGGAAGAGCAAAGGAGGGAGACAGTCTTGTTTAAATAATTAATAGATCCCCAGCTACGCGGGCCGGAGATGCCCAGACGGGCACAATATCCGTCTAGCCAGAGGGTGGGACCAAGCTCCCCGAGCTTCCGCAATGCACAACGCGCTCGCATTGTTTCAGCACAAGAATCGCTGCTCCGTGCCCGCGTCCCGGACCGTCGCGGCCGAAGCAAGCTCAGCCCGGGCCGTCCGGCGGGTGGAGAGAGTACGTATCGACTCGGTGTGCTGTGCCGGATCGTTTGGGAAGGAGAAGAGCGTGTGTCGGAGCAGGAGCGTGTGTGCCCCGGGCGCCGGCGCGGGTGGAGGAGCAAGAGCAGTGCGGAGCAGCGGATGGCGGGGCTTGGGCTGGGCGAGTCAAGTGTATGTGGGCAGCACGGGAGCAGATGCGGGGCCGAATGGCACTTCCATGGCCCATGCACCTGAGACTGCGGACAGCGTTCATGCCTCTGTTCTTGGATAAATCGGATCGTTGCTATGGCACCCCTTGCCCTCCCTGTGCCAATCCGCCCTCGGGGGGGAACCGAATGCGGTATCGTCAAGCGCAAGAGGGGCCGTCTCAAATGAAAACGACTGGGCAGGGTAAAATGAGGTGTTGCCGCTAAGACATTCGAGAAGTCGGAGGAGACTTGTTTGTACGATCGGTTGGCGCGTGTCAGCCCGCCCCACTGCGGGAAAATAGGAGAAAAACCAGCACAACGGCCTCGCAAGCGTTCAATCTAGCGTGGAGAGAGACACATGACAGACTGTCTCCCGCATTGGGCATGGCGGAGGGTTGACACCGGCCATCGACTGGCAGACTGACGAAGACCAGTCAATGGACCAGGGCACCGGAACCCCGCGCTCGGCGGGGTCCATCCTGTCCGTACCGTGTGCGGGGCATGCCATTTCGGCCCCAGACTCCCCGTCTTCCGAGCCACAATGCATAATTCAAGGCACATCGCATAACCAACGCCTGTCATAAAGTTATTCCTGTTCCCTTCCTTATGCACAAGTAATTCGGGCCTCAGGAGTACTCCTCCGGTAAACCTGGGGTAGGTGAGTGTCGCATGTGACCAAAGGTTCCCCGCTTTCTAGCCCTGATATCCGCACTGGGGACACGAGCCGCTTACACGGACCGCCCAGCCGCAAGGTACCTCCATCCCCCAACTGTACGAGACTGCTACAAATAGGAAACCACCGTCACCGCCCCGCTCTCGCCTTCATAAACGAATAGTGAAGGTTTACACAATCCTCGGCAACACATAACCCAGCAGGACACAAGTTTTATGCACTCACGGCTCCAGGGCCACCGGATCGAAGGCTTTGGCGTCCCCGAAGATCCCGTCCGCCCCGCCTGAGCCCGTATATCTCGCGGAAATATACCCCCACAAATGCCGGGAGCCCTGTCCATGCGTCCGAGCAGGCGTCCAGCTCGTCTTACCAGGCGGAGAACATCGGTGTCTTGTTCCGAGGAGAATAGTAAAGGGAGGACCCTGTTCCAAGAAACGAACCCTACACCGCCGGTGACACGGCAACTCTTGACACTTAGGCTCGGTGCCAAAGGCTGAATAGAGCTGGGACGTCACAGAGGCGTTTATACGTAAGCTACGACACCGGCAATACACGAATGGGTTATGTTGCCATGGACAACGGTGAATATGCCACGTTTGTAGCGACACGCAAATTAACTCTGTCTCTTCGTAAACCAGGTGGCGAGCGGTAGAGAAAAGCGCGTATCCGCGTCTCTGGCCCCCTTTCGATAACTCCAAGTTAGAGCTGGGAGCACCACACGACACAACGAAGCATGCCACTTATATAACCGCTTATAGGAGCAACGAGGCACGCTAGGATCCCAATACCACCATTAACAGTCCCTGCCATGACCCCACCAATATAACGTCTTTCCCCTCAGTGGCGAGATATCACCCAAGTCTAATCCAGAGGCCTGTGGTGTCTAGTCCCTCTGCTAGTTTCAGACTGGGTCCATATTACACAGAGGTAGCGGAGATACTTCGAGTAGTCCCACCTAAGTCTGTAGAATACCTCATGGCAACATCAGGTGATATGTACTCACCAGATATTCACCACGGATTCTGTTCACTAAGAACCACGCCTCCGACGTCATGTAGACCGCAAAACCAGATTTCTGGAATAAGGAACGGCTCCTTGTTGGGCTCCTCTTCCGCTTGGTATTTAGTCGATGTCATCTCTCAAACTTTCATGCTTTCCAGATAGGTTCTCGATTCTAGCAAGGAGAGGACACCACATATAAGTGCTTTCAACAAAGCGACAGCCCTCCTCAAGCAACATGGTTCTCTTCGGCAGCCAAGAGCACGCCACATCGCCCACCGAGGCGCCCGCCGCCCAGTCCCCCAGACAGGGCGGGTTCTTCCGTCACCGCGCCTCCTCTGCGTCCTCGGGCGGCGGTCTCTTCCACCACCGCTCCTCCTCGCCCCCCTCGCCGGAGCAGGAAAAGAACAGACGCCCCTCGAGGAGGCTCTCTCACGGCGCAGGCAGCTTCTTCTGGCGGCACCCCCACGATGACATCCTGGAGGACATCCCCGAAGACCCGAGGCTCGTCGCCGCGCGAGAACAGCTTGCTAAGGCTGAACGCGCCGAGATTAGGGCTGATCGTGAGGTCGTGAGGGCTGCGGGTGCGGTTGCTGAGGCGCGCCAGAATGTGAAGGCACTGGAACTTGAGACCAAAGGGTAAGTTAGGGGCATCACCGCCTTGGCGGGAAGCGGAAAGCTAACACCTACTGCTAGTGCTCATCATAGGAGGAGCAGACGGCAATCCATGAGAGAGGAGGCGTGATAATGAAATAGACCTCTCAGAGGAAATGGTGTATAGATTCACGGGGGTCTGATATGAATAGGTTTACAGTTGCTACCACTTGATAAAACTAAATTGCTTTCCGCAGCCCTCCATCGTGGCGAAGGCAGCTAGGGTGATCAGGATCCGAAAGCGGCTGGCAAACGAGGTTTGACAAGCATGCTTGGCGAATGGGCTGCTGTTGTGCAGAAGGGGTGTGTGGCGCCATGGTCATACGACGCAAAACGGTGTCCATACACACAGGTAGTGCTGGCCGTCCTCAATGGGCACCAGGGTGTCCGGGGGAAGCCGGAGGAAGCCGGTGTAGCCCATTTCCGGGGAAATTCCATGCTGGCCGAGTATGCCGTAGTTATCCGGACTGCATCCTGGCAACAAACTGGTGGGGCAGCCCGTTCCCGCTATTTCCGATGTTAGTGACATCGGGGGAAAGCATGCTTGTGATGGCACTTAAGGTTAATACATAAGTGAACGGATTACAAGTACCCGGCCAAATATCATCTCCTCACAGAAAGACAAGGTTTTCTCCAGATCTTGCAATATCACCAACTCGACAATGCCGGACTATACCGTATACAGCTACTTCCGTTCCTCGTGCTCGGCACGACTGCGGATCGCGCTCAACATCAAGGGCGTGAGCTACGACCAGATCCCCGTCAACCTGCTCAAGAACGAGCAAACCTCGGAGAAGCATCGACAGCTCAACCCCTCCGGGTCGGTGCCGCTCCTCGTCTGCCACAACGAGGCAGGAGGGGACTTCAAGATCGGCCAGTCCGTCGCGGCGATCGAGTACCTCGACGAGGTGCACCCGCAGCACCCGCTCCTCCCGCGGGACGACCCAAAGGCAAGGGCCCTCGCGCGCACGCTGGCGGCCATAGTGGCGTGTGACATCCAGCCCGTCACGAATCTTCGCATCCTTCGCAAGGTGCGGGAGATGGGCGGCGACGCGGAGGCGTGGATCCGGGAGCTGGCTGCGCCCGGATTCGAGGCGTATGAGGCCGTGGCTAAGGAGTCGGCTGGGGTGTTCTCTGTCGGCGACGAGATGTCTATCGCGGATGCCTGCTTAGTACCGGCGATCTGGAATGCACAGAGATTTGGAGTCGAGTTGGAGGCGTTCCCGACTGTGCGGAGGATCATGGAGTCTCTGGAGAGGGAGGCGGCTGTTGCTTCTGCTCGTTATTTCCGGCAGCCTGATACGCCTGAAGAGCTCCGTGAGACTTGATATGGCGCTACAGAATCTGCTCCTAAATATCTATTATACCAATTTGAGACCTCGGCTACAAACCTGCGAGGCACAACAAGCAGAACCCAGTTGGAGGCGACAAGTTGCGTAATGTCGACTCACCTATGTGCCATTCATGAGTGGAGTTCAGCTCCCTCAGATATTATCAGTCTATTCTAATTCTAGGCTAATGATGCCGGCGATTCTTGGTACGGGACACTGATTGCCCTTGATACCGTGTTATATAGATTTCCACCTGCCCGGTGTATGCTGCTCACCAGTGATATGGATTGTCACTTTGCTCAGCTACTAGACGAGGACCTCAGCACATATTGTCAACGGTCCCGCTGAACCATCATATTCACATCATTGTGCCGCATCAAGTCATAGATATAACGGAAGATAGAGCATCTCTTGAACTGATATTACCCAGGAAAACCTCCAGGTCCTTCAATATACACAAGTCAACGAAGATAGCTAACCCACATCCGTCTGGAGTGCCAGCACATGAAAACGGAACCGGACTCAACAATCTTGACTCTTGTACAGTAAAATCGCCTGAAAATCCCAACCATGACGCCGCCTGCCAATGTCCACCTGAACCTTCTATTCAGAGCTGAGGCGTGTGAGCACGACCTCAACCAGTAACTGCACCGCGCCGAATCCGGGCTGGCTCGCCCACCATCCGCCTTAAATCTTCAATCTCGGAGGGAACAACGTCATGGGCGGTCAGACTATCGAGCTCGCTCGCAAATCCAGTCCACTTATCCATCTTATCTCCAAAGATGCCGCCCAGAGAAGCGTGGCGCGACAGCTGATGGGCTCGACGGCTCTGCATCAACTCCTTGACGTGGGGGACTCTGATGTCGCTTCCCGTCCTCCGCGCGGGGAATTCGGGGCCTGTAACGCGTGAGATTCTTACTCGATGACTTTACCGAGACACTTACGGAAGTCGAGGATCCTTCTCATCCATACGGGGTCCACGGGGCGCATCGATTCCTCGCTGGCAAGCCCATAAAGTATGCCGGCTTGGCGGTTATCCTGCGGACGGCTGCGGTCGATGTATGCTTCGATGCGACAGCGGAGCAGTCTGTTCTCCCACACACGTCCCGATTCACCTGCTTTGGGACTGCCTCGTACAGCCGTCTTGAGGGTGTCGACGTGGGATGGGGTGTCTTTCCCCTCGATCCCGCCCAGGCGACCAACGAAAAGGTGGACCAGCTCGTGTGCCAGAGAAATACCGAGAAGAAAGAGAAACCTGTGGAAGTCCTCCGTGTTGCCATTGTCGGCCGCGTGGATTGCGTTATCGACGATCTTGGCACGGGATAAGGATCAGTTTCAACCGGATCGGTGATTAGAAGGAGTGTTGGATTCAGCCCACTTACGCCCTTGCTCACGAATATTATGGCCGCCTTCTTGACTTCGTACTTTGGTTTCGTGTTGGAGTCGTACCAGTTGATCCGCTTGGTCTCGGCCTCGCCCCCAACCCTGTCACTGATGACCAAGTTGGGCGTTTCGGCGCGGCATTGCGTCAGGAACTCGCTTATCAGGTTCCTCATCTTTGCTGGATCTGCACCTTCTTCCCTGGCTGCGATCCCCTTTCGCGATCGACGTAGCCACCCTTCGTAAACCTCTCGTCCCGTTCGAAGCAGGGCCTCTCTGCCTTCGCTGGTCTCGACGACTGACACGCCGAGATCGTAGGCAAAAGCCACGATACGGAAGGAATCTTCATTGATAGAGGGTTGTTTCATAGCCTTCGCGTCCTCTTGATCCTGAACCAGAATCCGCACCTGGCGAAGATAGGTGGGCCTTGAAGGAGACCCTGAGCTGGAGGCCATGACGGCTGGCCAGCAACGTGGGGAAAGGGAGGAGAAGTGAATAAGCACAACGGGGAATTGTAAGCTGAACCTGTAGCCAAGGTAAGGATCTATGAAAGGTGGACAGTAAGATTGAGATGGTTTCCGGAAAGAGAAGCAGTTGCAAAGCAGAGGACGAGGGAGATTGCCTTGTAATGGAGTTTGGGAGGCGCAGAACTAACCCACCGGCACAGGCAAGGGCGGAGGGCTTTTCAATTTATATAGGGGCATTGGGATATCTAGTGAAAGTGGTATTATCATAATGGTGTTGGTTCGAGGGATGGAAGTGCTCATCGAGAGCTATTTTTACTTCCCCCTCGGCCAACTCGAGATGGCCTGCAGTCCTCAGAACTGCGGCCACCCGAGGCAGAAATATCATGAGCGTCTAATTCAAGGTGCTGGGACCCTATCTTGGTAGGCAATACTGGCCGCAAAGAGGGTTCATCCGAGGTTTCTCTCCAAGAACTTTGGGTCAACCCGGTCAGTATCCAGGGTTGCGAGCCAGTGGTTGGGGGGAATCGACCAGTGTTTAAGCCACGGTGGCCAGGCTTTGGGCTGCCCGGGCACACGAAACAGGAGGGGGAGTAGGTAGCCCATGCTATTCTTAGGGGCATTTGGGTCAACTCTACACGACCATCTCGGCTGGGAGAACTGCAGGCCAGTACTTTGAAATCACCTGTGTCCATGCCACGCCGAACGACCGTTGTTGAGGCCGTGTAAGTAGCTGTAGCCGCTGGCACATCTGAAAGAGTGCGCTTAACGAAACACGGTGTGCGCCAGGGATGCGCCGGGCGGCAACCGGGCCTTGGCCCAGCCACTGCCTCGACTGGGAGCCCCTGGCGCGTAATGCTATATGTCTCTATTAGCGCCTGTTTGAAGCAAGTGACAAGGGGTGTCCCCACAACCTTATTGAGCGGGACAGCGCCGGGCGCCCGCTGGAAATAGGGCCGAATTTTCTCCGGGGCTTGAATACTCGCTTTGGTACACTGGAATACTTGGCACCTTGAACCGCCAGCCCACTCATTCAATTGTTGACGGGTGCCATTCTTCATTTCTACTTTCACTCCGGCCACAGGCCGTCTCCCCACGATCTCCGGCGCTTGGATATCCATCCCGGAGGCACTAGAAATCCAACAATGGAAAGCGTGCTCGCAGCGGCAGGCAGTCCGGCGGACGATATCCTCCTCACAGGGGAGCAGGTCGAACGAGTCGTGGAGGAGCTGAAAAATGCGGCGCGTCTTGCCTATCGCCAGCGGATTCCACTTGACGGGAACGTGCCGCCGGACCACAAGGCAGTCTTCGTTCGCGCCTTGAATAACGCCCTCTCCACCGAACTCGCCCTCCTCACCTTTGCGCAGATCGTCGACGGTCTGCCCATTGCTGATGTCGCCTTCGATCGAGTCGACGAGGCTGTCTGGCCCGACGATGGGCACCCGGTGGAAGAGCATGAAGAGCTCTGTCCGGGAGCCATGGACAAGGCGCGCGAGCTCAGGAAGGCCTGGGCGTCCGAGTTCTCCACACTCATATTCAATCCCAAGGTATGTGTTCCTGTGTTATACTTATGGACATTACGCCCGTCGGTTGATACTGGAGACCTGTGGAGCTCAGGGCGCTAATGAAAAGGCCAGCTTGTGAAAGCCTATCGGCTGGCAAGCGAAGGAACAAAGCAGTTCGACACGCGACTCATCGAGTTAGTCGCTGTCGCCATCCACCAGCTCGCAGTCCATGTCTTCAAAATGAAGCTCCACCTCCACCAAGGCGATGTGGAGAGCGCTGTGAGCTGGGTGAGACCAGAACCGCCGGACCACCCCGTCACCTGGGTCGAGGCGCCTCCGCGGCCAACCCTTTTCAATCACGTCGGTTTTTTTGAGAACGAGATCTACCCTGAAGCCGAGGCCGACATGGTGGGCTACTGGGCAGAGGACCGAATACTAGGTACCCATCCCTCCTCTAACCTTACCTGGCTTCGACTAACAGGCGTTCAAGGGGGAGTGCCAGCGTTCGACCGAAAGTCGGAGAAGACTGCTTCCACGCCTCCCAATGTATTCTTCCACGCCTGTCACCGCCGCGTGCCGAGGCGGATCTTTCAGCTACGCGACGAGCAGCAGGAAGCTCTGACGGCGTTCCTGCTCGCAGACGCGAGTACCCCTCCGCCCGACCCATGTCCTCTGCCCATCCTCGGGGACGACGAAAACCGCGTGCGCATTGACGCACACGAAGCCATTATAACCCACCAGGTGTATCGGGATTTCTGGGAGCGCAGACCCTGGACAGGAGACGAGGTGCTGAAATTCGGGAGGAGACCCAAAGAGTCTACCGACCATCCGGCGGTTCGGGAGCTTGCAGACCACGTCAACTCACTACCCCTCTCAGCAGAAGAAATAGTATTATCAAGACCTGGAAAAGGAGAAGGTGAAGGTCGGGAGGTTCGTGACGGCGCAAGTTCGGAGCCGACTGGGGCGCCCCGGTCTGAGCAACCTACAGAAGGGGAGGATCACCAAGAGACAAACGTATCCGAAGAAAGGAAGGTGGAAGCTGATCTTTCTTCCTTGGAGGCCGCGGGCGATACCTCCGCGCTCAGGGCCGGGGCAGACTCAGAGACTAGCTCTTCCGAGACTACGGATGAGGGCAAAGGCCGCCCTGGAAAGAGACGGCGACTGAATTAAGGCCGTCCCGCAAGTGGCTATATGGCGAGCCCCACGATAATATTAGTGTAACGAAAGTAATTGATGTTTTTGAATTGTGTAAGTCAACTTGGCGTTCGACACCCGCCGTGGCTTCGTGAGAGCGCCAGCGCCTATACGGCTTATTAGACTAAGTATAGGGCAGGGCCTCTAGCACCTTGCCCTCACAACTACCAAATCCTACAAGCCCAGCCTCTTCCGACCCGGCCCAGCCCCTGATTATGATCGAATCCCCGTCCTCCAGAAACTTGCGCTCCCCACCGCCGGAGAGCTGCACAGCAGTCTTTCCCCCTCTAGTCTGCTCCAGCAGACTACCGAGCGAGCCGTCGTCGGGCCCAGACACCGTGCCTGAGCCGAACAGGTCTCCCGTGTTTAGATTACAGCCTGTGACCGAGTGGTGGGCTATCATCTGTGGCCACGACCACAGCAAGTTCTTTGACGACGTCCGGGTGATGACAGATTCAGAGCCACTTGCAGCTGGGTAGGTAGGGTCAGTATGAAACTCTAGTCTTTGGATAACGCTGTCACACTCGACTTACTCTTGAGTGATACCTCCAGGGAAATATCAATGACGTTATCCTCGCGCTTTTCCCGAAGGTACGGCACCAAGTCCACATCATTGGTCAACCCCTTTGTCCTGGACGAGTCTAGGGCATCGGCAAGCACAACCCACGGGCTAATTGTAGTGGCGAAGTTCTTCGAGTTAAACGGGCCGAGAGGCACGTATTCCTGGTCCTCATTGTTAAGGCGCCTTTCACCATTACTCAGAGGTTGAGGGGATTATGGCACAACGTACCCATGCCTGGATGTCCCTCGCGCTCCAGTCGTTCATGAGCACATACCCAAAGATGTGCTCCTCAGCTTTGCCCACAGGAATAGGATGACCCAGCGCGTTCCCGCGGCATACGAACATGCCAAGCTCCAGCTCAAGATCCAACTTGGCGCAGGGCTGGAAGGCCGGGACCTTCTCTTCTGCCGCCGGATTGGGAAGCACCTGGCCCCGCGGCCGATGCACTGGCGTGCCGGAAACGACGACTGAGCTGGCACGACCGTGATAGCCGACGGGCAGGTGGCTGTAGTTTGGCTGGAGGGCGTTTGCAGCGCCACGGAAGAGGGTGCCGACGTTGACGGCGTGGTTCCTTCCCGCGTAGAAGTCGGTGTAGTCACCGATCTTCATCGGCAAGTGTGTCCTAGCTGAGGATATGGGAATGAGGGCTGCGTCCCGCAGCGGTGCGTTGTCCTTCAACACATCCGGAAAAGGAGTATCTTTGGCAAAGACCTGCTGAAGAAATCGGCGGACCGAGCGGTGGGCCGGTCTTCCCAGCGCCGCGAAGCTGTTCAGGGCTGGCTCGTTGAAAACGCCGTGGTCTGACTGGGAGAACCCCTCGAGCTGGCTGAAGCCGCCCTGGCTTGCAAACACTGACAAAGAGAGAACATGGTCCCCAATGGCAACCGCCGGCCGCGGGCTGCCGTCCTGCGTTGAGATGACGCCGAACGGGAGGTTGGCGAGGGAGAAGGGGGAGTCACGGTCGATGTTGAGCCACGACATGTTGAGGTTTGATTCGTCCGATACAAGGAAGGCAGAAGCTCTGGTATTGCTGGTGGCTGCGGCCCCAGATGCGGTTCGTTTCATACGAGAGATGCCCTGCTTGATGGTGCTGTCACCGGAACGTCTTCCGTGTGGAGTGGGCGAGTGGAGATGGGGCGAATCCCCGGCGTTCCGCTTTGATTCTCCACACTCGAAGGATCATGCCAGGGCTGGAGCTGTTTTTCGTGACGGTCCGGAGCAAGGTTTCCGACGACGCCTATTTATCAGGTGACTGAGAGCCAGCGGGGATCCTCTACAACGTTAAATGGCCTTGAGGCATCGCGGCCGGTATCGCTGTCACGTCGCACACGTATTTCCATCTCAAACGACCGCCTCCTCTCCGACCAATAGACGTTCTCTGGCTCCGGTATGCCGACACCTCCTTGGCCGAACCACGCAGGCGGCAGGCTCATGACATGGCTTCTGAAAGCCAGTGTACTTCTGTCGACGAAGTATATGTCGTACAATACCACGCTAGTCCCAGTGTTCTTATCTTTCGCCAGCTTGGGCCAGTTTAGACCGATCGCCTTGTCAGGAAGCGCCCTTTCTATGGCACCGAAAGTGAGAATTTGAGGGCGACAAGGATGGATGGATGGTCTCCGCTTCTCTTCGTGGGATATGAGATCCATGTTACTCCATCGCTTAAGGGCGTCAACAAGAAGCCGACACACGGCCATCGCCTCGCCATGGTCGAAGTCAACCTTGTTCAACTGAATAAAATATCGTGCCTCCTGTACCAACGCAACTACATGTAGTGTTCTCGACCACGTCACCCATCTGGAGGAAGAGCTGGCGTGCTGTATGGCGCCCATCCGTGTAACTGACACATCGGCCTGCTCAGAGGCAATATCCGGCATCTACGATGGCATTCTGCCCCGTCATTCCCTTCGAGACGATGAAAGCCCGCACTTGCTCGGCCGTGTCCTCCACCGTAGCAAGCCTCTTCAGCTTGCTTGCCTCCTTTGCAGCCGCGATCTTTTCCTTAGGGAAAGAGAGCCCCCAGTCCTAGAAGGCGAGTAAGCGTGTGACTTTCCCATGGATACACCGCGATGTACGGAGACACAGGATGGAGAAGGGGCGTAGAAAGGGCGCTCATGACATACGGTTAGGAGCAGCGCTGGGGACACGCTGTTCACCCTGATTGAAGGCGCCGAGATGCTCGCGAGGCACTTCATAAGATGGATTTGAGCCGCCTTACTTGTCGCGTAGGGCTAGTTCCATAGTAAAATGGTGAGTACGTGAACCTGCGTGGACGAAAGAGGTTGGAATCGTACCAGACTGCTGCCCGCGGCCTTCACGCCGGCCGTGCTCGCCGTGCTCACAAACACCGCTGAGCCCTCTTCGCGCTTGTTCGCCTCCTCAAGATACGGTCTTGCTGCATTGAACAGCCAGAGATGGGACTTTACGTTGGCATTATAGCACCGATCCCAGTCCTCCTCATCAAGGCCTTCGTCCAGATTCGAAAAATTGGTCATCCGAGTCCACCCAAAGTTCGATACGACGACATCCAGAGAGCCGCCCGTCTCGGCCGCTGCCTCCTGGACCAGGCGAGCCACGTCCGCCTTGCTGTGGAGGTCGGCCTTGATGGCGCGGAAGATGGGCGGGTCGAGTCCATCCTTGGGCTCCGCGCCGTCCTGGAGCTCGAGGATGAGCTGCTCAGCGCGGGCGGCGTTCTGGGAGTAGTTGATGATGACGCTGTAGCGGAGATCCCGGGCGAGGAGACGAGCGATGGCCGCGCCGAGGCCTGCGCTGCCGGCGGTGACTAGGGCGATCTTTCGAGGCGACATGGTCAATATGATTGAATACGGCCAGATTGCTTTGGTCCCGTGGCACTAGTAGTTCGACCTGCTTGGTGGTTTCGAATTGTGCACGGCGGTCGGTTCTCGGAGCGCGAGGTCGCGGCAATATGCCTCCGGGACCGGACCCCGCACTTGCGCCATGTAATTACAACACTATGTACGTACGTTGCCGGCTGCCCCACCTTCAGTCGGCACTGATGCTCGAGAGACTCGAGAAGAAAGTGAACCCAGGTCATTTATTAGAAAGCGCTGGAATTCACACCACCATCGATGGGCAGGGTGATGTTGCCATGAGCCCCTCAAACAGAAACCCTCCCGTCGTGTGTGCTGTCTAAACCTCCCCATCACCGGCAGGACGCTTCTTCCGCCTCTTACAAACATTCCATATCCTCCACTCCCAAAACCTGGAAAACAACAGATATGTCATGGCGATGGCCAAAGTGGCGTATATGACAAAGTACGGTGACACGACCTGGTGGCTATCCTCCGGAATCCACTTGAAAAATGTAGTGGAGAACACGCTCTGGAACCCGCGACTCGTTAGCCGGGGGTTCAACGAAGTATGGCATACTAGGTATTCCTGTTTTCCAACAGGCCGGGCCTTACCGCAAGGAACGTTCCCGGGAGGAAGATCATTCCCAGGCGTGCGATGGTCGTCATCTGCCCGCTGTCCTTCTTCGCCCGCTCGGCGATGAGGTGGCCCTGCTTGGCGTTCTGTCGAGAATGATAGTTCCACTCCTATAGTTGAGGAAATTCACGATTGTTAGCGTCCCGCCACACCTTTATTGGCCGCTCATAGCAAAAGATCCGGGGGCGGGGGTATACGGCAAGACGCGTTCGTACCATTTGCGTCGTCAGACTCATCCCCTTTAAAAGAGTGTTCAACGACCGCACCTTGCTTTCGCATTCGTCCCTGATCTCCTGTAGCCTCCCCTCCATAGCCGTCCCTATATCACGCTGCTCAGCGTTGCCGTCCGAATCCGTGGCAAAGTGCTTTTCAGACAGCCACTTCGAGTGCTCGGCCATCCTCCCCAGCTGCACCCTGAAGCTCTCGAGCCCCGAACTCAACGAGCTCGAGTCCATCCAGAGATTCGTGGCCTCCCACCCCTCCGCCGCAAACGCCGCGCCGCCCTTCTCGGCGTCGCCGTGGTTCTCTCGGCCACCGCCATCGACGGAAAGGCGCCTCTCCATGTTCATTATTCTTCTGTAGATTTCTGACTCCTGGAAGTCGAAGTTGTTGAACAGGCGCTTCCTCTCCAGCTCGATGAAGATTATTGGGAGCAGGAGCGGGTGTAGAGCAGCCTCGGAACCGTCGACCTTGTCTATGAAGTTTTTGGCGTGCTTGAGCATTGTCTTGGAACAGCCATAGAGCACACCGTAGGACTTGTGATGGTCCGGGAACCATGTTACAGACAGAGCCATGTCATCTTCATCTCCCAAAGACTCGGTGTCTGACCTGCAATTATAGACTTTGCACATTCTTCTCGTTAGAGCACAAGCACTTATATCGGGACAAGGGGGTCTAGTTCTACACTAGGCCCATTGACTGGCGACATTTACACGCTCTGCTAACTTACCAATCGATGCGCCGTGGGATCCAGCATCCCAGTTTACCTTTCGACTGGTAAAAACCGCTGTCGACCTTCTACATACCACATCGGCGATTGATCTGTGATGGAAAAGGCGCTCTGCCGCTGTTTTGAACGTGTCGCACGACTGACGGAGTGATGTTGAGCGCGGCTTCTCCAGCCGGTGAGCATCATCACTGGATATTCTCGAATGAACCGCTAATATGAGGCTTGGGTGGCCCTGAGATGGCGCTGGTACCACCTTCACACAGTCAATTGTAAGTATGCGGCTTCGAATGAGGGCTCCGGCGCGCTCACCTCTTGCAGCCATTCTATGTAGCCGTCCTCTGATTTGATCACCTTCTGCACGGAGATTGGCTGTTCCTGATATTCACGAGATGGATCAGCAATCTTCCAGTTGTTTACAGAGATAAGGTTGACAACTAACGGAGTCCGGTCTCTGAATATAGACCGTTGGGGTGAAGAAGGCCGCGCCGGGGCAGAAGTCGAACTGGGAGAGCTCGGCATCGCGAAACGCGTTCCTCCGGTTAAGCCACTCCATGGTAGGCGGGGTGCTATACGTCGGGCCAAAACACTGGAGGAACTGCAGGCTGGCTCGGGGATGATCGGGTGCATAAGGCATCCGGCTCCATCGCATCCTTCCCGTCCTGTTTAAATCAACGTGGCCGCCACCACAGCCCGGCCGAAGGTGGTACTGCATCTCACTGCCCGATGTGCAACATCTCCCGAGCCCGCCAGCCCGTCCCCGATGAAGTCCGCCTCATTCTTCCACTTCGTGCGGGCGAAAGCGTGCTGCACAGCCCAACCTCGACCAATAACGCCTGTCCACGCACCACCGATAGACAGCTTGCATATGCGCCCGTAACTGATGCCTACAGAGCTGCCAGGCTTGGGCAGTGTCCTCCGTTACACACCCCAGGGCCTGGTCCAGTTATCGCCCTGGGAAATCGCCCCGTGCAGGATGGATTCTTCCGAGCCTTGCCTCAAAACTCTTGCGTCGCCCGCTCTTGCGACCCAAACGGCAAGCCAGAGAATACTGCCTACTAATTAAGACTTGTTGTGCAGCCCCGTGTGCGGGAGCCTTGTGCAAACGGTTCGCATCTGCATCCGCACCCTGGGAGCACGCTATATATACTCGCACAAATGCCCCTATCTTAGCCTAAGGCTCACACAGAACTCATGCCTCCCTCCCTCGACCCGCCTCGGCAACAGAACTGGCTCCACTGGCTTCGCGATAGGATACCCTGGCTTGAAAGGCGCAACGAAAACGAAATGGCCGAGTTCGCCGCACTGGAGGTTTTCAGGCACCGGTACCGGGACCCCAAGTTCTTCGTCGAGGGCATCAAGAAGCTTGGGTTCACTTCTAAGGAGTTCGAAGTTGAGGTATGGTTCTTTGCGCCGGACCTCGGCGTCCGTGTGGCCTTTGCCAGTTCTGACCAGGGCTGGATGTGACAGACCGGCGGCAAGCACATCAAGTTCCATATCATCCGGGAGCTCTCCCCCGTAAGCGCAAACTAGTCAGCTGTGGAAGAGCGTTGAGTCCCTCCGCCACCTCGATACTAACCCTCCCATGTGACACCAGGACCAGCGCAAGTACGTTCGCAAGTACGTCGACGACATTTACGCCACAAACGAGTCTTCCGAATGGGCATGATTGGTGCAGATACGTGAGCTGAAGGGGGCCTGATGAGCACCGTCGTTCACACTTGTGTTGGGGTGATTGGGTCGGGCGGCGGAGTCTGTCTCTCTAGTCATGGATAGCCGAATGTGCGCGCATTTATTTCCAACTCCTATAAATTTAAGCCCTTAGCCTGGGTGATACTCGCGGAAAAAATTACGAATGGATTCCGAATCCGCCCGTGTTTCCAAATCAACGACCAACATGTGCTCCTCTATATAGCCAACCAGTTCTTCTACCCGGCCCTCATAACTCCATATCTTGTTCTCCCCGAGGCGTCGCTGCTTTTCCTTGCGCCACCACTCCTTCAGTTCGGTCATTTTCTAGCGACGAACTAGGTGTTAGTCCGGGCCGCAGACCGCGTTGGCTACGGGGCGGCAGTCAACTCACCTCGCTTACCGGCCGACTAACCTTTGCGCCCGTGGCCCCCGTTGAGTATCCGAAGATTCGCGACCAGAACGAAGTGGGGACCAGGCGGAAGAAAGTCACATCGGCTATTTTCCAGTCCATTCCCGGAAGTCTCGTATCCCCCTCTCTGTCGAAGATGAACTTCTTGATGCCGACCTTGTCACCCAAAGTGAACCACGAAAGGAGTTCTAGAAGAACACACGCTAGAGACCAAACGTCCCACTTAAGTGTAACCTTCGCCATATTGCCGTACGTCCGAAGCTCCGGGGGATAGTATATCGGGTGAATGGGAGGGCACATCTGCCCTTTCTCGGTTGTTGGGCTGTCGAATTTCTCGGCGAACTCAAAGTCAGAGATCCGGAGAGTATAGGACGTATTCCCGTCCCGGCCCGGGGTCTTAAAGCAGAGGATGTTCTTGGGCTGAATATCAGCGTGCAATTGCGACTCGGTCTTGTCTTCCGTCTCGCGTTCCGTCTTGCCTTCCGGGTATCCGTGGATAAAGGCTAGCGCGCTGGCAAGACCGCTGCATTGCTCCCAGAGCCAGCTGGGCGTCCTCCAAGGGGGGTTTAAAGGCGAACCTTGTTCGTGGGGGTATTCTTGCCAGAAAAGGTCAAGGCTACCACTTTCAGCCCACGGGAAGAGCATATATCTCAGGCCCTTGTGTTCAAAGGCGGCGAGTAGGGGAGTGATGTTCCGGTGGCCTTTAAGCGTCCGAACGTTTGCGGCAACTTCGTCGTAAAATCGCTTTTGCAGTGAGTTTTTCAGAGCGAAATAGTCGTTTGAGCCTTCCTAGTAAGCCGGCCGCGCAATGTCGTTAGTGATGCGTCGATTAAAAAAGGAAGAGAATGAGATAGAAAAAAGAGAAGGAAGGAAGAAGAGGATACGTACTAGATCATGACAATGTTTACTTATCTTGACCTTGCTTATAATGGTCTTGTCCTGGCCGTACATGGAAGCGTAACTCCCGCTGTCGCCCTCGAGCAGGCCCCACGGGTCTTTATGGGTTTCGCACCACGGAAGTATGACTTCTGGGTCAAGCGTCTTGGTTTTGAAATCGCAAGCATTTCTCTGGAAGAAATGAGGGAGCATCGCCCATTGGAAGTGGCAAAACATCTGCTTGTCCTCCACGGGCCAGTTTTGCATCGCGTCAAGGAGATCGCAGCGTTTGTTGCTCTGTGTCTCCAGGAGATCGCAGCGTTCGTTGCTCTGTGTCTCCAGGAGATCGCGGCGTTCGTTGCTCTGTGTCTCCAGGAGATCGCAGCGTTTGTTGCTCTGTGTCTCCGGGAGATCATTGCTCTGTGTTTCCTGGGGCTTGCTGCGAACTTTGAGAGGGAGGTCTGAGTCGCATATCTCGCCTTTGGGGAGGTGACTCGCCATGTCTCCACGGGCGCTAAGATATAGCATCGCAAAGATTATCCTGGCGCCACTACACCTGGGCGTCTCACACTGACACTGTCCAGCCTCGGGGCTGATGTATGCAGCGGCTTTCGGTTCCCAAGCGTCATCTTCGCCACTACTCAGAGGGCACGCCTTTAGAAGGCGGAGAGTCGTCTGGGTGTCTAGCTTATCGATCAGGGCTTGCTTACTGACGAAGCGCCGGCTAGAGTTATATCGGTCGGTTTCCGATGCGCTGCGTAGGATTTGGGCCAATTCGTCGCGGGAGGCGGCGGCTCTATAGCGGCATTGCGGCGAGCAGTCAAGGAGCAAGTCACCGAGTACGGTGGAGCCAGACGAGAAGGTTTCATCTCTCTGCATAATTGGGAGAGCGCTGTGTGGTGACAGAGGTAAATGGCGATGTGCAGGGAGTGATCCTCTGCTTAAGCCGGCTCGCCGCCCCGTCTTCTTTTTCTTTCTCAGCCCCAGGCTCGGCCGTCGGCCTCCATTCCCGCAAGCGCCCTGGCGGAGTGGAAGTGTAGCATCGGGGGCGCCCCAAAGGCCGGCGAGCCCATGCGAAGGTTCGCGGTCCAATGAGGCTTTCACCTGGCCCGTGTGGCTGCAGATACTGGGACAAAGAGGGCAATGTGTGCCAGCGCCGGCTGTGCCCACCATCATCCAACACAGCCACAGAGTTGGGCCGTGTGCCTCGCTCTGCTGAGGCGCCTCTCGTTTCCGTGTTGATTGATATTAGAGGGGGGGGCGTTGGCTTAACGAACCACACCCCCCTTCATACCGGTGATTCCCATAAATTCCATCTTTCCATTGGCTACAGGTCAGCTCACCCCATTCCAGAGCTTGTTCCCCAATGTACACGCCTCATCCTTGCATTGGTAAGGTGACACATGCAGGAGGCCCGTTGCTCGCCTGGCAAACCTGCCATTTTTTCTTGTCCTCCTGGTCCCCCCTTTGTGTCTGGGGCCGCCTGTCGTCCTTTTCCACTTAACTCCTACTTCATTTTCTATAAGGAGGCCCGGCATCGCAAATCTACCATCACCGTCCCAATAAACTCACCAATTCTTGTCTTTTTACAAGACACTGGCATATATAAAATACCTTGAAGCAACATACGTCGTCTCACCTATTCCAGTTATTTACTGCTCCCTTCTCAATTCATTTCCCGCTTGCTCTTGCTGGTGTGGGGCCCTTCCGAGTGCCGGTTGCTGCTTGTGTGTCGCTTTTACCGACATCTCCCAGAAAGCCATTACTCTGCCATGGAGGCCTTCATGTCGCCCTTCAAATCCCTTTTCTTCGGGGGCTCTCATAGCCCAAGATGTGCCGAATCGCCCCAGCATGGTCCGCCCAAGCGCAGCAGTTGGGGATCTAACTATTCCTACTCCTCCACTTGGTCGTCGTCGTCATATTCCAACACTGGCTTCAATGGTGAGAGCGCCAGCATCCAGAAGATAAGCGTGAGCGGAGTGGACCAAAGAAAGCTTGAGAGGACACTGCAAGAAATGTTTGGCGCCGACTGTAAACTACGGGTGAGTAAACGTCTACCATAAATCCCGCTTTCGCACGTCTCTCAACCGTCCGCTTTGAGCCATATATTTCCATCTCTATCGTCGTCGCCGTCTGCGTCTCCAAAACATTCCGCATTCCTATTTCTCCATCGTCAGGTTTCTGCATCTCCGAGCTCTTCAGCATTCCCCTCAACAACGACCCCGTCCGCCGGTAAACACAACGGCACAGGAAACAGAGCGTTCTAACCATTTCAGGTCCGGCCGCGATACTACGAGGTTCATGCGAGTAGACCGCTAACCCGCGCAGAGATCATGGACCTCGCCTACTGAAGGCCCCGCGAGGACGGGAAAGGGGAGGTTCAGTCGCAGTCAGCTCACCGCGAGAGACGGTGCCGTCGTGAAATGGCGCCAATATTGCGTTCCGAAGTTGAACTCCTTCCGTATGGGCGAAACTCGTTAGTCGTTAACATGTTGCTTATGGAGACCGGTGGGGTTGAGACGGCCCATTCTGAATTGGCAAGGCTCACCCGGGTTGAATAAGGACGAACGGGGCGGTGTGGCTGTTTATTAGCGTTGGAGCTCCTGGACACGATCCAGGTCAGGGTGTAAACTACTAGATCAAGCCGAAAGTTGTATATACATCGCGAATGAGATTTATAGTTCATAAAACTCTACCAACACTAGTGCATGTAGTCTAGAGTGTTCCATATCTGGGCGAGGTCGACCCCGCGAGGATCGCCTTCGCGCTCCGGGTTCCCGTCATCGAAGAGCGACTCGGGCATCCCAAACCCATTCTCCGTGTCCATGGCAGTGAAGATGTTGTTGAGCTCGAGGGTCATCTGGCTCCCGTTCAGGGGGAACATCGAAACGCCGTCCCTCAAGTTGCTCGCACCAGCGTTCAGATGGGCATCTTCTTCCGCGAGAGCCTCCCCTTGACCGATTCTGTTCGAGTTCGAGCTCGGCGGACTCATCAAGCTGTTGCTCTGGTCCTGTGAATCGCCTTGGCCGTTAGTGTTGTTGGCAACTTTGTTAGCCCCACGGGCATTGCCCGCGTCACTAGGCTGGTTACCCGTTAGGCCAAGCGTGAAGCCTGCCTGTCGCAGCCCCCGGATCATCCTCCAAAGTCTCTTAGATATGTAGGACCTCTCACTTAAGCCATGCACTAGGTCGAGGGCCATATGGAACTCGTCACGTACGACTGACCGGTACACCGCAGGCGCCAGCGCAACAGCAAGGAAGATGATGCCCAGGGCCGAGACCAAAAAATGGTTGAAGCACATCTGCTGCGTTTGGTAGATATCGGTGGTCTTGTTGAGATGATCCAGCTTTTGGATACAGTCCTTCGCCATGTCGACCATCATCCGAACTGGTCATCGGGTGTTAGAGCTTCCACCCCATTAGGAAGGCAGTTTAGTGAGGGCATACCTTGGGAGCTGTGTGAATGGAAAAGGGCAGGCGAGTGCAGCACCCTTTGGTAAAGAAATGTCTTCATCTGGCGCGCCCGCAAGTAGAGGATGAGCCTGAGTCGACGAATGCCGCGCGAGTTGTCCCGCGAACTAGATGCCTCTGCGTCGACCGACAGTTTCAGGCTCTCCGGGAGCTCTTCATACCAACGGTCGAGACGGTAATGCAGAAAGTCAAGCTCGTCTTTCGATGGCTCTGCGCCGCCGCCTCCAGAATTAGACAGAGCGAGCCATATCTTCGCGCTAATCCGACCGAGGAGAACCGTGGCCTGGAGATAGGGCACTTCGTCATCCTTTCACGCGTATTAGTACTAGAAATATAAGCTTGAAGCACTCGTCTTCGCACTCACCGGCATAGGCATATTGGCGTCAATGTCGCTGGACTGGAGGACGAAGGGCAGGCCCACTCCAAAAGCCCAGCGCCGGTCAAGCGCATGAATGCACCAGAAGAGCCTTATCAGCATCTTGTTCTCCAGAGACCTCTCTGATGGGCCTTTGAAGGTTGCCGACTGGTGCAGTCCCCTCTCAAGGCACCACCTCGCGGGGATACCAATGATCCTCCATGCCTAGACGGGTTAGCCAATGCCAGGCACGTACATGAGCAGGTCCATGGTAGCGTACCTGGAGGTCATTGCCGCTCAGGAATTCGTGGATGGCCTGGTTTCGATTCTCCTGTCAGTGACCCTGAGTGTTTGCAGATTGATTAACCGTCCATACCATTAGAGTGTACAGGGCGATGCACTTGTCCGAGGTGGGCTCCCAAAGCTTGCGAAGCGCCGCCTCCCTTGCCTTCAAGGACAGGGCTTTGCCCAGCTCACTACACCCACTTGTCTCGATGGTCAATGCCGTAGAGAAGGCCATCCGCAATATATTTAGGTCATTTGTCGCGATAACAGTGGGCCCCGGGACGGTGGATGCTGGAAAGCCGTGGTTTATACCAACTTCCATCGCATCATATAGCTTGTGAGTCTTGTCGATTAAATCATCGAGCACTAGGAAGGGGTATGAAATCCCGATCTCCTCCTCGTAGACGTATATTAGGCGTAAAGCCTCCCGTTTGTCGATGAGCCAAAGTGGATCTACGGCGGAGCTCGATGTGTCCGAGAGACTTGACGCATCGGGGGAGCCCGCACGCGAGCCATTCGCGGTCCTCGTAGCGTCGGGGGCGTCTATGGCGTCTGTGTCGGCTGACTGCTCCTGCAAGTGTCTTCGAGCGAGTGACAGGTTGAACGTGTAGTTAACCGCTGGCTGGCGGGTCTCTTCACCGGGTGAGCTTTCAAAGGATAAAGAGGTCGGCGGGCCAGTGTATCCTTCAACAGCGTTGGACTGGCCACTGGGGCCATTTTGGGCTATGGGCCTGGCGACTGTCTGATCCGGGGGATGTGACTGCTGTGACTGAGCCGCTTCGTTATTTAGACTCGGACCCGCGGCAACTGGGCTGGCATTTTGTTGGCGTAGTTCGTTGAGGTTTCCCTGCAATGAAGCAACCTCGTTCCTGAGCGATTCGATGACCTGCGACAGGCTTGAGAAACAAGGATTGCGTCAGCCAAAAAACCTACCCAACAGCAGGGGACCGGAAAGATAGGTCTGGGCGTACCTGGTTTGGTCGGATGACGAAGAGACGGATGCATTACGGACAGGTGACGGAGGGTAATGACAGTGGAGTGAGTGATAAATGCAGTGCTCGCATGGGTGCTGTCCGTTGCATTTGCTCTTGCGTCTCTTGCACTCGTTGCTGGGAGCCCACACTTGATTAGCCGGTCGAGGTCAATACGAATGTAAAGGATAGATAACACGGTGTAGTGCGGTAAATCGTTGGTCGACTACGGCAATCGGGTTCTTCTCAGGCTCCTTATGGCAGGCCAGAGCTATAGGGAAGGACAACTACAGCCGGGTGGTATTATCAGTGTACTCACCAGGCCTTGGAGATGTACTTCCCCCTTTTGGCACGGGGCCTCCTGCGAGCAAGCGCGCTGTTCGACGGCTGAGACGCAGCAGGTGACATCGGGACGGGAGGGCCTGCCTCGGCTGGAGGCAGCGTTTCCTGCATGCCGCACTGACACCAGATTGTGCGGCTTGGGGCAGGCGCAGGGCGAACAAAACGAGCGATCCACCTGCGGAACAGGTGGCTTCAACGGCGGAAGGCGGGAGTCGTGGACTGGAACCAGGAAAGGACGTCCGAGATGTGAGCTTCTGGACGCTTCCTTCTCCATTCCCACCGCCGGAATATTCCACCGCCGGAATAAGGAGGCACAGCTTTCGTTCCACGCTAACCCGGTCGGGGGAAGCGAGTGCGGGGAGGCGCGCGGGGCTCGCTTGCCCGCTGAAGGTGGGCCTGGAGTCTGGGGTTCTTGGCGCTGAGTCCCAGAGCAGCCACCAGCCGTGGGCGCCCTTCCCAGTGCATCAAATGTGCACTGTGAAGCCAGTGCGGAGCGCCGAGACCCATGGATGTACCATCAGCCGAGAGCGTGAACAAATGCTATTGAAAGACGGGCCAAGAAACCCTCCCTCCAGTCTGTTCAATGTTGGAGAAGCAACAGAGACAAAATCCCCGCGGAACGGAATTTCGAAAATTCCATCGCAGCCCAACTTGACACCACGAAATGAGAGACGAGAGGGCCCTGAAACTTAGGACTCCTTATCAAGCTTAGCTTAGTGAGCACGCCAACGGATAGACTGCAAGATTGTATGATAAACATCACAGGACGTTCTGCAGCCCAAGTCCACGAGCCGTGATGCGGCTCGAGTGAAATGGTGACTGCCGACTGCACTGACCCCCGCTGCTGCGCGCCCAGCCTCCTGACCCAGCCAACTGGACCAATCGTCATCTCGTCCATCCGCAAAAGGGGTGGATGCGCGCCGCCGGCATCTACATTTTGGTTCCTCCCGCGTCGACAGATGCGGGGAAATCTGGGCGGTCGGGATTGGGGCGGTGATTTAAGCTTAGATCCGTCCGATTAATTAGGGCTAGATAAACAAGTTCGGAGGTCCCGTCACCCGAGCTTTCGCGAACGGAGCATCGTGTAAGCTTGCAAGACAATATTCAGGCGCGCCAACATCAGTCGCCAGCGCTTCTCTCGTAATCTTGCCCCCAATGAAGGACAACGCAGAGACACGGAGCTTGGAAGTGGGCGGCCAAGACAAGGTGGAACTCGACTGCGATGGAAAGACGCCCGACAACGATACCTCCGAGGCAGACTTGGAGTTGGAAAGGCGTGTCAACCGCAAATTCGACCTTCACATCGTCCCCTGGCTCTTCGGAATATGGTATGCCTCCTCCAACCCAAACTGTATCCCCCCTCCCGTTCTCCCTCTTCTACCTCCTCCGGCTCTTCCACTCTCCCTGTCTCTAACCACAGCCACGACAGGCTTTTCTCCTTTATCGACAGAAGCAATATCGGCAACGCCCGCATCGACGGCCTAACTGAAGACCTCGACATGGGAACGGGAACCCTCTTCAACGTCGCCCTCCTCGTGTTCTACGTCCCGTACATCCTCGTCGACGTGCCCTCCAACTGGGTCATCAAGCGCGTCAAGGCGGGGATCTACCTACCCACCCTCATTCTCTGCTGGGGCCTTGTGTGCACGTTCATGGGCTTCACCAAGTCTTTTGGGGGGCTCGTTGCTTGTCGCCTGCTGCTGGGGTTGTTCGAGGGAGGCATCCTGGGTGGCGTGATTGTTTACCTCGCGATGTTTTACAGGAGGCACCAGATGTTAGTTCGGTGCGGATTGTTCTACTCGGCGGCTCCTCTGTCAGGTGCGTTTGGTGGTTTGCTGGCGAGTGCATTGGGACAGATAGAGCACGGCGGTTACAACCGCTGGCCCTGGATTTTCTTCAGTGAGTGCTACTGATGGCGAATTCACGGGGGCGTAGCAATCCCACTGACCGGCAGTGTAGTCGAGGGAGCTGCGACGGTTGTCTTTTCGTGCGCCTGCTACTTCTTCATGCCCAACACGCCAGGCGACTCGAAGTTCCTTAGCCAGGAGGAGCGCGACTACGTCCTCCGATACATGCGTCTCGACTCTGGTGGCGCCTCCACAGCGGACGTCCACGAGGAGAAGTTCGACTGGCACGCCGTGCGGATGGCCCTTCTCGCCCCGCAGACGTACTTCTGTTCGATCATCTGGTTTTTCCTCCTCGTTCCCCTCTACGTATGCGCCCCACACGCACTAACATGGTCGTGTGATGAGCACCGGCTAATGCGTCTTGTAGAGCTTCTCGCTGTTTTTGCCTTCCATCATCCGCGGGATGGGCTACCAGTCCACCACCGCGCAGCTATTCACGGTGCCCCCAAATGTCGCCGGCTTCATCACCGTCCTGGTCACGGCCTACTACTCGGACAGAACCCGTTTACGAGGCCCGTTTGTATTGGGTGGCACGGTGGTGGGGGCGGTTGGGTATATCATGCTTCTGACCTCGGGAAAAAACGCGGTCAAGTACGCGGGAACGTTCTTCATAGCGATTGGTGTATTCCAATGCTCGCCCATTCTGATGGTAAGGTTCCTTCATTTCGAAAGGCCCTCGAGGAACTGCAATTCCCGTTTGCCGCCTGGACCCGTCGTTAACAAGTGACACTCAGGGATGGGTCTCGAACAACCTCGCGCCACATTATGTGAGGGCCACCGGCGTCGGCGTCGTCATCTCGCTGGCCAACTGTTCAGCTTTTGTCGGCACCTTCATCTATTTGCAGAGAGACGAGTAAGCTCCAATCCCAAACCCACTGCGTCAGGGACATGCAATTGACTTAGCTATAGACCGCATTATACTCTTGGTCACGCCATCAGTCTCGGTGCCCTAGTCATCACCTTCATCCTCACCGCTCTCCATATAGGCTACCTCGCCTGGGAGAACAAGAAGCGCGAGAAGGGAGAGAGAGACGGCAGGCTCCAGGAGACGGGTGCTCACCGCCTGGGGCATCGGCATCCTGCCTTTAGATATACCCTTTGAGTTTGTCCGGGAAGCGTAGCATGGAGTCACCCGATCGCATACAACCGGGTCTTGTAAGGCCCACTTCGGCCCGTTACTAGTACATATGACCATAGCCCGCAGAGAACTGAGGGTCCCGTCCGCTCCCCTGAACATACGATCCCTGTGAACTGGACTGAATCCGGCGCTGAGGGGTTCCGCTCGGTCCGGCGCGCACGCCTGAATATAAACCGCGAAGTGCTGGACTCGTATTTGGGTCGGTGACGACCAGCGAATCCCTGGTGTTGTATGAGTGGTAATGCGGGGGAGCAGGCCTGTTCTACCCGAAGCGAGATTGGAACGCGGGTGGGAGTGTGTGCAATTGAATTTTAGGTAGTTTTGGCCAAGACACTTGACGGACGAGGGCGAGGGCGACTCGGCAGTGTCGTGTGGTTACAATGGGCTACCTCCTCGCCACCAATCTCGGAGAGGTTTCTTTGTTGTGGTGGTACTAGTGGTGACATACGGTATGTGGTGAACGTGGTGTTGGTGGTGGTGGCTTCTCGTCACTGGGGATGCCAATCCTGCTTACAGGCGGCGCTGAGTGGGTTGAGAGCAACACGAGAAGCTCCACCCTGCCCAGCCAGACGGTCCGCCTGGATTAATTTTACCGAGAACGTTTGTCCTAATTAAGCTGAATGCGTCCACGTCCATCCCAGGGTGGAGCAGAAGCCGGGACATGCTATACTAAAAATAGGAACCATTCATTTCCGCTCAAGCAAGACGGGCAAGGGACGTGCAGCTTGGGCCGCCTCCAAGACCTGGTGCGCATGGTACCAGCAGCTGGATTAATGAACCCAAAAGCTGACGAGGGTCGTGGATCACACTTGGGTCCCTGAACTGGACCGCCCGTTTACAGCCAAGGTGACAATACCGTCGATCTTTGCTCGTCTCGTCCCGCAGTTTCACCCAACATGTGTTGCCGAACGAAGATAATACGAGGAAATATAACGTCCGCCGCATCAAAACTGCGGGGTTTTGTTCATTGTTTCTTCAGTGTCTGAATCACAGCGCCGTAAGGCAAGGGGGCGATGCCGTGGCAGAGCAGGGATCGGGGCAACATGAAATCCCGGCCCCAGCTGTCGATCCGGCTCGTGTGTCCTCGCCTCAGAAGTTCGTTCACGTAGGACCTCTCCACGGCCCAGACCGGTGACACATGATACTAATAGTCCGGTCCCTGAACCCCCTGTGGACTCTTCCCCCAGAGGCTGGGTCTTACTCATCCTCTTCGACGCCTTGACGACTTGTAAGCTGATTGAGCGGCGGTCAAAACCGTCGGTCAGGCCGTACGGAAAGAGGCCAAGAAACGATCGGGTCAGCATCCATCCGCAACAAGACATTTCGACAGCCATCCATTGGAGGAAATTCCGGGGGTCTCCCGGCGAACATCATCAATCAAAGCCATGTCCAAGTGTATGTAGCAATACGTGCCTTTACGAACGGACGTGTAACCGGGGCTGAGGAATCTGCGGTGACAACCAGCGACATGACGTGGGCAAGCCGCCGCGCTGGGAGCCATGCCGATCACCGTGCCACGCCGGACCCACTCTCCACTCTCTCCCGCCCATGGTTCGGGGGCTTTCCGCGAGATTGGCGCTATTCTTGGGCTTCTTTTTAATTTTTGCACCCCTAACTGAGAAGCCCTTACCCGGGAGGGCCCAGGGGATGCGGGCGGAAACGCCACATAACGGCCGGCTGTATTCCAGTTATCACCATCCACACCACCAGGACCCTTGGCTATTCTATAAATTAGCCCGACGGCCCACGTCGCTGTCCATGTTCTAACCGCGACGACAACGACAACCTGACCTTCACCAAGGACCTCCATTAGCTACGATCCATAACCGGGCCTTACGGGCGCAAAGTAAATAATGTTGTTCTCCTACCACAGCCTCGCGGTGGCGCTTTTCGCCTCGAGCGCCCTCGCCAATCCCGTCCCGACGGAGGAGGTCGACCAATGCGCCACTGTCGACTGCAGGTCCGGCCTGGTGTGCAAGGTTGTCGACGAGAGGGCTGTGTGCATTCCCACCGAGATCCAGGAGTGCGGGCCAAAGACCTGTGCCGAAGGCGAGGTCTGCTGCAACGACTCATGTGGTACCCACGCCTTTTCAACGTCGATCACGAGGACTCGGTCAGAGCGCGGGTCGATGCGGACGGTGGATGGCGGGATGACGC